>CM060315.1:6437859-6497859 GCA_030674185.1 Monoplex corrugatus | reverse complement strand
TCAATCCCATTCAATGGAAAAAAATTGAATTTAGAAATAAATGGAAAAAAAATTAATTTAGAACTGACATGATTATAATCATATACTGGTTTGATTAAAAAAGGAATTAATAGTATTACTCATTTGTAAATGTTGATACATCATTTACGACACGTGATGACTTTAACAGCAAATGGCACAACTCTGACACAGGTTGAGAAATTCAAATACCTGGGAACGATCATTTGATGCACATCAGAAATAGCCGGCAGAATCGGCCAAGCCAAGACAGCATTCGGGAAGATGACAGGCATTCTTACCAACAAATGCCTATCAATTAACATCAGGAAGAGAGTTCTTGAATGTTATATAGAATCAATACTGTTGTACGGATGTGAGGCGTGGACAGTCAACAAACAAAGCCAGAACAAGATTGAGGCAGCCGAGATGTAGTTTCTAAGAAGAATGTTGAGAGTTCCATGGACAGCAAAGAAAACAAACGAGACAGTCTTGATGGAGGCAGACAGAAGTAGATCACTCATAAGGAAGATTAGGAAAAGACAGGCAACATTTATAGGCCATTTTATGAGGAAGGGGGATTTGGAGCACCTGGTCACAACGGGAAAGCTGGAGGGAAAGAGAGCACCGGGTAGACCCAGGGAGAAAATGCTGGACGGATTTGCAGAGTGGCTGGGGACAAGGGGGGTGGGAGAGATGCTAGGGGCAACGAGAGATAGAGACAGATGGAAGTCCATGATCGCCAACGCCATGCGGCAGGGCACCTGATGATGATGATGATGACTTTAACAGAAAAGAGACAATGACAATGATGGGAGTTTTCTTATCCATAATGGATGCAGGTTATCAGTTAAAAATACATCCAGGAAACAGAACTAAACATACCAAATGGATGTGCACACATCATTTCTGTCACACTAAAACAATTTAGACCCTTCCAATACCAAAACCAGCACGGCTATACTAACATATTTTAAAAAGAATTGATAATTTCAGAAAATGGGAACAGAATTTTGATGGAAAAGAGTATTTAAGAAAATTCATGAAATACAAGAATGCAAACCAAATTGTTGCAAATAGGCAAAGTGTATAGACTTATGGGAACTACCGTCAATTTCAGAAGAAACAGCCATGTAAATAACTTCACTGTCACTTGTGTTGAGAAACTAAGGATAGCTTGATCACAGATTTTGGAAATGTTTATAATTTCACGGTGACTTATTAACCCTTTGACTCCTGCACCTAGTTGACCAGCATCCTGCATTGCCAACCACGCTAGCAAAGCAAAAGCTTAACCCTTTGATACCCCTTACCCTATCCACCAGCTTCCTGCAGGAAGCTGGTGGATAGAGTGAGAGAATCAAAGAGTTAAGTTTTTGCAGTTGATGCAATTTCCAACGAGCGAGGACTGCGCCTACTTGAGTTCGCCGGATACAACAATATGACACTGGCTAACACCCTTGGTGAACACAAGGCGTCACGATGCTGGACTTGGCATGCACCAAATGGGACCAACCACCAGATCGACTACATCTTGGTCCCAATCCGTTTTAGATCTGGAATCTGCAGAGCCAAGACGCGAACATTTCCAGGTGCAGATGTGGGTAGTGACCATGACCTGGTGATAATGAACTTCAAGGTCAGGCTGAAGAAGATCAAGAAGCCCAAGAACACCAGACTGAAGTTCAACTTGGACAGACTCAAGGACCCCTCCATTGCAGAGTCCTTCCAAGCAACAATAGGCGGAAAGTTTGCAGCATTGAGCACACAAGAAGAAACTGCGGAGGAAATGACCACCAAGTTTAACACAGTGATGACAGAGACTGCAAATGACCTCTTAGGAAAACAACGCCGGAAAACCCAACCCTGGATTACAGACGAAATCCTTGAAATGTGTGACAAAAGAAGAGAAATCAAGAAAGTCAAAAATACAACAGACGGAGCCCTAGCCTACAGAAACATCAACAAAGAAATCAGAAAAGGCATGAGGGAGGCCAAAGAAGGATGGATACAAAATAAATGCACAGAAATAGAAGACAGCCTAAACAAGAACAACAGCATAAAGGCGTACAAAGTGGTGAAAGAACTCACCACACACAAACAGGCAAGGATCAGTGCCATTCAAGACAAACAAGGAAAGTGCCTGACAGAAGATAAAGAAATCATCCATAGATGGACAGAATACTGCTCTGAACTCTACAACCACCAGACACAGGGTGACTCAACTGTCCTTACATGCCAGGAATCAACAAATGACGATGACCACCCTATTCTACGCGAAGAAGTCGAAACAGCAATACGATCGCTGAAAGATGGAAAAGCTGCTGGAGTGGACAACATCCCAGCAGAACTGATCAAGCATGGAGGGGAGGCAGTGACTGACATCCTCTGGAAAATCTGCAACAAAATCTGGCAGACGGGAGAATGGCCGACACCTTGGACCCAGTCACTAATCATCACACTTTCCAAGAAAGGCAATTTACAACTATGCCAGAATTACAGAACGATCAGCCTTATCAGCCATGCTAGCAAAGTGATGCTGAAAGTCATTTTGAACAGACTGAAACCACAGGCAGAGGAGATCATTGCCGAAGAACAAGCGGGATTTCGCAGTGGTAGAAGCACAACAGAACAAATATTCAATCTCAGAGTCCTATGCGAAAAATACAGCCAACACCAACAGGACATCTACCACGTTTTTATCGACTTCAAAAAGGCATTTGACAGAGTATGGCATGAAGCACTGTGGGCCACCATGAGGAAGTACAACATGGGAGGGAAGCTTATTGACACCATCACACAGCTATACGCAAAAGCGAGCAGCGCGGTGCTTGTTGAGGGCACAGTGGGGGACTGGTTTCACACATCAGTTGGAGTTCGCCAGGGCTGTCTCCTCTCTCCAACCTTGTTCAACATCTTCCTTGAGCGCATTATGACGGACGCCCTTGAAAACCATCACGGTTCAGTCAGTATTGGAGGAAGGACAATCACCAACTTGAGATTTGCCGACGACATCGATGGGTTGGCTGGAAATGAAGACGAACTTGCCAACCTGGTGAAACACCTGGACGAGACATCATCCAGATATGGCATGGAGATCAGTGCCGAAAAGACAAAGTTGATGACAAACAGCACAAAACCAATAGAAAAGAAGATTACAGTCAGCGGGAGTGAGCTGGAAACCGTGGCTCAGTTCAAATATCTCGGAGCCATTATCAGTGAACATGGATCGAAAACCGAAGTTCTTGCAAGAGCAGCACAGACAACAGCAGCACTAGCCAAGCTGAAGCCCATCTGGAGGGACAAAAAACATCGCCCTCACTTCCAAACTGAAGCTAATGCACGCATTGGTCCTGTCAATCTTTCTCTACGCGTGCGAGTCATGGACACTAACAGCAGAACTGCAAAAGAAGATCCTGGCAGTAGAAATGAGATGCTTTAGAAGAGTGCTTGGCATCTCATACAAAGACCACATTACCAATGAGGAAGTGCGAAGAACAATTTCACAGCATGTCAAAAACTATGAAAACCTTCTGACAACAGTAAGAAAAAGGAAACTTCGGTGGTATGGTCACGTGACAAGAACTAACGGACTATCAAAAACAATACTCCAAGGAACAGTTCAGGAAGGAAGAAAAAGAGGCAGACAGAGAAAAAGGTGGATGGACAATATTGATGAATGGACAGGAAAAAGCTTTGCCACGACCCAGACCCTTGCTCATGACAGACAGAGGTGGAGACAGACGGTGCGACGTTCATCCATGTGGAGCCCCCACGACCCTGGATAGGGTTAAGGGACAGGAAGGAAGGAAGGAAAGATATGGTGCGGGAGTCAAAGGGTTAAACATAAGGAAACTCTGGGGAGAGTTGGACAACAGAAGGTTCTCAGAGGAGAAACCCCGTCAAACAAGAGTTTCGGCCATTAACTCCTGACACTCTAAGGGGACCGGGCCACATCCAGGTCATGACTCCTGGATGCCCTTCTAGTGTTGCCATTTTTAAAAAAAATACAAATTAGTCCTCTACATGGATTCGAATCCGCGCATCTAAGGAGGTCAGGTGTCTCAAGGTCACATCTACGCACAGATTCAAGATTTGATTTGACAGTCTTTTCAGGAAAAAAATTATTCATAAAAGTAAAAAAATAAATCAACATCATCATCAGGCGCCTTGCCGCATGGCGTTGGCGATTATGGACTTCCATCTGTCTCTATCATTTGTTGCCTCAAGCACCTCTTCCACCCTCCTTGTCCCCAGCCACATTGCAAGTCCGTCTAGTATCTTCTCTCTGGGTCTACCCGGTACTCTCTTTCCCTCCAGCTTTCTCGTTGTGACCAGGTGCTCCAATTCCCCTTTCCTCATAAAACGTCCTATAAATGTTGCCTGTCTTTTCCTAATCTTCCTTATGAATGATCTACTTGTGTCTGCCTCCATCAAGACTGTCTCGTTTGTTTTCTTTGCTGTCCATGGAACTCTCAACATTCTTCTTAGAAAAAATAAATAAATAGAAAAAAAGTTCTAAACACCGTTCGTTTTTCGAGATATCATTACAAAATATAGATAGAGCCATGGACTCAAGATCTGTTATCTTGAATTCAATCCCAGGCCGCAACATTTAAAAACTGGCCTGTTCGCTGCCCATCTTAAATGTTTCCATCATTCTGGTGGTGTCAGCCTAGTGTTTGATGGGTCCCTTATTCCCTGTCCCCGTTTCAAGACTTTGCCAGCACAGAGGGTTTTGTGCTGGCTCAGGAAATCTGTTAGATAATTGCTGGCAGATTTGGGTAGAGCGCATACGGAGTTGTCTGAGCGCGGTGAATCCCTCTTGTAATACCTCCAGTAACTCCAGATACGTGGACATCATGCAAAACTGAGATGCAACTTAAACAATTCAGAGACAAATGGCTGCCACATCTATCCCTAGTGTAGTGTAAGTTTGAAATGACCCCTTGAGTGTTTATAAATGTATACAAGCTTTCTCTATGACCTACCTGTTGATTCCATTTGGTCCCCTTCTTACCCACTGGACGAGGCGGCAGGGAAGTTTTTAGTCCTGTTTTTATTATCCATTGTTTGGTGTTTGTGATCTGTTTGTGACCGTGCGTTCGCGCTTGACAAAGGCCGGTTGGCCGAAAATTTGCGCTTGTTTTGTCATGTTTTGTTGGATACGTGCTTACATTGGTTTTCTTGTTCTTCTGGTTCCTACCTGTTTATGTTTATGTATTTATCTTATATATTGTTGACAGTGACTATACTTTATGTACACAGACTCTTTGTATGTTTATAAATATGCATAAGCGTCCTCTTTAACATACCCGTGTATGTTTATGTATTTATCTTATATATTGTTGACAGTGATTGAACTTTGTGTATACAGACTATATGCTAAAGATGTGAATGTTTTGCATGTGTTTTGAACGTTAAATCTTTCATAAAATAATTCTGCTTTGCTAATACTGTCTTTGTGTCCTCTTGAAAATGAATGGAAAAAAAAAATGAAAGAAAGTAACAGAAAATAACCTTTGCACATTTCTGTCTTATTAATATTCATGAGTATGTTGATCCTGTTTAATTTTACTTGATTGATGTGCGTATAACGATGTTTTTTGGGAAAAAGTAAGTGAAGGTAATCGGTTAATACCTATGTAATAGGTTGGTCCTCTTTGATCAAAGTGGTTTTTTTTCATTATGTCATTCAAAATCCACGTGTCATGTTTATTGAGTACTCGCACTTTCAAGGTGATGGATCGGTCTGGAAAAATACAAGCCTCAGTACACAGCCATTAACCACCACCCTCCCACATCCTCTCCTTATAACTGCCCCCCCCCCCACCTCAACAACATACCAACCATTAACACTTTCACACCCTCCTGTCTATCAGCTTCCTGTTGAGGGAGTGAAAGAGTTATGTTTGATATGCAGATGAGTAAAACAAGGTAGATAGCGTGGGACAGTGGAAGGGTTAAAAACTCATCTCTTACCTGATTGTGACAAGCCACCACCACCATCCCCTAAGCCCAGTCCTCCATAACCTGCTCCATGTACAACACTCCAGGCTACGTAATCCGGAAGTTGGCCCGTCACCAATCGTGACGCCATTCCCAATACTATGCTGAACACCGGAAACAGGATGACTGCCATATTGTTGCTTTTGGTGAGCCTGTGAAAACAATACCAAAATGTCCGCTTGTACTGCTTGGTTTGCCATTCACATTTTATAATCTGGTTCGTTGGACAGGATTGAATATGTATTCAGTTTGTTTTACTTTGATTACAGTAAACACTTATTGATGAGGTGGATTACATTAGGCCTCCATAGTTCCATTCACAGCTTTCAATTTCTCCTTCATTTTCCTTCAAAACGTGACTGCATAACGACTGTTTCAGAAGGAAGCAATTATTTATAAGCACATCAATCTGACAGTTAGCCAAGCAATTAATAAGTAATCAAGCAACCAGTCCTCCATACATGAATCCGTCAAGTTACGATGAGACATTATAGTGGAATGAACTCTGTAAGGCACACCACCCATGTGGTCGATTAGAGCCTATAATTAAATTAAACTAATGTAGTAAACGACCGATTAGAGCCTATAATTAAATTATACTAATGTAGTAAACGACCGATTACTCAAGCATAGACAGACACGTACCCTCCGCTCTGCCTCCGATCCTCTGACTTTTCACTTTCCACGCACTAAGCTCAATACCTATGGTCTACGATCCTTCTCTGTTTCTGGTCCACTCTCCTGGAACAAACTTCCTCTCTCAGTCCGTCAGCAACCTACTTTTGTCTCCTTCAAGTCCGCTCTCAAAACTCACCTTTTCTCCTCTGCATAAAATCCTAACCTCACTCAACCCCCCTCTGCAGCCTATCTCCGCTCGGAGGGGAATCACATTGTTATAATATATAATTGTATATGATATGCTCTCTATAATTTTCCATTGCTTTTATTCTTGCTTTTATTGCTTTTATTCTTTCTCCCCATTTATAGCCGTGCGTGTGTGTGTGTGTGTGTGTGTGTGTGTGTGTGTGTGTGTGTGTGTGCGTGCGTGTGTGTGTCGTGCGTACTTGCGTGCGTGCGTGCGTACGTGTGTGTCTGTTTCAGCGCTTAGATTTGATTTTATCAAGATTTTGCGCTATATAAATATTGTAATTATTATTATTATTACGCACTCAGCTGATAAGGAAACATTACTTTAACATGCACGCCATAAGGCTTTCAGGTATGTCAGCAAGTTCATAGACACGAAGAGAGTTATATTTACTGTCATTTTTGTTTAAAGCTCAGCCGACTGCTATAACCATTTCAAACCATACTCAATACTTCAACAAGAAAGAAGAGGAAAAGAAAATTAAATACACATATTGATGCATTCGCGCACATAATCTAAGGAGATGCCCCTGGCATTGACCACTACGTTCAGTTTATCGCACAGGGGATTTAAAAAAACATACCTGAATACAAATTCAAACATAACTAAGGACACAAAGACATATATAAAAACAGGCCTAAATTACCTAAAATTGCTTTCACATATCTCTTTCCCTAGAACCAAAAATGCACTTATACATGTACTCAAATATCAATCCTCAGAGAAAGTACGTAACACTTTATCGAACACATACAGGTGAATGTCAAAATCAATTTTCATTGCACTTCCAAAGAAGACAGGGGCTATAGAATGCGAACTTCATCGCACAATCAGTCTGATAAGCCATGTAACAAAAATCCTGTTAAGAATAGTCATGATGAGGACAAGGAATAGAATCAAAAGAGAAATAGCGGAAGAACAGTGTAGATTTGTGGAAGGGAAAGGAACTATTAATGCCATATACATCCTATGAACTATCATAGAGAGGTCAAATGAGATGAATAAGGATTTATATTTATGCTTTGTTGACTAAACCAAGGCTTTTGATCGGGTAAGACATGATGAATTGATCAACCAACTGGAGAGACTCAATGTTGATGGAAAAGATCTACGAATAATCAGAAATATGTACTGGGAACAAACAGCTGCAATGAGAATAGAAAACAATGTAAGCTCTTTCCAAAATATCAAAAGAGGAGTCAGACAGGGTTGTGTTTTGTCACCAGATCTGTTTTCACTATACAGCGAAAACATCATGAGAAACCTAGAAGAAGACCCTGGATTAAAGGTTGGAGGGAAAATGATAAACAACATTCGATATGCAGGTGACACCGTGCTAATTGCAGAAAATGAAAGAGACCTACAAAACCTTGTGAATATACTAGAAATAGAAAGCAAAGGTAAGGGGTGGGAACTAAACAGCAGGAAGACTGAAGTCATGGTGATCAGTAAAAAACATGAAATCCCCTCCTGCAAAATAACAGCAAATGGCACAACCAATTACAATTACAATTACAATATTTATATAGCGCAAAATCTTGATAAAATCAAATCTAAGCGCTGAAACAGACACACACGCACGCACGCACGCACGCACACACGCACGCACACACACGCACGCACGCACACACACACACACACACACACACACACACACCGCACGGCTATAAATGGGGAGAAAGAATAAAAGCAATAAAAGCAAGAATAAAAGCAATGGAAAATTATAGAGAGCATATCATATACAATTATATATTATAACAATGTGATTCCCCTCCGAGCGGAGATAGGCTGCAGAGGGGGGTTGAGTGAGGTTAGGATTTTATGCAGAGGAGAAAAGGTGAGTTTTGAGAGCGGACTTGAAGGAGACAAAAGTAGGTTGCTGACGGACTGAGAGAGGAAGTTTGTTCCAGGAGAGTGGATCAGAAACAGAGAAGGCTCGTGGACCATAGGTATTTAGCTTAGTGCGTGGAAAGCGAAAAGTCAGAGAATCGGAGGCAGAGCGGAGGGTACGTGAGGGAACATAGATCTCAAGTAGGCTTGACAGGTAATCGGGGGCTGCGTTATTGAGGCTTTTGTAGCACATGGTGTCTAGTTTGTACTGTATGCGCTTTGATACAGGGAGCCAGTGAAGTTGTGCCAGGAGAGGAGATATGTGGTCAGCTTTTTTCTTTTTGAGTACAAGGCGTACAGCATTGTTTTGAATGCGCTGTAGGATGTGAATGGTGGAGGCAGGAAGACCAGACAGGAGTGAATTGCAATAGTCAATGCGAGACATTATGAAGGAGAGAACGAGTTTTGCAGTTGTTTCCACAGAGAGATACTTCCTGATCAGGCTTATACGATGGAGATGATAGTAGCAAGATCTGGCAGTTTGAGAAACAAAGTTGTTCATGGAGAGGGTAGAGTCAATGCAGACACCAAGGTTTTTAGCTAAATCAGAAATTGGGACTGATGTGTTACATAATGGGAGAGAAAGAGGAGGCAGCTGAGAAAGTTTCTGACGGGTGCCAATGAGGATAGCTTCTGTCTTGTCGTCATTAAGCTGAAGTCTATTGTGTGTCATCCAGTTCTTAATGTCCGAGTAACACTCAGTGATGCGAGTCAACAGGCGCTGTATATTATCAGGTGAGTCACTGTCTTGAAGTTGGGTGTCATCAGCATAGAAGTGGTGTTTTATAGAGTGGGAGTTGATGATGGTGGACAGGGGGGAGGTGTAAAGAGTGAAAAGAACAGGGCCAAGGACAGATCCTTGTGGAACACCACAAGTCAGGTATGCAGGTTGAGAGTAAGTGCCATTGATGAGAACAGTTTGTTTTCTGTTTGATAGATATGAAGTGAACCAGGAGAGAGCAATGTCAGAGATGTCAAAAGTATGATGAAGTCTAGAAAGGAGAATACCATGGTCAATGGTATCAAAGGCTGCAGACAGATCAAGGAGTGTGAGGAGAGAGACTTTGCCAGTATCAGTTGCAAGGAGGAGATTGTTGAGAATGTGTAGTAGGGCAGTTTCAGTGCTATGGCACTGGCGGTAGGCTGACTGGAAAGGATTGAGGAGATTGTTGGCAGACAGGTGAGAGTTCAGTTGGTTGAGGACGACTTTTTCAAGCAGTTTTGACAAGAAAGAGAGATTAGAGATAGGCCGGTAATTTTTCAGTTCATTTGGGTCTAAATTGTGTTTCTTGAGGAGAGGGTGAACAATAGCAGACTTGAAAGAATCTGGGACAGTTCCAGTTTGAAGAGAAGTGTTGATGATGTCAGTGATGAATGGGAGGAGAGTAGGGAGACAGTCGGAGTAGAGAGAACCTGGAAGAGGATCCTGTTGCAGGTTTTGAACGACATGGATCTGATTGTGTTGAAAATTTCTACTTGTGAGACTGGGGTAAAAGTAGTAAGAGGTGTGCCAGAGAAGGAAGGGTCAGGTGGGCATGGTTGACAGGGTGTCCTGTCAAGCCTGTCACGAAGAGTTTGTATTTTGGTGGTGAAATACTTGAGAATACAGATGGGAGTTCTTCATTTGTATGTTTTGTTGGGAGAGGTAAATCTTTTCGTGTGCCAAGGAGATGATTCATGGTTGTAAAGAGTTCTTTTGAAGAAGAGGCATTCACGATTTTGGTTTGGAAATAGCTTGTTTTTGCAGATGCAATGAGGGTGGATACTTTTGTTTTAGAGGCTTGGAAAAGTTGCCTGTGTACAGTGAGTTTGGATTTGCGCCAGCGGCGCTCTGTTCTGCGGCGGGCACGTTTTGTACAGGCAATCTCATGAGTGAGCCAGGGGGTAGGGGGGCGGTCAGGTAAAAGACGGGTTGTGGCTGGAGCATGAGTGTCCAGAAGATGGTGGAGAGTAGTATAGAATTCATCGGCAAGGTTATGTGAACCTTGACACAGGTTGAGAAATTCAAATACCTGGGAACGATCATTTCATCAGACGGCAGATGCACATCAGAAATAGCCGGCAGAATCGGCCAAGCCAAAACAGCATTCAAGAAGATGACAAGCATTCTTACCAACAAATGCCTATCAATTAACATCAGGAAGAGAGTTCTTGAATATTATATAGAACCAATACTGTTGTACGGATGTGAGGCGTGGACAATCAACAAACAAAGCCAGAACAAGATTGAGGCAGCCGAGATGTGGTTTCTAAGAAGAATGTTGAGAGTTCCATGGACAGCAAAGAAAACAAACGAGACAGTCTTGATGGAGGCAGACAAAAGTAGATCACTCATAAGGAAGATTAGGAAAAGACAGGCAACATTTATAGGCCATTTTATGAGGAAGGGGGATTTGGAGCACCTGGTCACAACGGGAAAGCTGGAGGGAAAGAGAGCACCAGGTAGACCCAGGGAGAAAATGCTGGACGGACTTGCAGAATGGCTGGGGACGGGGAGGGTGGGGGAGATGCTAGGGGCAATGAGAGATAGAGGCAGATGGAAGTCCATGATCGCCAACGCCATGCGGCAGGGCACCTGATGATGATGATGACAGGTGAATGGACCGGCAAGGCAGAAAATGACAGGAAGAAATGACAGAAAGCAAAGGAGGAAAAAAGAAAGAGAGTGACAGAATAGAGGAAATTTCGGTACAGAATTTCCAGAAGGTGGGGATACTATTTATACTGAAAGAGCCCCCGGCGTCCCCACAGGGATACACAGAGAGTTATGCACTCACCATCATAATCATTATCATAAATCAAAACCTCAATTGTCAGGATAACACTTCTGACTCTGTACTGATGTAAAAAAACAAAGAAATCAAAACGAATGTTTTAAATGATTGATTTTAAAAGCTGTGATAAAGAGACTTATGATAAAGGTAGCTCACATTGACAACTTACTCTGTGTTTTCAAGATCAATTTCTAACAATCCTGAAAGGTCCTTTCCTTAACTTGAGTGACGATAACAACGATGACGTTAAAAAGCAAAAAATGTAAAAAAATAAAAACGAAACAAAACAAACAAACAAAAAACAGCAGCAACAGCTACAATAACAGCAGCAAACACAACAACATCAAAACGTACATATCCCTCAATGTACTTTTTTGTCAGAAACATCATGTCTCTCTCAGAACCATAGAGCGTAGACAGAAAGGAGTGCCAGTGGTGGCAATCCAGGCGTTCTTTCTACGTTCTATGGTCTGTACCCAAACAGTGAATACTGATTCCTTACCACTCGTTGACCACACGACCGTCCAAAGCACAGCACACCCACACAGGGCTGAAACCAAAACGCAACCTGTCCGATGCTGGTCACCTTACGGAATGGACGCTCTTCCTCACTCCACTTCCCTAACCCTCACTATTTTTGGTAGCAAAACCACTCCGATGCAACACGCTAGTCCCCTCGTCTCGCCTCCAAACCTGCCATCCCCCAACACAGAGATGGGCAGAGATGAGCAGTAAGGAAAAGGAGCGGTGATGATCAAAGGGGATTGGGGAGTCGGAGGCCTGGAGGGCCTTTAACAGTAGTTAGATTGGTTAGGATGTTGACGATACGTCAAAATTTGATGGATGGTCAGGTTTGTCAACTACTTAGTGGGTCAGACTTCGCTGTTCAATTGACACTTGGGGGACAAATTTGAACCTTCAAGGTTATGAAACGTTTTAAAATAGCCATCGTCTTCCACGATGAATCACTTATCTAATCATTTATTTATCCTTTCATGTCCTTATTGATTTGATGATGGTGGTGGTTGTGGTAATTATGATGATGGTGGTGGTGATGGTGGTGATGATGATGATGATGATGACGATGATGATGATGATGATGATTGATGATGCCAATGATGATGATTAGTAGTATTAGCGTAAGTATCATTGCAGAATCGGCCAAGCCAAAACAGCATTCAAGAAGATGACAAGCATTCTTACCAACAAATGCCTATCAATTAATATCAGGAAGAGAGTTCTTGAATGTTATATAGAATCGATAATGTTATACGGTTGTGAGGCGTGGACAGTCAACAAGCAAAACCAGAACAAGATTGAGGCAGCCGAGATGTGGTTTCTAAGAAGAATGTTGAGGGTTCCATGGACAGCAAAGAAAACAAATGAGACAGTCTTGATGGAGGCAGACACAAGTAGATCACTCATAAGGAAGATTAGGAAAAGACAGGCAACATTTATAGGCCATTTTATGAGGAAAGGGGATTTGGAGCACCTGGTCACAACGGGAAAGCTGGAGGGAAAGAGAGCACCGGGTAGACCCAGGGAGAAAATGCTGGACGGACTTGCAGAATGGCTGGGGACGGGGAGGGTGGGGGAGATGCTAGGGGCAACGAGAGATAGAGGCAGATGGAAGTCCATGATCGCCAACGCCATGCGGCAGGGCACCTGATGATGATGATGACAGGTGAATGGACCAGCAAGGCAGAAAATGACAGGAAGAAATGACAGAAAGCAAAGGAGGAAAAAAGAAACAAAGAGAGTGACAGAATAGAGGAAATTTCTGGTACAGAATTTCCAGAAGGTGGGGATACTATTTATACTGAAAGAGCCCCCGGCGTCCCCACAGGGATACACAGAGAGTCATGCACTCACCATCATAATCATTATCATAAATCAAAACCTCAATTGTCAGGATAACACTTCTGACTCTGTACTGATGTAAAAAAACAAAGAAATCAAAACGAATGTTTTAAATGATTGATTTTAAAAGCTGTGATAAAGAGACTTATGATAAAGGTAGCTCACATTGACAACTTACTCTGTGTTTTCAAGATCAATTTCTAACAACCCTGAAAGGTCCTTTCCTTAACTTGAGTGACGATAACAACGATGACGTTAAAAAGCAAAAAAATGTAAAAAATAAAAACGAAACAAAACAAACAAACAAAAAACAGCAGCAACAGCTACAACAACAGCAGCAAACACAACAACATCAAAATGTACATATCCCTCAATGTACTTTTTTGTCAGAAACATCCTGTCTCTCTCAGAACCATAGAGCGTAGACAGAAAGGGAGTGCCAGTGGTGGCATTCTAGGCGTTCTTTCTACGTTCTACGTGTTATTTTCATTAATTTGTTTCACTTTATGTGGTGCATGTAAGATTCCATCCCACTCCCCCGTCAGAAAAGAGCATTCCGTTTATGCTGGTCTGTCGACTTGCGGGCTGCTTGGTTCTTTTGATACAGCCGTGGTCCTAAGATTTGATATCTTGAGTTCAATCCCAGCCTGTAACATCACAAACTGTACCGTTCACTGCCCATCTTAATGTTTCCATCATTCTGGTGGTGTCAGCTTTGTGTTTGATAGGTCCACTGGCCTGTTGGCTGCCCATCTTAATGTTTCCATCATTCTGGTGGTGTGAGCTTTGTGTTTCATTGGTCCACTGGCCTGTTGGCTGCCCATCTTAATGTTTCCATCATTCTGGTGGTGTCAGCTTTGTGTTTCATTGGTCCACTGGCCTGTTGGCTGCCCATCTTAATGTTTCCATCATTCTGGTGGGTGAGCTTTGTGTTTCATTGGTCCACTGGCCTGTTGGCTGCCCATCTTAATGTTTCCATCATTCTGGTGGTGTGAGCTTTGTGTTTCATAGGTCCACTGGCCTGTTGTCTGCCCATCTTAATGTTTCCATCATTCTGGTGGTGTGAGCTTTGTGTTTCATTGGTCCACTGGCCTGTTGGCTGCCCATCTTAATGTTTCCATCATTCTGGTGGTGTCAGCTTTGTGTTTCATAGGTCCACTGGCCTGTTGGCTGCCCATCTTAATGTTTCCATCATACTGGTGGTGTCAGCTTAGTGTTTCATAGGTCCACTGGCCTGTTGTCTGCCCATCTTAATGTTTCCATCATACTGGTGGTGTCAGCTTTGTGTTTCATAGGTCCCCTGGCCTGTTGGCTGCCCATCTTAATGTTTCCATCATTCTGGTGGTGTGAGCTTTGTGTTTCATGGATCCCTCCTCCCCTCCCCATTTGATTTCAAGCGCAGGCTAAGATTGAGTCTTCAGGATGTTTTCTGGCTGATTTGGGGAAGCGCATATGGAATTGTCAGAGTCCAGCGAATCCCTCTTGGAAATCTCCATGCTGCAAACTCCAACAACCAGCAATGAGCATCACCGCCAGTAAACACAATGGGTCATTGCCAGCAATGAGCGTCACCGCCAGTAAACACAATGGGTCATTGCCAGCAATGAGCGTCACCGCCAGTAAACACAATGGGTCATTGCCAGCAATGAGCGTCACCGCCAGTAAACACAATGGGTCATTGCCAGCAATGAGCGTCACCGCCAGTAAACACAATGGGTCATTGCCAGCAATGAGCGTCACCGCCAGTAAACACAATGGGTCATTGCCGGCAATGACGCGTCCAGCGCCAGTAAACACAATGGGTCATTGCCAGCAATGAGCGTCACCGCCAGTAAACACAATGGGTCATTGCCAGCAATGAGCGTCACTGCCAGTAAACACAATGGGTCATTGCCGGCAATGAGCGTCACCGCCAGTAAACACAATGGGTCATTGCCAGCAATGAGCGTCACTGCCAGTAAACACAATGGGTCATTGCCGGCAATGAGCGTCACGGCCCAGTAAACACAATGGGTCATTGCCAGCAATGAGCGTCACCGCCAGTAAACACAATGGGTCACCGCCAGTAAACACAATGGGTCATTGCCAGCAATGAGCGTCACCGCCAGTAAACACAATGGGTCATTGCCACAATGAGCGTCACACCAGTAAACACAATGGGTCATTGCCAGTAAACACAATGAGTCACTGCCAGTAAACACAATGGGTCACTGCCAGTAAACACAATGGGTCATTGCCAGCAATGAGCGTCACCGCCAGTAAACACAATGGGTCATTGCCAGCAATGAGCGTCACTGCCAGTAAACACAATGGGTCACTGCCAGTAAACACAATGGGTCATTGCCAGTAAACACAATGGGTCATGCCAGTAAACACAATGGGTCACTGCCAGTAAACACAATGGGTCATTGCCAGTAACACATGAGGTCACTGCCAGTAACACAATGAGGCGTCACTGCCAGTAAACACAATGGGTCATTGCCAGTAAACACAATGGGTCATTGCCATGTAAACACAATGGTCATTGCCAGTAAACACAATGGGTCACTGCAATGTAACGTACAATGGGTCACTGCCAGTAAACACAATGGGTCATTGCCAGTAAACAAATGGGTCACTGCCAGTAAACACAATGGGTCATTGCCAGTAAACACAATGGGTCATTGCCAATAAACAATGGGTCATTGCCAGAAAACACGATGGGTCATTGCGAGCAATGAGCGTCACTGCCAGTAAACACAATGGGTCACCGCCAGTAAACACAATGGGTCATTGCCAGCAATGAGCGTCACTGCCAGTAAACAAATTTGGTCATTGCCAGCAATGAGCGTCACCGCCAGTAAACACAATGGGTCATTGCCAGCAATGAGCGTCACTGCCAGTAAACACAATGGGTCACTGCAGCAATGAGCGTCACTGCCAGTAAACACAATGGGTCATTGCCAGCAATGACCGTCACCCGCAGTAAACACAATGGGTCATTGTCAGAAATGAGCGTCACCGCCAGTAAACACAATGGGTCATTGCCAGCAATGAGCGTCACCGCCAGTAAACACAATGGGTCATTGCCAGCTATAAGCGTCAGCGCCAGTAAACACAATGGGTCATTGCCAGCAATTAGCGTCACGCCAGTAAAAAAAAAAAAAGGAAAAAGGTCATTGCCAGCAATGAGCGTCACTGCCAGTAAACACAAGGGTCATTGCCAGGCAATGAGCGTCACCTGCCAGTAAACACAATGGTTATTGCCGGCAATGAGCGTCACGCAGTAAACACAATGGGTCATTGCCAGCAATGAGCGTCACTGCCAGTAAACATAATGGTCATTGCCAGCAATGGTGTCATCCACACAGTAAACACAATGGGTCACCGCCAGTAAACACAATGGGTCATTGCCAGCAATGCGCGTCACTGCCAGTAAACACAATGGGTCATTGCCAGCAATGCGCGTCACTGCCAGTAAACACAATGGTCATTGCCAGCAATGCGCGTCACTGCCAGTAAACACAATGGGTCATTGCCAGCAATGCGCGTCCACTGCAGTAAACACAATGGGTCATTGCCAGCAATGCGCGTCACTGCCAGTAAACACAATGGGTCATTGCCAGCAATGTCGGTCACTGCCAGTAAACACAATGGGTCATTGCCAGCAATGAGCGTCACAGCCAGTAAACACAATGGTCATTGCCAGCAATGAGCGTCACCCCAGTAAACACAATGGTTCATTGCCAGCAATGAGCGTCACCCCAGTAAACACAATGGGTCATTGCCAGCAATGAGCGTCACTGCCAGTAAACACAATGGGTCTTGCCAGTAATGAGCGTCACCACCAGTAAACCAATGGGTTATTGCCAGCAATGAGCGTCACCACCAGTAAACACAATGGGTTTGCCAGAATGAGCGTCACCACTAGTAAACACAATGGGTCATTACCAGTAATGAGGTCACCCCAGTAAACACAATGGGTCGTTGCCGCAATGAGCGTCAGCACCAGTAAACACAATGGGTCATTTCCGAAATGAGCGTCACTGCCAGTAAACACAATGGGTTACTGCCAGCAATGAGCGTCACCTGCCAGTAAACACAATGGGTCATTGCCGGCAATGAGGGTCACCACCAGTAAACACAATGGGTCATTGCCGGCAATGAGCGTCACCTGCCAGTAAACACAATGGGTCATTGCCGGCAATGAGGTCACTGCCAGTAAACACAATGGGTCATTGCCGGCAATGAGCGTCACCGCCAGTAAACACAATGGGTCATTGCCAGCAATGAGCGTCACCCCAGTAAACACAATGGGTCCTTGCCAGCAATGAGCGTCACTGCCAGTAAACACAATAGGTTATTGCCAGCAATGAGCGTCACTGCCAGTAAATACAATAGGTTATTGCCAGCAATGAAGGTCACTGCCAGCAAACACAATGGGTCATTGCCAGCAATGAGCGTCACCGTCAGTAAACACAATGGGTCATTGCGGCAATGAACGTCACTGCCAGTAAACACTAAGGGTCATTGCCAGCCAGGAAGCTTGTGGATAGAGTGAGAGAGTCAAGGGGTTTAGTTTTGCTTTGCTGGCATGGTTAACAATGCCAGGTGCTGGTAATAATAATAATTATAATTACAATATTTATATAGCGCAAAATCTTGATAAAATCAAATCTAAGCGCTGAAACAGACACACACGACGCACGCACCGTACGCACCACACACACGCACGCACACACACACACACACACACACACACACACACACACACACACACACACACACACACACACACACGCATGGCTATGAATGGGGAGAAAGAATAAAAGCAATAAAAGCAAGAATAAAAGCAATGGAAAATTATAGAGAGCATATCATATACAATTATATATTATAACAATGTGATTCCCCTGCGAGCGGAGACAGGCTGCAGAGGGGGGTTGAGTGAGGTTAGGATTTTATGCAGAGGAGAAAAGGTGAGTTTTGAGAGCGGACTTGAAGGAGACAAAAGTAGGTTGCTGACGGACTGAGAGAGGAAGTTTGTTCCAGGAGAGTGGACCAGAAACAGAGAAGGCTCGTGGACCATAGGTTTTGAGCTTAGTGCGTGGAAAGCGAAAAGTCAGAGAATCGGAGGCAGAGCGGAGGGTACGTGAGGGAACATAGATCTCATGTAGGCTTGACAGGTAATCGGGGGCTGCGTTATTGTGGCTTTTGTAGCACATGGTGTCTAGTTTGTACTGTATGCGCTTTGATAGAGGGAGCCAGTGAAGTTGTGCCAGGAGAGGAGATATGTGGTCAGCTTTTTTCTTTTTGAGTACAAGGCGTACAGCATTGTTTTGAATGCGCTGTAGGATGTGAATGGTGGAGGCAGGAAGACCAGACAGGAGTGAATTGCAATAGTCAATGCGAGACATTATGAAGGAGAGAACGAGTTTTGCAGTTGTTTCCACAGAGAGATACTTCCTGGTGGATAGAGAGCGCGAGTCAAAGGTTAATGCAAAGGTCAAGTCAAGTCAAACCAACTTTATTACCTCCAAAAAGGAAATTACATCCGCAATACCCAGTCATGTTTGTAATTTGTTAATTTTTGACACGTCGCATCGTTTCACTGACTTCACCGAACCTTGCTCCAGGGTAGTCAATTATGACTGTTGAATTTAAAATTATGTTTTTCCTGGGAGATGTCCGCATTTGCGTGTAAAGTTTTGAACTGCTGTTTTGATTGCGGCAGCATCTGCAATGTTTTATAGCGTTACATTTACTATGTGTTGGTAGCCTTATGGGTCGGTGTTCCTCGCGAAGTCCACGCACCAACTGTATGTCGCCAAGGCCACGGCTGGTGGGCTAACTAGCTCCGTTGATAGAGCCGTGGATTTAAAAAATCTCATGTTTCGAGTTCAAACTCAGTCTGCAACATAAAACGAACAAATAAACAAAAATTGCTCCGTTCGCTGCTCATTCATTAGAATAGTGGCAGAATGCTTCAGACGTTCGCCTGCCAATAACTTAACTCTAGGTTCCAGGGCTCGCTCCTCGTTGAGGTCTCGACTTTTCTCCGGAAATCCAAACTGAACGTCTTGTTCTTCGGAAGGACCCGTGTGCCTTCTGGCCTGTGCACGCTTAAGATCCCATTATTTCCGTGTACGCGTTCCGGTTTGTTATACGTTTGCGACGGGAACCTGTTAACCCTTTGACTGCCGCAGCCTGTCCACCAGCATCCTGCATTGCCAACCATACTAGCAAAGCAAAAAACTTAACCCTTTGATTCCCTCACCCTATTCACCACCTTTTTGCAGTTGATGGAGAGGGTGCGGGAGTCAAAGAGTTAACGACAAAACAAACGGCCCACCCGATATCATCGAGTGATTGCCAATGACTACGGGTAGACCACTGGACTTTGGAGTCTGGAATTTGTTCACGAGGGATACATCGCACACGGACAATTCCATATGCGCTCCACCCAAATCTGCCAGCAGTTATCTGGCAGAGTCCCTGAGCCTGTACAAAACCCTGTGCGCTAGCAAGGTATTGAACTGAGGAGCAGAAAGGGTGAGGGAGAGGAGACCTTTGAAACACTGAACTGACACCACCAGAATGATGGAAACACTGAGCTGACACCACCAGAATGATGGAAGCACTGAGCTGACACCACTAGAATGATGAAAACACTGAGCTGACACTACCAGAATGATGGAAACACTGAGCTGACACCACCATAATGATGGAAACACTGAGCTGACACCACCAGAATGATGGAAACACTGAGCTGGCACCACCAGTATGATGGAAACACTGAGCTGACACCACCAGAATGATGGAAACACTGAGCTGACACCACCAGAATGATGGAGAAACACTGAGCTGACACCACCAGAATGATGGAAACACCGAGCTGACACCACCAGAATGATGGAAACACTGAGCTGACACCACCAGAATGATGGAAACACTGAGCTGACACCACCAGAATGATGGAGAAACACTGAGCTGACACCACCAGAATGATGGAGAAACACCGAGCTGACACCACCAGAATGATGGAAACACCGAGCTGACACCACCAGAATGATGGAAACACCAAGCTGACACCACCAGAATGATGGAAACACTGAGCTGACACCACCAGAATGATGGAAACACTAAGCTGACACCACCAGAATGATGGAAACACTAAGCAGACACCACCAGAATGATGGAAACACTAAGCTGACACCACCAGAATGATGGAAACACTAAGCTGACACCACCAGAATGATGGAAACACTAAGCTGACACCACCAGAATGATGGAAACACTAAGCTGACACCACCAGAATGATGGAGAAACACCGAGCTGACACCACCAGAATGATGGAAACACTAAGCTGACACCACCAGAATGATGGAGAAACACGAGCTGACACCACCAGAATGATGGAAACACCGAGCTGACACCACCAGAATGGTGGAAACACTGAGCTGACACCACCAGAATGGTGGAAACACTGAGCTGACACCACCAGAATGATGGAAACACTGAGCTGACACCACCAGAATGATAGAATATTAGGACGGGCAGCCAACAGGCCAGTGTTTAATGTTGCAGGCTGGGACTGAACTCAAGATATCAGATCCTGAGACCACGGCTGTACCAAAAGAACCAAGGAGCCCACAGCCTTACAGTCGGTAGTCTGTTGCGCCAACCACTACACCACGGCGACTAATATTGTCATTTGGCGTAATATCAAAAACGAAGCACAAAGAGCTCACAAAAAGCAAATATTCAAAGGAAAAGTGTGAAGACTGAAGAAGTGGAGAAGGGTTCCATGCCAACAGCAGCTGAACATGAATCAGTATGCCTTAAGAGATACAACAAGTCCGTCCCTAACCGAAACACTGTTTCTCTAGAACGCTGGGAGTGG
This sequence comes from Monoplex corrugatus, assembly GCA_030674185.1. Lineage (NCBI taxonomy): Eukaryota > Metazoa > Mollusca > Gastropoda > Littorinimorpha > Ranellidae > Monoplex > Monoplex corrugatus. Next base: position 6,476,579 of record CM060315.1, on the reverse strand, counting down.
CCCAGTAACTACGACAGAACGGTCCAATAACAGTGAGTGGTCAAGTGTTTAGAGGCGGACAGAACGGTCCAGTAACAGCGAGTGGTCAAGTGTTTAGAGGCGGACAGAACGGTCCAGTAACAGCGAGTGGTCAAGTGTTTAGAGGCGGACAGAACGGTCCAGTAACAGTGAGTGGTCAAGTGTTTAGAGGCGGACAGAACGGTCCAGTAACAGCGAGTGGTCAAGTGTTTAGGGGCGGACAGAACGGTCCAGTAACAGCGAGTGGTCAAGTGTTTAGGGGCGGACAGAACGGTCCAATAACAGCGAGTGGTCAAGTGTTTAGGGGCGGACAGAACGGTCCAACAACAGCCAGTGTTTAGGGGCGGACAGAACGGTCCAACAACAGCCAGTGTTTAGGGGCGGACAGAACGGACCAACAACAGCGAGTGGTCAAGTGTTTAGGGGCCGACAGAACGGTCCAGTAATAGCGTGTTGTCACCAGTGTATAGGGGTGAATAAGAAGAATGCAATAACTGTAAGTCGTCGCCAATGTTTAAGGGTGGGCACAACGGTCTAATGACAGGAAATTGTTGCCAGTACATAGAAGTAGACCAGAACAGAGAGTGACTTGGCCTTCAGACGTCTGATCACTTTAGTGACGAGGGTTTGAACCCAACCAGAGGAGAAAAAGAATGGCGACAGCAAAAGGGCATCCAGGAGTCATGATCTGGACGTGCCCCCCCCCCCCCCCCCCCCCCAGTGTAAGGAATTTAGGATCAAAACACTTGCTTGATGAGGACTTCTCCTCTAAAGACCTTCTGCTGTCCAGTTCTTCACAGAATTTCTTCCTACTATAGCAAAACAATCCAATACGTTTGATTGACTAGGGTTTTGTTTTTCCTTTCATGGTAGATTTTCAGCCACTTTCTCTAACTATTCCATTTTGAGTGAGACGATCAATGGTATAATGACACATTCTGTTCGTGAAGATAAGATTTTAAGTGTCTGAGAACTTTAGACTTTCCAAGGCGCAGGATTCTTGTTGTAATGGCATAACATACATGTTTGTTGACATGTGAATGAACTCTTGCTCAGCAGAAGGAAGACAGCGTCCGAACGCATCTCGGAAAGTAATTTAATTATCACAGTGTAATTAGTCCACCAAATCTGAACTAAAGTTTTACGACATGAATCTTTTGTTGTTGCCAATCATAAAGGTATGACATTTAATGACATCTGATTCCAGGATGGTTGGGGTGATCGCAGTTAGTTTAATTACTGGGATAACAATAGGATTTGCCATTGTAGCCATTTGTTTATGAATCCATATACTTACATTACATTTATAGGCCATTTTATGAGGAAGGGGGATTTGGAACACCTGGTCACAACGGGAAAGCTGGAGGGAAAGAGAGCACCAGGTAGACCCAGGGAGAGAATGCTGGACGGACTTGCAGAGTGGCTGGGGATGAAGAGGGTGGGGGAGATGCTGGGGGCAACGAGAGATAGAGATGGTTGGAAGTCCATGGTCGCCAATGCCATGCGGCAGGGCACCTGATGATGATATGATACTTACATTCTTGCTTTGCTGTCCATATATACAAGGGGGGAGGGGGGTGCAAAAGTAGGTATACAGTAAGTATCACACCATTACTATAATGCTTAATTCCGCTCTCGATTAGAGGAGTGTGTGAATACCGACGGCAAGCAGTTTGAGTATCTGAGGGATTAAGGCTGTGCTTGTGATTACATGTATATGCAATATTCATTTGTTTGTATAATAAATGCAATGAGTATTGTACGTGTTTTCTTTTTTCATAACTGTATACCTACTTTTGCACCCCCCTGTATATGTATGTATGTATAAAGCATCCAAAGTGAGAGGACAGGAAAAGTAAATAATTATGCTGTGAATCATTAGCTGAACAAATCTTTTATGACGAGAAATTTAGAAGAGGTGACAAAAAAACTTTCTTCTTTTAGAGTCTGGTCATACAAACATGTTTTCCTGGTGGCAGGCGCACTTGATGAAAATGGAAGGTTTTTAGATCATAAAAACTTTAAAAGATAAATATAACACTGAAATTAATTGTTTGCATCCTATCAGTTGTATACGGTTGATGAAACGCTACATTCAGAAGAAAAACATACAGCTAGAAAAAATGTAATAAAAAAAAAAACGAAAATGCTACGAATGATATCAGGCGTACACAAGGGATCAAAGGTTTTTCATGATGGACTTAAAAAAACACTATAGGTATCTAATATTCCAGCCTATGCAAAATGGGGGGGAAAAGAAGAACTGTATTAACTGTGTTGTGTGGTGCTGTTGTGTGTTGGGTGTTGTGTGGTGCTGTTGTGTGGTGCTGTTGGGTGTTGTGTGGTGCTGTTGTGTGTTGTGTGGTGCTGTTGGGTGTTGTGTGGTGCTGTTGTGTGTTGTGTGGTGCTGTTGTGTGGTGCTGTTGGGTGTTGTGTGGTGCTGTTGTGTTGTGCTGTTGGGTGTTGTGTGGTGCTGTTGTGTGTTGTGTGGTGCTGTTGGGCGTTGTGTGGAACTGTTGGGTGTTGTGTGGCTGTTGGCGTTGTGTGGTGCTGTTGAGTGTTGGGGACATGTCTTAAAACTAATCAGTACGATTAATGAAATAAAATTAAATTGGCTCCAACTGAGAATATGCCACAATATTTTGGTCACAAACAGAATTTTGAAGAAAATGGGCAAACTTAGCAGTGTTAAGCGTGATTTCTGTGACAACGAAAATACACAGTAGAATATTTTGGAGCTGTTACTTTTCCTAGCATTTCTGGAGAGACCTGGAGAAAGAATTTAGAGAGAAATGCAAAAACTGGACTGTTATCTCTAAATGTGGAACAGGTTTTATTTGGAACAGATGAAAATATGCAAACATGAAATATTTGACCAGATCATCTTTTATGCTAACATTTTGTTTATAATTACAGAATGAATAAGTTCAAACCAAATACACAGTATTTCATAAATGATTTGAAAAAATATGACACTGAAAAGGATGTGTATTCTCAAATGCTAATCGCTAAATTCTGTCAAGAATGGTATCCGTATCAAGCACTTACTGGAACAGATACACCAGAATGAGGTGACATTTTGTGTTTAAAAGTTTACAGATTCGCTTCATTTTTCAAATGATTGCCTAGAGTACATGATCTTGAGGTGCTAATTCCATCACCTGTTCTTTTAAGTATTCTAATTCCATCACCTGCTCTTTCAAATTTTCTAATTCCATCACCTTTTCTTTCAAGTTTTCTAATTCCATTACCTGTTGTTTCAAGTTTTCTAATTCCATTACCAAGTATTTATGTGAAGTGTAGATGTATATGTATTCGTTGTTACATGTATAAATAGCAGTTTGTGTGTAAATTAAAAAAAAACAGTTTGTAGGGACTTTCGTTTCCTTTAACACCAGCGTGTTCGGGACAGTAAATCCATGTAATACGTATTTTGCAGATCGATGCTGCTCAATGCTTTGCGCCAGTCTGGGTTCCTAGTCCATTTTGCACTTTTTGAAGTAGTTTCACCGAATCAGTCAGGATGAAGGCTTGACTCTTTTCTATTGCATCATCCGGTGAAATTAACTATTTTTTTAGCATCAATTTTCATTGCTAGCCTAGAGGTTATGGTTTTATATGTAGCACTTTCTTTATGTATGTCCTGTTCTGTTTGACAGTGAAGCCCCATCTAGATTTGTTACTGGTGACTGAGCTATCCTTGTAGCCTACATGGTCACATCTTTGGGGTTGCAGCTTACTTGTTCGATGAAAAGTTGTATTTTATATTTGTGCATCAGCTTTACCTTCTGGCCATTCACGACAGTGTTTGCCTGGACTTTACATTTCTTTTGTTGTGAATTAACAACACAAGAACAAAAGTAACGAAAGGCCTGATAACTACCATTCTTTATTCTCTCCCCAGCATCGACTGGATGTGAAAGAGTTGAGTGTTTAAAATCAAATGACAAAAAACAACATTCCAAACAAATACTCATGAACAAACCAAAGCGAACTGACAGACAGCAAAGTCTTTTCTTGATCAATTAAAGCTCAGTCATCTTATGAGCAGGACAATTCTATTCTATGTTATTTCAATTTTGTTTTTGTCAGTGCAAAACGTAAGCATATCAGCATAACAGAATACAAAAAGCCATTTATTTTTAATAGCTATGTCAAATCCATGTTTGATAACACTTTTCCCTGGAAAAAAAATTCACTTCAGGAATGTGTTGACAATATTTTCGATGAACCAAGTTTGTGTAAACTGCAGATGGTCGTGTCAGACACCAAAAAGTGAAGACGTCCAGTAGCGTTCAACTCCTTCAGACCCAGTTTATCCTGGACAGGAAACACACAATGGTACTTAGCAGTTTACCTGTTTGTTCTGGTTTTCTAAACAATTCCCAATTTCCTTACTGTTCATGACTATTTGGAGACACACCATCTCATTCTAACATTACGTTTGACAGGTGCAATAGCCAAGTGGCCATGATCTCCACTTTCAATCTGGAAGTCTGAGTTCGATCCTGCATGGGTCACACCTGGTGGGTACAGTGTGGAGATTTTTCTGATCTCTTGAACTGACATCTATCCAAACCTGCTAGGACTTGAACCACCGCTGTGTGTATACAGGTGCATGCACGTTAAAGACTCTGAGAACCATGTCAGTATTCTGAAACGGGAAAATACCCAGTATGCATACCCACTGAAGCCACAGTATGCAGACTGTGTAGCAACATAACTTGTGCACAGTGTGGACCAAACAACATACACTTGGATCAGACAAGAACAAACTAATAAGGAGTGACCTTTCTCATTACAAGTGGCCTGTGTTTAATTTAAAACGTTCATGGTGAGCTGCCATTCTGAAATAGTGAGTAAGATTCCTACAGATCTGTCTGTGTGGTGCTGTTTGTGTGGTGTGTTGTGTGGTGGTGTTGTGTGGTGTGTTGTGTGGTGCTGTTTGTGGTGGTGTGTTGTGTGTGTTGTGTGGTGCTGTTGTGTGTTGTGTGGTGCTGTTGTGTGTTGTGTGGTGCTGTTGTGTGTTGTGTGGTGTGTTGTGTGTGTGTGTGTGTGGTGTTGTGTGTGTGTTGTGGTGGTGCTGTTGTGTTGTGTTGTGGTGGTGTGTTGTGTTGTTGTGTGTGTGTGTTGTGTGTGTTGTGTGGTGCTGTTGTGTGTTGTGTGGTGTGTTGTGTGTTGTGTGGTGGTGTTGTGTGTGTTGTGGTGTGTTGTGTGTGTGTTTGGTGGTGTTGTGTGTGTGTGGTGTTGTTGTGTTGTGTGTGTGGTGTGTTGTGTGTTGTGTGGTGTGTTTGTGTTGTTGTGTGGTGGTGTTTGTGGTGTGTTGTGTGTTGTGGTGTTGTGTGTGTGTTTGGTGGTTGTTGTGTGTTGTGTTGGTGTGTTGTGTGTGGTTGTGTGGTGTGTGTTGTGTGTTGTGTGGTGGTGTGTGTTGTGGGTGTGTTGTGTGTTTGTGTGGTGTTGTGTGTTGTGTGGTGGTGTTGTGTGTTGTGGTGTGGTGTTGTGTGTTGTGTGTGGTGTGTTGTGTGTTGTGTGGTGTGTTTGTGTGTTGGTGTGTGGTGTGTTGTGTGTGTGTTGTGTGGTGTGTTGTGGTTGTGTGTGTTGTGTGGTGGTGGTGTGTGTGTTGTGTGGTGGTGTTGTGTGTTGTGTGGTGGTGTTGTGTGTTGTGTGGTGGTGTGTGTGTTGTGTGGTGTTGTGTGTGTGTGCTGTTGTGTTGTGTGGGTGTTGTGTATTGTGTGGTGCTGTTGTGTGGTGCTGTTGTGTGTGTTGTGTGTTGTGTGGTGCTTTTGTGTGTTGTGTGGTGCTGTTGTGTGTTGTATAGTGCTGTTGTGTGTTGTGTGGTGCTGTTGTGTGGTGCTGTTGTGTGTTGTGTGGTGCTGTTGTGTGGTGCTGTTGTGTGTTGTGTGGTGCTGTTGTGTGTTTGTGTGTTGTGTGGTGCTGTTGTGTGTTGTGTGGTGCTGTTGTGTGTTGTGTGAAGTGCTGTTGTGTGGTGCTGTTTGTGTTGTGTGGTGCTGTTGTGTGTGTGTGTGGTGCTGTTGTGTGTTGTATGTGTGTTGTGTGGTGCTGTTGTGTTGTTGTGTGGTTGGTGTTGTGGGGTTTGCTGTTGTGTGTGTGTGTTGTGGTGCTGTTGTGGTGTTGTGTGTGCTGTTGTGTGTTGTGTGGTGCTGTTGTGTGGTGTGTTGTGTGTTGTGTGGTGTGTGTGTTGGTGCTGTTGTGTGTGTGTTGGTGTGTTGTGTGTTGTGGTGTTGTGTGGTGCTGTTGTGTGTTGTGTGTGTGTGTGTGTGTTGGTGTTTGTGTGTGCTGTTGTGTTGTGTGTCTGTTGTGTGTTGTGTGGTGCTGTTGGTGGTGGTGTGTTGTGTGGGCGTGTTGTGGTGTTGTGTGGTGCTGTTGTGTTGTGTGGTGCTGTTGTGTGTTGTGTGTGTTGCTGTTTGTGTTGTGTTTGTGGTGCTGTTGGTGTTGTGTGGTGCTGTTGTGTGTTGTGTGGTGCTGTTGTGTGTTGTGTGGTGCTGTTGGTTGTGGTGCTGTTGTGTGTTGTGTGGTGCTGTTGTGTGTGTGTGTTGGTGTTGTGTGTGCTGTTGTGTGGTGCTGTTGTGTTGTGTGGTTCTGTTGGTGTTGTGTGGTGCTGTTGTGTGTTGTGTGGTGGTGTTGGTGTTGTGGTGTTGTGTGTTGTGGTGCTGTTGTGTGTTGTGTGGTGCTGTTGGTGTTGTGTGGTGCTGTTATGTGTTGTTGGTGTGCTTGTGTTTGTGGTGCTGTTTGTTTGTGGTGCTGCTTGTGTTGTGTGGTGCTGTTGGTGTTGTGTGGTGCTGTTTGTTTGTGGTGCTGTTGGTGTTGTGTGGTGTGTTGTGTGTTGTGTGGTGTGTTGTTGTTGTGTGGTGCTGTTGTGTGTTGTGTGGTGCTGTTGTGGTGTTGTGTGGTGCTGTTGTGTGTTGTGTGGTGCTGTTGTGTGTTGTGTGGTGCTGTTGGGTGTTGTGTGGTGCTGTTGTGTGTTGTGTGGTGCTGTTGGTGTTGTGTGTGTGCTGTTGGGTGTTGTGTGGTGCTGTTGGTGTTGTGTGGTGCTGTTGTGTGTTGTGTGGTGCTTTGTGTCTGTGTGTGTGTTGTGTGGTACTGTTGTGTGTTGTGTGGTGTCTGTTGTGTGTTGTGTGGTGCTGTTGTGTGTTGTGTGGTGCTGTTGTGTGTTGTGTGGTGCTGTTGTGTTGTTGTTTTGTGTGTGTGTGGTGCTGTTGTGTGTTGTGTGGTGCTGTTGTTGTTGTTGGTGCTGTTGGTGTTTGTGTGTGTTGTGTTGTGTGGTGCTGTTGTGTGTTGTGTGGTGCTGTTGGTGTTTGTGGTGCTGTTGTGTGTTGTGTGGTCTGTTGTGTGTGTGTGGTGTGTGTGTTTTGGGTCTGTTGTGTGTTGTGTGGTACTGTTGTGTGTTATGTGTGGTGCTGTGTGTGTTTGTGGTGCTGTTGTGTTTGTGTGGTGCTGTTGTGTGTTGTGTGGTGCTGTTGTGTGTTGTGTTGGTGCTGTTGGGTGTTGTGTGGTGCTGTTGTGTGTTGTGTGGTGCTGTTGTGTGTTTTGTGGTGCTGTTGGTGTTGTGTGGTGCTGTTGTGTGTTGTGTGGTGCTGTTGGGTTTGTGTGGTGCTGTTGTGTGTTGTGTGGTGCTGTTGGTGTTGTGTGGTGCTTGTTGGTGCTGTTGTGTGTTGTGTGGTGCTGTTGTGTGTTGTGTGGTGCTGTTGTGTGTTGTGTGGTGCTGTTGTGTGTTGTGTGGTGCTGTTGTGTGTTGTGTGGTGCTGTTGTGTGTTTTGTGGTGCTGTTGTGTTGTGTGGTGCTGTTGTGTGTTGGTGTGTTGTGTGGTGCTGTTGTGTGTTGTGTGGTGCTGTTGTGTGTGTTGTGTGGTGCTGTTGTGTGTTGTGTGGTGCTGTTGTGTGTTGTGTGGTGCTGTTGTGTGTTGTGTGGTGCTGTGTGTGTGTGTGGTGCTGTTGTGTGGTGCTGTTGTGTGTTGTTGTGTGGTGCTGTTGTGGGGTGCTGTTGTGTGTGTTGTGTGTTGTTGTGGTGCTGTTGTGTGTTGTGTGGTGCTGTGTGTGTTGTGTGGTGCTGTTGTGTGGTGCTGTTGTGTGTTGTGTGGTGCTGTTGGTGTGTTGTGTGGTGCTGTTGTGTGTTTGTGGTGCTGTTGTGGTGTTTTGTGGTGCTGTTGTGTGTTGTGTGGTGCTGTTGTGTGGTGCTGTTGTGTGTTGTGTGGTGCTGTTGTGTGGTGTTGTTTGTGGTGCTGTTTGTGTGTTGTGTGGTGCTGTTGTGTGTTGTGTGGTGCTGTTGTGTGTTGTGTGGTGCTGTTGTGTGTTGTGTGGTGCTGTTGTGTGTTGTGTGGTGCTGTTGTGTGTTGTGTGGTGCTGTTGTGTGTTGTGTGGTGCTGTTGTGTGTGCGTTGTGTGTTGTGTGGTGCTGTTGTGTGTTGTGTGGTGCTGTTGTGTGTTGTGTGGTGCTGTTGTGTGTTGTGTGTGTGTGCTGTTGTGTTGTGTGGTGCTGTTGTGTGTTGTGTGGTGCTGTTGTGTTGTGTGGTGCTGTTGTGTGTTGTGTGGTGCTGTTGTGTGTTTGTGTCGTTGTGTTGTGTGTTGTGTCGTGCTGTTGTGTGTTGCGTGGTGCTGTTGTGTGGTGCTGTTGTGTGTTGAGTGGTGCTGTTGTGTGTTGTGTGGTGCTGTTGGGTGTTATGTGGTGCTGTTGTGTGTTGTGTGGTTGCTGGTTTGTGTGTTGTGTGGTGCTGTTGTGTGGTGCTGTTGTGTGTTGAGTGGTGCTGTTGTGTGTTGTGTGGTGCTGTTGTGTGTTGTGTGGTGCTGTTGGGTGTTGTGTGGTGCTGTTGTCTGTTGTGTGGTGCTGTTGTGTGTTGTGTAGTGCTGTTGTGTGTTGTGTGGTGCTGTTGTGTGTTGTGTGGTGCTGTTGTGTGTTGTGTGGTGCTGTTGGGTGTTGTGTGGTGCTGTTGTGTGTTGTGTGGTGCTGTTGGGTGTTGTGTGGTGCTGTTGTGTGTTGTGTGGTGCTGTTGGGTTTGTGTGGTGCTGTTGTGTGGTGCTGTTGGTGTTGTGTGGTGCTGTTGGGTGTTGTGTGGTGCTGTTGTGTGGTGCTGTTGTGTGGTTCTGTTGTGCGGTGCTGTTGTGTTGTGTGGTGCTATTGTGTGTTGTGTGGTGCTGTTGTGTGTTGTGTGGTGCTGTTGTGTGTTGTGTGGTGCTGTTGTGTGTTGTGTGGTGCTGTTGTGTGTTTGGTGCTTAGGTGTTGTGTGGTGCTGTTGTGTGTTGTGTGGTGCTGTGGGTGTTGTGTGGTGCTGTTGTGTGTTGTGTGGTGCTGTTGGGTGTTGTGTGGTGCTGTTGGGTGTTGTGTGGTGCTTTTGGCGTCGTGTTGTGCTGTTGGATATTGTGTGGTGCTGTTGGGTGTTGTGTGGTGCTGTTGGCGTTGTGTGGTGCTATTGGGTGTTGTGTGGTGCTGTTGGGTTCTAAGAAGGATGTTGAGAGTTCCATGGACAGCAAAGAAAACAAACGAGACAGTTTTGATGGAGGCAGACACAAGTAGATCATTCATAAGGAAGATTATAAGCTCTTTCTAAAACATCAAAAGAGGAGTCAGACAGGGGTGCGTTTTGTCACCAGATCTGTTTTCACTTTACAGCCAAAACATCTTGAGAAACCTATAGGAAGACCCTGGGTTAAAGATTGGAGGAAAAATGATAAACAACATTCGATACGCAGATGACACCGTGCTAATTGCAGAAAGTGAAAGGGACCTAAAAAAAACCTTCTGAATATACTTGAAATAGAAAGCAAAGTTAAGGGGTTGGAATTCAACAGCAGGAAGACATAAGTCATGGTGATCAGTAAAAAACAAGAAATCCCCTCATGCAAAATAACAGGAAACTGCGCAACCTTGAGACAGGTTGATAAGTGTAAATACCTGGGAACGATTATTTCATCAGACGGCAGATGCACATCAGAAATAGCCAGCAGAATCGGCCAAGCCAAAACAACATTCAAGAAGATGGAAAGCATTCTTACCAACAAATGCCTATCAATTAACATCAGGAAGAGAGTTCTTGAATGCTATATAGAACCAATACTGTCGTACGGTTGCGAGGCGTGGACAGTCAACAAGCAAAGCCAGAACAAGATTGAGGCAGCCGAGATGTGGTTTCTAAGAAGGATGTTGAGAGTTCCATGGACAGCAAAGAAAACAAACGAGACAGTTTTGATGGAGGCAGACACAAGCAGATCACTCATAAGGAAGATTAGGAAAAGGCAGGCAACATTCATATGCCACTTTATGAGGAAAGGGGAATTGGAACACCTGGTCACAACGGGAAAGCTGGAGGGAAGGAGAAGATACTGGGCAGACTTGCAGAGTGGCTGAAGACAAGGAGGGTGGAAGAGATGCTTGAGGTAACAGAGATAGAGACAGATGGAAGTCCATAATCACCATCGCCATGCGGCAAGGCACCTGATGATGATGATGAATACACACACATATATGTTACGCAGGACCAGGTATAAGTTTAAAAACATAGACTAGGTAGGACAACAAGATCTGGCCAGCTCATGGGTTTATGTGCAGGGTTATGGCTTGTGCCATGACCATTCTAGATCTTTTCCGTTACATGGCACCTGTGACGTCAGTGCATATGGGAATCACGCCGAGCGTGGAGACGTCATCTTGAGAGACTGAAACTTACTGAAACTGAAACTATATGACCTAGTATATCCTAGTATATATGTGTGAGCGTGTATGTGTTTTACGTAGCAGCAGTAGGCCTCCCTCGGTCATGACTGACCATGGACAAAGTACATCCGTTCTAATGTCTAGATGGGTTGTCTGCTTGGTCCAAGCAGCGTCGCCTGTGACTGTACAGACCAATGCGAGAGAGACAGTCTCTGTCGCAGCGGTCGCATGTGTATGCTGATGCTGGTCTGTTGGCTGTCATCCCTTTTCTGCTAACTCGCTTTTCTGCTGCAGCAGCTGACAGTTTATCCTCACCAATCCGCAGCTGTTTCTTGAGAGTAGTTCTCCAGCTGTTGCGGTCGTCTGCGAGGTCCTCCCAGGACTCAGTGTTGATCTCAAGCGCCTTCATGTCACGCTTGCAAACGTCTTTGTATCTCAGCTGTGGGCGGCCAATGTTTCTCTGCCCTGTGGCAAGCTCACCATAAAGGATGTCTTTTGGGATGCGACCATCTTCCATGCGGCGAACGTGGCCCAACCAGCGCAGCCGAGTGTTTTACGTATGGTAATACAAACACACATACATACACCCTTCGTGCATTTCAGCTGGAGCAACGTGGATCTGAATGAACGTTTCGGTGGTTACATCAATTGACCAACTCAAACCATGCATGAGGTCACAGACAATAGAACCATTGTGGTTTGTTCTATTTTGGGTGAGGTTATACACTTATAATTTGATAATAATAATAATAATATATTTTATTTATATAGCGCAAAATCTTGATAAAATCAAATCTAAGCGCTGAGCGTATACATGCATACATACCTACATACATATGAGCGTATACATGCATACATACATGCTTACATACTTACACACATAAATCTAAGCTGAGCGTATACATGCATACATACATACATACATAAATCTAAGCGTATACATACATACATACATACATACATACATACTACATACATACATACGTACGCACATGCATACATAATAATTACAATATTTATATAGCGCAAATTTCGACAAAATCAAATCCAAGCGCCGAAAAGACACACACGCACACACGCACGCACGCACACACACGCACGCGCGCACACACACCACACACACACACACACACACACACACACACACACACACACACACACACACACACATGCATGGCCACAAATGGGGAGAAAAGAATAAAAGCAATAAAAGCAAGAATAAAACCAATGGAAAACCACAGAGAGCACATCATATACAATTATATATTAAAACAAAGTGATTCCCCTCCGAGCGGAGACAGGCTGCAGAGGGGGGTTGAGTGAGGTTAGGATTTTATGCAGAGGAGAAAAGGTGAGTTTTGAGAGCGGACTTGAAGGAGGCAAAAGTAGGTTGCTGACGGACTGAGAGAGGAAGTTTGTTCCAGGAGAGTGGACCAGAAACAGAGAAGGCTCGTGGACCATAGGTATTGAGCTTAGTGCGTGGAAAGCGAAAAGTCAGAGGATCGGAGGCAGAGCGGAGGGTACGTGAGGGAACATAGATCTCAAGTAGGCTTGACAGGTAATCGGGGGCTGCGTTATTGAGGCTTTTGTAGCACATGGTGTCTAGTTTGTACTGTATGCGCTTTGATACAGGGAGCCAGTGAAGTTGTGCCAGGAGAGGAGATATGTGGTCAGCTTTTTTCTTTTTGAGTACAAGGCGTACAGCATTGTTTTGAATGCGCTGTAGGATGTGAATGGTGGAGGCAGGAAGACCAGACAGGAGTGAATTGCAATAGTCAATGCGAGACATTATGAAGGAGAGAACGAGTTTTGCAGTTGTTTCCACAGAGAGATACTTCCTGATCAGGCTTATACGATGGAGATGATAGTAGCAAGATCTGGCAGTTTGAGAAACAAAGTTGTTCATGGACAGGGTAGAGTCAATGCAGACACCAAGGTTTTTAGCTGAATCAGAAATTGGGACTGATGTGTTACATAATGGGAGAGAAAGAGGAGGCAGCTGGGAAAGTTTCTGACGGGTGCCAATGAGGATAGCTTCTGTCTTGTCGTCATTAAGCTGAAGTCTATTGTGTGTCATCCAGTTCTTAATGTCCGAGTAACACTCAGTGGTGCGAGTCAACAGGCGCTGTATATTATCAGGTGAGTCACTGTCTTGAAGTTGGGTGTCATCAGCATAGAAGTGGTGTTTTATAGAGTGGGAGTTGATGATGGTGGACAGGGGGGAGGTATAAAGAGTGAAAAGAACAGGGCCAAGGACAGATCCTTGTGGAACACCACAGGTCAGGTATGCAGGTTGAGAGTAAGTGCCATTGATGAGAACAGTTTGTTTTCTGTTTGATTAATACGAAGTGAAAAAGGAGAGAGCAATGTCAGAGATGCCAAAAGTATGATGAAGTCTAGAAAGGAGAATACCATGGTCAATGGTATCGAAGGCTGCAGACAGATCAAGGAGTGTGAGGAGAGAGACTTTGCCAGTATCAGTTGCAAGGAAGAGATTGTTGAGAATGTGTAGTAGGGCAGTTTCAGTGCTATGGCACTGGCGGTAGGCTGACTGGAAAGGATTAAGGAGATTGTTGGCAGACAGGTGAGAGTTCAGCTGGTTGAGGACGACCTTTTCAAGGAGTTTTGACAAGAAAGAGAGATTAGAGATAGGCCTGTAATTTTTCAGTTCATTTGGGTCTAAATTGTGTTTCTTGAGGAGAGGGTGAACAATAGCAGACTTGAAAGAATCTGGGACAGTTCCAGTTTGAAAAGAAGTGTTGATGATGTCAGTGATGAATGGGAGGAGAGTAGGGAGACAATCGGAGTAGAGAGAACCTGGAAGAGGATCCAGTTCGCAGGTTTTGAACGACATGGATCTGATTGTGTTGAAAATTTCTTCTTGTGAGACTGGGGTAAAAGTAGTGAGAGGTGTGCCAGAGAAGGAAGGGTCAGGTGGGCATGGTTGACAGGGTGTCCTGTCAAGCCTGTCACGAAGAGTTTGTATTTTGGTGGTGAAATACTTAGAGAATACAGATGGGAGTTCTTCATTTGTATGTTTTGTTGGGAGAGGTAAGTCTTTTCGTGTGCCAAGGAGATGATTCATGGTTGTAAAGAGTTCTTTTGAAGAAGAGGCATTCAGGATTTTGGTTTGGAAATAGTTTGTTTTTGCAGATGCAATGAGGGTGGATACTTTTGTTTTAGAGGCTTGGAAAAGTTGCCTGTGTACAGTGAGTTTGGATTTGCGCCAGCGGCGCTCTGCTCTGCGGCGGGCATGTTTTGCACAGGCAATCTCATGAGTGAGCCAGGGGGTAGGGGGGCGGTCAGGTAAAAGACGGGTTGTGGCTGGAGCATGAGTGTCCAGAAGATGGTGGAGAGTAGTATAGAATTCATCGGCAAGGTTATGTGACTTTTCAGAAAGGAGACGGGAGGCATCAGATGAAAATGTGGAGAGGTCGATAGATTTGAGATTGCGTCGAATCACTGTGCGCGTGGTACGGGAAGGAGGAGAAATGTCAAGAGAACAGAGAATTGCAGAGTGGTCAGATGGAAGGGCTGAAGTTAGACGGGTAGAAAGAACTAAGCAGTTGTTAGTAGCTGAATTGTGGTGATCACGAGAAATGATCCAGTCAAGAATGTGACCTTTTTGATGGGTTGGTTCAGAAATGTGTTGAGTCATATTGTGATTGGACAGAGAGTTGATGATATGTCTTGTGTCATAACGGTGAGTGTTGTCATAGTGGACATTGATGTCACCTAGAATGATGAGATTTCCAGGTAAGAGGCAGTAGTGGTCAAGCAGTTGGTCAAAGTCAGAGAGAAACGTGGATGTGGTGAGTTTGTTGGCAGAGCTAGGTGGAGGTCGATAGACACAGGAGAAGGTGATGGGGTGAGGGGTGGATTGGAAGGATACTTCAACGTGCTCGAAAGAAGGATGGGAGAAAGGCAGAGACTGCGAGAAAGATAGGCGGGAATGGAGTGAGTCGTTGTGGAGGATGGCGATACCGCCACCTCGAGATGAGCGATGGAAAGAAGCAAGCCTGTAACCACTCGGAGTGAGGCTAGCATGTATAGGTTCATGACCAAGGGGGTTAAGCCATGTCTCTGTGATAAAAGCAATGTCAACGTGCTCATCAGCGATAAAATCGGCAATGACTTCGGCTTTGCCATCTTTGCATATTGATTGAGCGTTAAAAAGGCATAGTTTAAGTTTATCACAGTCATATGGCGGCGGCCGAGGTGGCGAAGAAGGCGGCACCGACGGGACAAAAGACGAAGGCGACACCAGCGGGGCAGAAGACGAAGGCAGCAACGATGGAACAGAAGAAGAAGACAAAGGTAGCACCGGCGGGACAGAAGACGAGGGCAGCGCCGGCGGGACAGAAGACGAAGGCAGCACCGGCGGGACAGAAGGCGAAGGCGGCACCACCAGGACAGAAGGCGAAGGCGAAGATGGCAGAGGAGGAGACGAAGCCAGCAGCAGCGAGGTCGAAGGCAGGGGCAGTGGAGGAGACGAAGAAGCAGAAAAAGAAAAGTGGCGTCGGGCTGAACTTGATTGACAGAAAGTTTTAAATATATTCTGTTACAAATACTTCTGAGTTTTCAGATACGGAACCCTACCCCCATTAACTATGAATAGACAAAGTAGACCTTCATCGACCAACTGATGGATGATACGGGCTGTCAGTATGATGAACTACCTACTGCAATGTCTGACAGAGAAGGATGGAAGAAACGTGTCATGGATAACCGAGCAAGCTCGACATGATGATGATGATGATTGGGTAAGGGCTGGGACACATGTCACAATATATGCAAATGCAAATTCTCCATCTGTGTTCCTTATCCAAGAGATACTCAATGATAACAAATAACATTTAAAACATTGTCATTGTTTTGTCTCTTTATTTACTCATATATACATTATCATCCATATTTATTTCTTTCGTTCCTTCTTAATCACTCCTATCATTGATTTTGCTTTGTTGATGCCTGTCACAGCCGTCAGTGTTAATTCACCAGTATCTGTTCAAAGAAACTCGTTGCAGAACACAGTACTGCCATGTAGGTATTGAAACAATTCTGACAACAACACAGCATTACATATATTGTTAGTGCAAGGCAATTCAGTCAGTACTGCAACACTAACACAGACTTAGTAGTCAAGTGGATCAACGTCAAACTTCCAGCCACAAGGTCCTGGGTTCGATCCAACAAGATAGCAGCAGCTTAAGTGGGTAAGGCCTGGAAATTTTTCCCATTTCCTATCAACATATGTGCAGACCTGCAAGTGTCTAAACCCCATTTGTGTGAATATGCACACAGAGTAAGAATATCAAATATACATATTAAATTTCCTGTAAGTCATGGCAATGGCTTTCAACGGAATATGAAAACACCAATGTACGCACACCAAAGATGCAGACTGTGCAACAATATAATGTAATGTGATCAGCTTGTGCAACAATATAATGTAATGTGATCAGCTCGCCTAGCAGCTTGAGTTGTCTGTGCTCCACTAAAATGTCTGATTATGTGTAATGCCCCAGCAGTTCCAAATGAGTTTGGAGAACAGTGCAGCACAAGAACCATTTATGATGATAACATTTCACGCTTAGTCCTGCAACAGGTGTCGGGCTGGTTCACAGCTACAGCTCCCATCTTCCACTCTAATCGTCATGTTCGTGTTTGGCTACAGAAAAGCGTGGTGCATACAACCTCCAGTCCACCAACCTGTGTATAGTTAACAAATTCTTTTCACTGGTGGGAAAGGTAAAGCAGTGAGAGAGAGGAGGTGGGCACTGCCTTCACAATGCAGGTGGGGGGCTCCCGCCCTCGTGAGGTTGGAGTCCAGGAACAGTTGAGGTCTCTACCACCACACTCCTTTACGATCTCTACATATTGGTGCTCTCTTGTCTGTTCTATTCAACATCTATAGAAAATCCCAAATTTTTGCTGCAAGACTTGTCCTTAAAGCTTCTCGCTATGAGAGTTCAACATCCCTGCTTTGTACGTTCCTCTGGCTTTTTATTCAACAGTGTATAAGATACAAGATGCTTGTATGTGTTAAATGTTACAGTGTTGTCTCTGGTACTACTCCTGTTTACATATACAATCTGAATTGCTCCTTGTCTATTCTCCTTCCCTTACTCTTCGCCCTTCTGACACTTGACTGTTCAAAGCCATCCATACAGACGCAAGGCTCAGGCTTTCTGATATTTTGCCCATTTTGGATCTTTTCTGTAGAATAGTCTGCCCTTGGATCTGAGAAATTTGCCGAACCCTTCCTCTCTTTAGACCCAACTTAAAGCCCGTATTTTCCATGAATGCTTCTCTTTCAATCAGCTTTATTATACTGACCCTATGCTCGCCTTGTTTTAGGAAATTTTGTAGTGTCTTGTGCATGGGTATTGAGTGAGTTATTGGATATAAGTAGTGAGTGTGTTAACATATGAAATTTCTTTTTGTATTGTAGAATTATAAGCGCTTACAGCACTTACGCACTCTATAAAAGTATATTGTTATTGTTGTTTTATTGTTGTTGCTGAAGTTGTTATGATGATGATCATCATCATTAATAGTAGTATTAGGCCTCCATCAGTTGGTGTCGATTATGGATGATACATCGTTGTGTCGTGTCGAGTCGCGTTGACGCCTGTGGAGCAGCGTTGGCTGTGGCTGATAAGGCCGTCTCTGTGACATTGGATGCACGTATGGGTGTTGGCCATGGGATTGCCTTCACAGGAGCTTGCTTTCCGCCTGACTATTCCTCAGCTGAGGTCTGGATCGTCTTTTCCTCCGACCTGAGTCGTTTCTGGAGCATATTGCACCATCTGTTATGGTTGGCTGCTGTGTCTTCTGTGTTGATGTCCAGAGCTTTCATATCTCTTTGTATCGTGGCTGGGGGGCGGTCAACAGATCTGTTACCGGAGACTAATTTACAATAAAGGATATATCCTTTGAGATACGTCCATCTTCTATCCAGCACACATGGCCAAGCCAAAGCAACCTGTGTTGTCTGGGCAGTGTCTGCATGGTGAGGAGACCAGTGCATGCTAGGACCGGGGCATTTGTTATTTTGTCGCTCCGCTTGATGCCGAAGATGCGGCAAAGGCCGCGCAAGCGAAAGCTGTTCAGCCTTGGCTCTTGTTTAGCATATGTTGTCCATGTCCCGCTGTCATACAGTAGAGTGCTGATGATGCAGGTGTTGTACACCGCCATCTTGGTCAGAGTTGTCAGCTTTGGGTTCTCCCAGACGCAAGCAGTACGTCGGCCTGAGGTTGTTGCAGCCATGCCAATGCCATTGTTGACCCCGCATTGAAGAACAGATTGTTGCTGATGATGGACCCGAGGTATGTGAACTGGTGGACAACATCAAGTTCGCGGTTGTTGATGGTGATGACAGGTGGAGTGTTCACGTCTTGGCTCAGCACGTTCGTCTTTTTCAGGCTGATGGTCAGACCAAAGTGTTTGCAGACTTGGGAAAAATCTGTCTATGAGGCACTGGAGTTGTTGTTCAGTGTGTGAGGTAACAGCAGCAGCATCGGCAAAGAGCAGGTCTTTGCTTTCTGTCTTGCGAGGTTGAAGAATCGCCCATCTGATCTGGTGCATAGATACACTCCTTTCGTTGCAGTCCCAAAAGCATGCTTCAGGAGCATGGAAAAGAAGATGCCGAACAGGGTGGGAGCAAGGACACAGCCTTGCTTGATGCCACTTTTGATGTCAGAGGGTTTGGACATGCTGCCTTCGTACTGGATGATTGCCTTCATAACGTCGTGGAATGACATGTTGAGCTTTATAGAACACAGACAAGTGATCAACAAGGCAGAACATGACAGGAGAATATGACAGAAAGCAAAAGAGCAAGGCAGATACAAAGACAGTAACAGCAATGCAGATACAAAGACAGTAACAGAAAAGAAGAAATCTTCTAACACAGACTTTCCAGAAGGTGGAAATACGATTCATTCTGAAAGAGCCCCTCGCATCCCCAAGGAGGAGGAGGATTAAAAAAAATGATGTCTTTTTGAAGTCCTATCATGTTAGTAGACAAAGTCTGAAGGTATGCTTTTTTGTTTGTCATCTGCATGGTCAGGCCACGTCAGACAGTGAATGTTGCAGCTTTTTTCAGCTCTTGCTGGCCACCATACAACCTGGTGTTCAGAGGAACTGCAGTTGGCCATATCTCTCGTCGCTCCATGTGTGCAGACATCGCTGCAACATGCAAACTTTAGCTGCTTGATACTTCACCGACGGAAGGGCAAGTTGGTGATGGCGTCAGTTTGACAGGAGGGTGGATCCTGTTGGGACGTAGGACTGGGCGCCGTTACACTCTGAAGGGACCTCCATGTGTGAGTGCCATTGCCATCACTGTGGATGACCATGTTAACATCTGAGTTATATTGCATGCTATCATGGTTTGTTAGAAGGCGCCTGCAGGCCTGTTGCCTCAACTTCAGCCTTTTAAGTTTTGTATAGGGAGAAAAACTGATTGCAGAAGAATCGAAGCAGCGGAGATGTGGTTTTTATCGGAGACTACTAACGCGTCAAATGGACAGATAGAAGAACTAATGAAAGTGTCCTGGAAGAACTTGGTACCACCAGAAAACTACTAGTAGACATCAACAAAAGAAGACTAAAATACACTGGCCATGTGTCACGTAGCAAGAACACGGACCTCATGGCAACCAAGTCTCAAGGAAAAACATGGCAAAAAGGAAGAAAGGCAGACCCACAATCCCATACATTGAGAACATAACAAACATCAGCGGCCTAAATATTCAAAAAATTGCTCACTAAAGTCAAGACAGAGCGGCCTGGGGGAGATGGTGGCATCCAAATGCGCGGCAGCTAACACCAGACTCGGTGACGCCGACAGGTGAGACAGGGATTATCCTACCCTTACCTCAAGGCCAAAATACCTATCGTATGAGCACAGAAGGCCACGGCTTCAGGCGGCACTCGTCCACCTGCCTCCATCATAGAACAGCTATGTTAGTTTCTAGGTGTAGCCTTGCTAAGTACCACCCTGCCCAGTCCTGAGAGAAGTCATCATCTGTCGGTCCATGATGTTACTCATTCAGGCAAGTCTGGCTCATTTCGCAGCTGTCCACTGTATCTGAAGGCAATCCACGACCTGCTGACTCTCTGTGTACGGGTGGTCATCATCATCATCATCATCATCATCATCAGGTGCCCTGCCGCATGGCGTTGGCGACCATGGACTTCCAACCATCTCTATCTCTCGTTGCCCCCAGCATCTCCCCCACCCTCCTCATCCCCAGCCACTCTGCAAGTCCGTCCAGCATTCTCTCCCTGGGTCTACCTGGTGCTCTCTTTCCCTCCAGCTTTCCCGTTGTGACCAGGTGCTCCAAATCCCCCTTCCTCATAAAATGGCCTATAAATGTTGCCTGTCTTTTCCTAATCTTCCTTATGAGTGATTTATTTGTGTCTGCCTCCATCAAGACTGTCTCATTTGTTTTCTTTGCTGTCCATGGAACTCTCAACATTCTTCTGAGAAACCACACCTTGGTTGCCTCGATGCTGCTCTGGCTTTGCTTGCTGACTCGCATCCGTACAACAGTATTGGTTCTATATAACATTCAAGAACTCTCTTTCTGATGTTAATTGATAGGCATTTGTTGGTAAGAATGCTTGTCATCTTCTTGAATGCTGTATACGGGTGGTCATCCCATCTAAAGGAGCCTGAAAATGATTCTTTTTGTATGTTTGTTTCTCTTGATATCCATTAACACACACACACACACACACACACACACACACACACACACACACACACACACACACACACACACACACACACACACACACACACACACCTGGATAGTATATTTACGTACTTTATTTCTCATCATGGACTCAAGCCAGTATCAAAAAAGTTACCAACGTTACCAAATCCGCCCTGAAAGAAATAACAGAACTAGCACTGTGCCAGTAATGATGCAGTGGATGCCTGCCCACTGTGGCATCTGGAAAAACGTGCATGCAGACTCGCTGGCGAAGACAGGAAGCAGACTGCAATACCAGCAACACCCCTATTCCTTCAGAAAGGCGAAGACCATTAAAAAAAATGAATAAACAAATAATTAAACACTGAAAAACAGAAGGAAAATAAAAACTTCCACTGAGACCATAACAAACTGATCCCATCCACTACCTCCAGCAGCAACAACAAACCACAATCTTCTGCTCAAGGACTGGACACTGCTGCCTACTCCAACACCTGTACCAAACAGGGCTGTCCCACACAGATAGATATCCATACCAGACAGGACCACAGTCACCAAAACCTGTACCAAACAGGACTGTCCCACACAGATAGATATCCATACCAGACAGGACCACAGTCACCAACATATGTACCAAACAGGACTGTCCCACACAGATATCCATAACAGACAGGACCACAGTCACCAACATATGTACCAAACAGGACTGTCCCACACAGATGTCCATACCAGACAGGACCACAGTCACCAACACATGTACCAAACAGGACTGTCCCACACAGATGGGTGTCCATACCAGACAGTACCACAGTCACCAACATATGTACCAAACAGGACTGTCCCACACAGATGTCCATACCAGACAGGACCACAGTCACCAACATATGTACCAAACAGGACTGTCCCACACAGATGTCCATACCAGACAGTACCACAGTCACCAACATATGTACCAAACAGGGCTGTCCCACACAGATGTCCATACCAGACAGTACCACAGTCACCAACATATGTACCAAACAGGGCTGTCCCACATAGATGTCCATACCAGACAGTACCACAGTCACCAACATATGTACCAAACAGGGCTGTCCCACACAGATGTCCATACCAGACAGTACCACAGTCACCAACATATGTACCAAACAGGACTGTCCCACACAGATGTCCATACCAGACAGTACCACAGTCACCAACATATGTACCAAACAGGGCTGTCCCACACAGATGTCCATACCAGACAGTACCACAGTCACCAACATATGTACCAAACAGGGCTGTCCCACATAGATGTCCATACCAGACAGTACCACAGTCACCAACATATGTACCAAACAGGACTGTCCCACACAGATGTCCATACCAGACAGTACCACAGTCACCAACACCTGTACCAAACAGGACTGTCCCACACAGATGTCCATACCAGACAGGACCACAGTCACCAACATATGTGCCAAACAGGACTGTCCACACAGATGTCCATACCAGACAGTACCACAGTCACCAACATATGTACCAAACAGGGCTGTCCCACACAGATGTCCATACCAGACAGGACCACAGTCACCAACATATGTACCAAACAGGACTGTCCCACACAGATGTCCATACCAGACAGTACCACAGTCACCAACATATGTACCAAACAGGACTGTCCCACACAGATGTCCATACCAGACAGGACCACAGTCACCAACATATGTACCAAACAGGACTGTCCCACACAGATGTCCATACCAGACAGTACCACAGTCACCAACATATGTACCAAACAGGACTGTCCCACACAGATGTCCATACCAGACAGTACCACAGTCACCAACATATGTACCAAACAGGGCTGTCCCACACAGATGTCCATACCAGACAGGACCACAGTCACCAACACCTGTACCAAACAGGGCTGTCCCACACAGATGTCCATACCAGACAGGACCACAGTCACCAACACCTGTACCAAACAGGGCTGTCCCACACAGATAGATGTCCATACCAGACAGGACCACAGTCACCAACACCTGTACCAAACAGGGCTGTCCCACACAGATAGATGTCCATACCAGACAGGACCACAGTCACCAACACCTGTACCAAACAGGACTGTCCCACACAGATAGATGTCCATACCAGACAGGACCACAGTCACCAACATATGTACCAAACAGGACTGTCCCACACAGATGTCCATACCAGACAGGACCACAGTCACCAACATATGTACCAAACAGGGCTGTCCCACACAGATGTCCATACCAGACAGTACCACAGTCACCAACATATGTACCAAACAAGGGCTGTCCCACACAGATGTCTATACCAGACAGTACCACAGTCACCAACATATGTACCAAACAGGACTGTCCCACACAGATGTCCATACCAGACAGGACCACAGTCACCAACACCTGTACCAAACAGGGCTGTCCCACACAGATGTCCATACCAGACAGGACCACAGTCACCAACATATGTACCAAACACGGCTGTCCCACACAGATGGGTGTCCATACCAGACAGGACCACGGACTCAACAGCATGTTCTACAGTAGTGGAACAACTCTGAAGAGCAGCTCTGAGGCAAAACAAACAGGATTTGATGAAAACCATTTCCTTCATCAGTACCACTGGACTGACTGTTTAGTATATAATCATACTCGAATGCCAAAATAAGTAAGTAAATAAATAAACATAAAAATAGAAAAATATCAAGGTATGTACAAGAAATTGGAACCTGAGTATTTCCAAAGTCAAATATTTATCATGGTGGGGGCAGGAAGGCAGCTGGTTTGGGTTGAGTACAGCCACCATAAACACACACTTCCAAAGTGCCATAAACACACACTTCCAAAGTGCTAGGAAATATTGCCACTGCTTCTGTATACTTTGATGTGTTAAGGCAATCATTTTTTTTACCTTCAATATAAAACAGAAAATGGTAACGTCTTTCATTACTATCCATTTTTATTTTGCAGTACCGATGGCCTATACATAATGAATTTATCATAATCATCTTCAGACTAAAATTGAATCAGAAGAAAAAATTACATAAAAACTGAAGCTATGCGCAATGACATGCTTGCAACTAAAAAGAAAGGACATCTGGTTTCTTTTGATAACTGGACAACTCTCAAGAAATATTACATGTGATGGTTTATCTCTAACAGTTACTACAGATTTGTCACATGGAATGGCTTTGGCTGGCCAGAAAGATCACACACAACCAATAAAAAAGTAATTATCAAGAGAAATCATTCATCAGAAGAGTAGCAGGTCAGACTCCTGAAATTCTCGGCAGCACCCTATTTCTCTTGCAAATGAATTCTTCCTTCACACTGAATCAATAATGCATACATCATGTATACCAAATCATATAATGCATGCATAATGTAAACCTAATCATTTCAAATGAACCAATGCATGTATAACATATATGTAATCATTTCAAACAAGCTAATGTGTACCTAATATAAACACAATCATTTCAAATGGCACACTCACTGCTAATAACAGGCCCAGTCTTGTCCTGATAACTATATGAATTCAAACAGCTTCAAACAAATAAACAAATAAAAACCACCAACACAAAGCTACAAATAATCATCAATACAAACCCTTGATATAGTTATTGTTCAAACATCATCATCAATGGTGAGTTTAATCTTAACTTACAGCATCAGAGACGGTGAAATATGCATCTGACCTTGCCCTACCCTTCATGAACAAAACGAAAAATATACAGTGCACTCTTTACTCTTCTTCTTACACCAGTTCAATGATTTCCATGACACTGAAAACACTGTATGTGTTTCAAAGACTATGGGAGAACCAATTAAACAAATTCATTTTCTCAGTTCCTTCACGTTTGTATGTATAATTTATGTATGTAATAACCATGCACCCTGAACATTACAAATGTCAGTTTTAACAAAACTGTTGATAATAAAGACAAATAATTTTGAAGATGTTCTACCAAACAACCAGAGACACCACTCCAAACAATTACTCATGAACATAGCAAACCACAAAGACAAACAGCAAAGTCTTTTTTTTTTATCAATTAAAGCTTGACAATATTATAAACAAAAGAATTCTTTAAAATCTTTTTTGTGCAAAAAGGGAGCATATCAACTTAAGCGAACCAAAAAAAAAAAAAATTTGCGTTCAATCAACTTATGTCAAACTATTGTTTGACAACAATTTTCCCTGGAACAATTTTACTTCAGGAATTTGTTGACAATATTTTCGATGAACCAAGTTTCTGTAAACTGCAGATGGTCGGTGTCAGACACCAAGAAGTGAAGACGTCCAGTAGCGTTCAACTTCTTCAGACCTAGTTTATCCTGGACAGGAAACACACAATGGTACTTAGCAGATCTTAATGTGTTATCTGTTTGTTTTGGTTTCTAAACAAAACCCAACTTCTTTACTATTCACATCATCTCATTCTAATATAATCTTGGACAGGCACATCCACCAGGTGGCTAGGATATCAGACATTCAATCAGGAAATGTTGTGGGTTTTTTTTAAAGGATCATCGCACTTAGGCAGTTTGGGAAGTTACCTTTGTGCTCACCTTTTTTTTTTTTCGTCCCATTTTCTACACCACCTTAATGGTCACAGAAGATGGCACAGTTTTTCTTGTTTCTTTTTCTGACAATGCCATGATGATGATGTCCATGAGGATGATAATCATAATGCTATGGAGCTCCATCTAGGATTAAGACTGTGTGACAGGGCTGTACTCTATGCTTACTATCATAATATATCCTGGCGTCAACCAGGCCCGAGAGATACAGACACCTGCTGTGTTGGTCAGAAGATTTGAGCTACGCCCTCAATGACGCATCTGTGAAGTGGATGAGACTTGACTGTGTGGTCCCAGTCTTCCCATTGAGCCTATAACACGCCCAACTCCGGGTAGGAGCCGGTTAGAGCTGAAAAATCCCACGATGACATAATTTTGAAGGGACTGACGGTGATTCGAACCCACAATCTTCCAGCAGTAGTCTGTTGCAGTAACCACTACGCCACAGTGACTGGTGTTGAGTTTGATCCTGCATGGGTCACTCCTGGTGGGTAAAGGAGATTTTCTGATCTCTTGGAATGATATCTATCCCAACTTGCCAGGACCTGAACCGCCTCTGTGTGTATATAGATGCATGCATGTTAAAGATCTTGTAGGCTACGTCAGTATTTGGAGGCTTAAGGAAACAAGAAAATACCCAGTATGTACACTGGCCACTGAAGCCACAGTATGCAGACTGTGCAGCAACATAACTTGTGCACAGCGTGGACCAAACAACATGCACTTGGATCAGACAAGAACAAACTAATATGGAGTGACCTTTCTCATTATAAGCGATCTGTGTTTAGAAAGTTCATGGTGAGCTGGCATTCTGAAAAAGGAAGTAAGACAGCTACATATAGAGAAAACAATACTGACTGCCAGGTAGTTTATAAAAACAACTCAGAGGCCAAAGCATTTATAATACTGAAACTGTGACTGTAAGGAATTTGAGAACACTGAATTTTTTTTTACAATGTAGGGTATGATTCTGATCATCCTGTTGTGAATTAACTTTGATGCTTGTGCATTGTGACAAGGTGGCTTAGAGTTGAAATAATTTCTACTGTGTACCTATTATTCATTTTTGTTATCATGAAAAGTTTATTTCAATGAAAAGCCCTTCAACTACATAATTGATTGATGTGAACAGCTTGATGTGAACAGCAGGCTCAATTTTTTCATGTTTTTGTAAAATAAATGAGAGAACTCTTCTACTTGTCCGTTGATGTGCGAGTTTCTGTTGATGTAGAGTCTATCATGTGACAGAAGTCTTGACAATGATAATGTTGAGTTCTCTGATTGCATACAAACAACCATCACCAAATAAACATTAACATTCAATATACATCCATTACCACATGTAGCTAGAAGCCATCAAAAATATCACCAAATAAACATTAACATTAAATATACATCCATGTACCACATGTAGCTAGAAGCCATCAAAAATCACCAAATAAACATTAACATTCAATATACATCCATTACCACATGTAGCTAAAGCCATCAAAAATATCACCAAATAAACATTAACATTCAATATACATCCATTACCACATGTAGCTAGAAGCCATCAAAAATATCACCAAATAAACATTAACATTCAATATACATCCATGTACTACATGCAGCTAGAAGCCATCAAAAACATCAACTAAAAAACTGTCATTTTGAAAAGACTTTACGGCAAAGTGGTCAGTGCAACAGACAACTGACTGCAAGGTTGTGAGTTCAAACTCCTGAGTTCAAACTCCTATCAATCAAAACAAAGTGTGGGATTTTTCGGCCCCAAGTGACTTCACCCAGTGCTGAGTGTGCTATTCGCTTGTTGGGAAGACTGACCACACACGTAAGTTTCATCCACTTCACTGATGCATCATACAGGATGTCATCTCTTAGGTATGGCTGACACCAGAGCGTGTTACGAAAAAAAGCATTCAGAGGACAGTCCTGTCTTGCAGTCTCAACCTGAAATGGACCTCTACAGCACCATCACTATCATCTCCATTCTTGTCATCATCATAGCACTCTGAAAAACTGTTCCAAAGTCTGTGGCCTTTTATATCTGGCTCTCATATTGACCACTGGTTTCATAAGCTGGGAGGCGTCTTGTTCGGAGAGTGGTGAGGTATTAATGCCCTGGGTCCCATCCATCAACTTTGCGTGTTTCTTGTTCACTTTGACTTGCAGCTGGGCTGCTGGCTTAGGGAATCAGGCCTGATGACAGCAGGGAAAGTCCTGGTGATGGCTTGGAAAGACGGCAAACTTGGGATCCATATGGGGGCATGTCAGACCTAGCTGAACAGCAACATGGACTGTGTCTGGGGCATCATGCCTGGCTACTTTTGCAGTTGTGTGCACACCTCCCATGGCTGTGGTAAAGCAACGTTAGAAGCTGCCAAGAGTCAAGACCATAGTTTAGGGGAATGGCGGCTAGGCAAGCTGTCCAACAGAGAGAGATGAAGGCCCAAAGTGAGGCAAGACAGGGCTTTTCCATTCTCTCTGGGTCCAGTCATCATCATCATCAGGTGCCCTGCCGCATGGCGTTGGCGATCATGGACTTCCATCTGCCTCTATCTCTCGTTGCCCCTAGCATCTCCCCCACCCTCCCCGTCCCCAGCCATTCTGCAAGTCCGTCCAGCATTTTCTCCCTGGGTCTACCCGGAGCTCTCTTTCCCTCCAGCTTTCCCGCCGAGACCAGGTGCTCCAAATCCCCTTTCCTCATAAAATGGCCTATAAATGTTGCCTGTCTTTTCCTAATCTTCCTTATGAGTGATCTACTTGTGTCTGCCTCCATCAAGACTGTCTTGTTTGTTTTCTTTGCTGTCCATGGAACCCTCAACATTCTTCTTAGAAACCACATCTCGGCTGCCTCAATCTTGTTCTGGCTTTGTTTGTTGACTGTCCACGCCTTGCATCCATACAACAGTATTGGTTCTATATAACATTCAAGAACTCTCTTCCTGATGTTAATTGACAGACATTTGTTGGTAAGAATGCTTGTCATCTTCTGGGTCCAGTAGCTGGGCTGAACCTGGTTGGTACACATTGTTGGTGATGTCCCGGGTTTGTCATGTTCCCACCTTGCCATTTGTTTTGTCAACAGGGTAACTGATGACTGGGTCTGATTGGGTCATACAGTGTATGGACAGCCTCCTATACTTGGTGAAATGGCTATGACATGGCAGTGGGAGCTGGGAGGTGAGCGATGCAGAGTGGCGAGACGTTGGTGCTCTGGGTCCTATCCAGTACCATCAAGTGTTACTTGTTCATTTTGGTGGGTTAGGATGTGTGTTGGATGGCCAAATTCAGTGGTGTGGGGGTAGTGACAAAGGATCAGATGCAGAAAATGAAAAAAAAATGTAAAAAAAAAATTTTTTTAAAAAGCTGATACAAACGCACACAAAAATTGAGAAATCAAAATAAGAACAGAACATGAGATGCATGAAAAAAAAAAAGGACACAAACAACAACCACATAACAACTGTGTGGTTTGAAGAAGATAGAGATACCAAACGTATCTCCTGACTCCTCTTTATGGACATCACTAAAAAACAAAAAAAAGTAGTAAAAGTAAAAAATGAATACATGCACACACCTCTCACACACCACATGTTAACACACCACACACACACAACACACACACACACACACACACACACACACACCACACAACACACCACACACACACAGAAATATTTTTACCTCTGTGTACACAGATGGGTGGTTGAAAGCAACACTGAACAGAAAACTTCCTTTGCATTGCAGGTTTGTAAATGAAATGAAAATAGTTAGAGTCTTGGAGAGAGAAAATATATGTGCTGTGCGTCGTGATGAGGTGTCTGTGTGTGTGTGTGGTGTCTGCGGTGGTCTGTGTGTGTCGGTGTGTGTGTCTGTGGTGTGTGGTGTCGTGTGTGTGTGTGTCTGTGTGTGTGTGTGTTGTGTGTGTGTGTCTGTGTGTCGTGTGTGTGTTGTGTTGTGTGTGTGTGTGTGTGTTGTGTGTCTGTGTTGTGTGTGTGTGTGTCTGTGTGTGTCTGTGTGTGTGTGTGTGTGTGTGTTGTGTTGTGTGTGTTGTGTGTTGGGGTTGTGTGGTGTGTGTTGTGTGTTGTGTTGTGTGTGTGTTGTGTGTGGTCTTGTGTGTCGTGTGCTGTGTGTGTGTGTCTCTATGTGTTTTTGTGTGTGTGTGTGTGTGTGTTGTGTGTGTGGTTTTGTGTGGGTGTGTGTGTTGTGTGTGTGTGTGTGTGGTGCGTGTGTGTGTGTTTGTGTGTGTTTGTGCATGCAGACATGAAGGAGGAAATGACAAAAGCAGCCAATAATTCAGAATTACATTTATGTAGCATTTATATATCTCACACACACACACACACACACACACACACACACACACACACACACACACACACACACACACACACACACACACACACACACACACACACAACACACACACACACACACACACACACACATTACATAGTCTAGCATACAACACACAAATCAGACATTACCTCACTCTCTTTAGGATCCACCATGGTGTCCAGTCCAAATTTAACCAGCACCATGTTTTTCAGCTTCAGCAGGTTCTCTTTGTAGGTCTGGTTCACATTCTGCACAACAACATCACAAACTGTAGGTCTGGTTCACTTCCTGCACAACATCATCACACACTGTAGGTCTGGTTCACTTTCTGCACAACATCATCACACACTGTAGGTCTGGTTCACATTCTGCACAACATCATCACACACTGTAGGTCTGGTTCACTTCTGCACATCATCATCACACACTGTAGGTCTGGTTCACTTCCTGCACAACATCATCACACACTGTAGGTCTGGTTCACTTCCTGCACAACAACATCACACATTGTAGGTTTGTTTCACTTCCTGCACAACAACATCACAAACTGTAGGTTTGTTTCACTTCCTGCACAACATCACAAAAACCATTTTACAATACATGCCTATACATACAATTTCCACAAACAACACAATTCACACTGATGAAAATGGATAACATGCACCACCAGCACAAAATCAAACCAGTGGCAAACAAGATACATACACTGCTATTGGTGGTTTATGAGATCCTAATGTCTGTTTAGAAGGCAAAGGAAAAGGAGGAAATATACAG
The DNA here is from genome assembly GCA_030674185.1 of Monoplex corrugatus. Taxonomy (NCBI): domain Eukaryota; kingdom Metazoa; phylum Mollusca; class Gastropoda; order Littorinimorpha; family Ranellidae; genus Monoplex; species Monoplex corrugatus. The sequence continues at coordinate 6,446,465 of CM060315.1, read as the reverse complement.
AAAGATAAACAAAGAAATCAGGAATAGAAGCAATGAAGCTAAGGAAGCTTGGTTGAAAACAAAATGCAAAGAAATAGAAGACTGACACAAAACGGATCCTCAGGGTATGTACAGAAGAATAAAGAAATTGTCCACAATAAAAAGACATGCACATCGACTAGTTGTTTAAAATCGAAAGATGGTATGCTTATCATGGAAAAAGACAAAATATTAAACAGATGGGGAGAGTTCATTACAGACCTTTTGAAAATGACAGAAACGAAGAACACATAATAAAGAAAGAACTTTGAAGGACCACCCATAATGAAAGATGAAGTTAGAGCAGCACTTAAAAAAGATGAAACCAGGAAAAGCCCCAGGGCCAGACAACATTACTACAGAGATGATTGAAGGCCTGGAGGAATTTGGTATATAAAAAATAATAGTCCTCCTAAATGAAATTTATGACAACGGAAAAATCCTCAAAGATATGTCAAAATCACTTTTCATTGCACTTCCAAAGAAGACAGGGGCTATAGAATGTGAACTCCATCGCACATTCAGCTTGATGAGTCACGTAACAAAAATCCTATTAAGAATAATCATGATGAGGACAAGGAATAGAATCAAAAGAGAAATAGCAGAAGAACAGTGTAGATTTGTTGAAGGGAAGGAACTATTAATGCCAAATACACCCTAAGAACTATCATAGAGAGGTCAACTGAGTTGAATAAGGATTTATATTTTTGCTTTGTTGATTATATCAAAGCTTTTGATCAGGTAAGACATGAAGAATTGATCAACCAACTAGAAAGACTCAATATTGATGGAAAAGATCTACAAATAATCAGGAATATGTACTGGGAACAAACAGCTGCAATGAGAATAGAAAACAAAATAAGGTCTTTCCAAAACATCAAAAGAGGAATCAGACAGGGTTGTGTTTTGTCACCAGATCTGTTTTCACTTTACAGCGAAAACACCATGAGAAACCTAGAAGAAGACCCTGGATTAAAGGTTGGAGGAAAAATGATAAACAACATTCAATACACAGATGCCGTGCTAATTGCAGAAAATGAAAGGGACCTACAAAACCTTGTGAATATACTAGAAATAGAAAGCAAAAGTAAATGGTTGGAGCTAAATAGCAAGAAGACTTAAGTCATGGTGATCAGTAAAAAACATGAAATCCTCTCAAGCAAAATAACCGCAACGGCACAACCTTCAGACAGGTTGATAAGTTTAAATACCTGGGAACGATCATCTCACCAGATGGCAGATGCACATCAGAAATAGCCAGCAGAATCAGCCAAACCAAAACAGCATTCAAGAAGATGAAAAGCATTCTAGCCAACAACTGCCTATCAATTAACATCAGGAAGAGAGTTCTTGAATGTTATCTAGAACCCGATAATGTTATACGGTTGTGAAGCGTGGACAGTCAACAAGCAAAGCCTGAACAAGATTGCAGCAGCCGAGATGTGGTTTCTAAGAAGAATGTTGAGAGTTCCATGGACAGCTAAGAAAACAAACGAGACAGTTTTGATGGAGGCAGACACAAGAAGATCATTCATAAGGAAGATTAGGAAAAGACAGGCAACATTTATAGGCCATTTTATGAGGAAAGGGGAATTGGAGCACCTGATCACAACAGGTAGAACCTGGGACAAAAATATCGGACGGACTTGCAGGGTGGCTGAGGACAGACAGGGTGGAAGATGTGCTTGCAGCAACAAGGGACAGATGCATGTGAAGGGCCATGATCGCCAACGCCATGTGGCAGGGCACTTGATGATGAATGTTTTGAAAACTTGTTATCTGAAACTCAAAAAAAAACACTCACAGTCTCATCCATGCAATGCACCACCTAACTATTCTTTTAACCCTTTGACTCCCGCACCCTGTCGACCAACTACAAAAACTTAAACCTTTGACTCCCTCATCATGGCCACTCCCTCATCCTGTCCACCAGCTTCTTGCACAGAAAGCTGGTGGATAAGACCAGGGAATCAAAGGGTTAGGTTTTTGCTTTGCTGGCGTGGCTGACAGTGCAGGGTGCTGGTGGACAGGGTGCGGGAGTCAAAGGGTTAATAAGTCAATCAGCTTTGCAAGATTATAGTCCCAAACTGATTTTTAACTTCAATTTTGGCTAATATTTAATTCAAGACTTTTCCACTCCAAGTTATATGACGGCACTGCTCTATCACCTTTTGCATGTGTGTTTTTACTTTCTCACAAGATATATTACAGTGGAGTCCACCTATAATGAACCTTTTATGGCCAGTCTCCAGCAATAATTTACTTTTTATATTTTCCCTGCCCACTTCCTTCTCTTCCCTCTAGTAAAATACATCTATAACAAGGGGGTGGGGGAGGGGATACTATCATGCATGACGAATTCATCTTCGCAGGACCGAGGTGTTGTTTCCTACAGCTAACTATGTACATGTATAGTCTTGCCCTACAACAAACAAGCACTCAAGACTGGTACAACTGTTCAACCTTATACACTGCCACAATAGCACAGCAATCAGTGTGACATAACACCAGCAGCGATGTGTGTGTGTATTCTGTGTGTGTGTGTATGTGTGTGCGTGTGCGTGTGCGTGTGCGTGTGCGTGTGTGTGTGTGTTGTGTGTGTGTGTAGTTGTGTGTGTGTGTGTGTGTGTGTGTGTGTGTGTGTGTGTGTGTGTGTTGTATGTGTGTGCGCGCATGTGTGTGTGCGTGCATGTGTGCATGTGTGTGTGTGTGTGTGTGTGTGTGTGTGTGTGTGTGTGTATGTGTGTGTGTATGTGTGCGAGTGTGTATGTGAGTGTGTTGTATGTGAGTGTGTTGTATGTGTGCGTTTGTTTTGTGTGTGTGTGTGTGTGTGTGTGTGTGAGTGTGTTGTGTGTATGTGTGTGTGCATGTGTGTGTGTGTGTAAGTGTGTGTGTGTGTGTAAGTGTGTGTGTGTGTGTGTTGTGTGTATGTGTGTGTGCATGTTGTGTGTGTGTGTGTGTGTGTGTGTGTGTGTGTGTGTGTGTGTATGTGTGTGTGTGTGTGTGTGTATGTGTGTGTGTGTGTATATGTATATGTGTGTGTATGTGTGTGTGTGTGTGTGTGTGTGTGTGTGTGTGTGTGTGTGTGTGTGTGTGTGTGTGTGTGTGTGTGTGTGTGTGTGTGTGCTTGTTTGTTTCTTTTTGGATTCATGATATAACCCAGAAACACATGAAAACAGAATGAGAACAAGTATTTCATTTGCAAAACAAGACAGGCACAAACTAACATTGCCTTTGTCAACCTTACACAAAAGATAATGAATAAGTAAGAAATATACAAAACTCGACAAATGCACAGGTCTCCCAAAGGTAAACGAAAAAAACTGAAAATCTAGAGGGCTCAGGGGAATGGTCCCGCAGAATTTTTTTTTTAATATAGCTGCAAAACAGTGCAATCTGATGCTATCTGGCACAACTTTGGGCTTCTTTATGATTCTTCATACTGAAGCAAATAATTTATACACACCAGTGTCAGATTTCAAGAAAAATAATTTGGTGCAAATTTTTCTAATGTATGCACCAACAAACATTAAACATCAACCAAGACTGAACAGCTTCAAGGTTCTGTGCAGTTTTCTGCATCATCTGGTGCTTCTTCGGCTTGAAATGGTCTGAAAGTTTGTGGATGCCTGCTCAACTATAGTTATTTAATTGACTTCACAGTGGCACAAGACACAGTAGGCTATGTCAGTCTTTGCTAGTTTTGAAAGCCATGGGCTCATTTCCATGATGTCAATTTTTTCATGAAATCCACTCCCAACACCACATATTTTTGCAATCTTTGTCACATGTTTTTCCTGTGGCAGACCCTCACTTCAGAATATAGGATTGAGACATGTCACACTTCTCAAAAGTTTTACGAGTTCTGAAGACAAGCCTGGCAGGTATATAACACTGGAAATATAACTTTAGCAGAAACCGATACTGGATTTATCTCCCTTCCCAAAGTTTCATTGTCTGCTATGAGAAATCAACAGACTGGCAAACTGTCGACTGTTTTACAGAAAAAAAAGACATCAGTCGATTTTCTTTTTTGTTTTCTCAGAAACCAAAAATGCAGCCTGTGGATTTCCTCAGATTTCCAAGAAAAATCAGAAAATCAGAAGCCCTGAAAATAACAGCAGAACTTCCCTATGTTTCAATGAGATGGACAAAATGTGAGTTTTTTGATCACATCAATCATTTTCTCCTGCTCAAAGAAACTTCAGGGAAGTACTGTTGTTGTTTCTGTCCTTATTTTTGTGTGTTTGTTTCTCTGTGGCTGGGCTGGACCTGGTTGGTGTGTGTTGTGTGGCTGTATCCCGGGGTTTGTCATCTCCCACCTTGCCATTTGGTTTGTGAACAAGGTAACTGATGACTGGGTCTGAATGGGTCATGCAACGCTTGGACAGCCCCCCCTATCCTTGATGAAATGGCTATCGATTGGCGTCAGAAGTTTGGTAGGTGCCTGTCCAGAGAGTGGTGATGGTGCTCTGGGTCCCATCCGCACCCTTGAGGTGTTTCTTGTTAATGTGTAAACTCTGTCACCTTTTGTGTAGACTTGACAAAGGCCAGTTGGTCTAAAATTTGTGCCAATCTCATTTCATGAATTAACCCTTTGACTCCCGTACTCTGTCCACCAACTGCAAAAACTTGACTGACTCTTTCATCCTATCCACCAGCTTCTTGCATAGCTCACAAAGCAGGATGCTGATGGTCAGATTGCGGGAGTCAAAGGTTAAATAAAAATCCTCATTCTATTTCAGCGTGTTTTTCTGGCCACTATCATTTGTTCAGGTGTTCTTACCCTTTCCTGTTGTGTCACCAGAAGACATGTATTTCCTAAGCACCAAGTGAAGGATCCTGCATCCAGCTTGCCAGGCTGAATATCACCAATCTTATCATTAGCTGACATTATCTACATATTCATACGTAACATAATCTTGAATAACATACCGTTTCCTTTAACTAACATACCGTTTTTCCTTTAACTAGACATACCGTTTTTCCTTTAACTACACATACTTTTTCCTTTACTACACATACGTTTTTCCTTTAACTAGACATACCGTTTTTCCTAACTAGACATACCGTTTTTCTCTTCTTTTAACTAGACATACCGTTTTTCCTTTAACTAGACATCCATTTTTTCCTTTAACTAGACATACCGTTTTTTCCTTTAACTAGACATACCGTTTTTCCTTTAACTAGACATACGTTTTTCCTTTAACTAGACATACCGTTTTTCCTTTAACTAGACATACCGTTTTTCCTTTAACTAGACATACCGTTTTTCCTAACTAGACATACCGTTTTTCCTTTAACTAGACATACCGTTTTTCTAACTAGACATACCGTTTTTTCCTTTAACTAGACATACATTTTTTCCTTAACTAGACATACCGTTTTTCCTTTAACTAACATACCGTTTTTCCTTAACTAGACATACCGTTTTTCCTTTAACTAGACATACCGTTTTTCCTTTAACTAGACATACCGTTTTTCCTTTAACTAGACATAACGTTTCAGTTTCTAACAGACATTCCACGCTCTGAATGAATTCCATATAGACTAACGTCACAGGTGCCATGTAATGGAGAAAATCCAGAGTGATCATGGCAAAAGCCTTAAGCTGCATGTAAACCCAAGAATTGCAGGGTCCTGAGGACCTACCCAGCCTACAGGTTTTCTATCTTATAGGCCTACTAATATTGTATTAGTCCATCACTGGCACAATCTTGCTTATATTGTAATGACATGTGCATCTGTGCATTTTACCTTAAAAAAACAATAAATGAAATAAATAAATAGATAAAAAAAAATAGAAATAAAAGATAAAAAAAGAACTGAATCATACCACAACTAGCCACTAAGTATGAACTTGTTTTATCTTACAAAAAATTAAATAAATAGATGAAAAAAACTAAATAGAAATAAAAGATAAAAAAGAAATGAATCATACCACAACTAGTCACTAAGCATAAACTTATTTCAGATCACAGAAAGCCCCCCCCCTCCTCCCCCCCCCCCCCCCCGATAACTCCATTAAGCATCCGCTGCCTATCAATAAGAGGAGAATAATATTTCTTTAATCATAGCCCCTCCAGTCTATTATTCACTTCCGAGGACAGGAAAAAAATGACAACAGACAGATAGACAAACAAACAAAACAAAGGAATAGGTAGATAAATAAACAAATAAAAAACACACACACACACACACACACACACTCTCTCTCTCTCTCTCTCTCCCTCACACATACACACACACACTCATACAACACAGCATGATGGCTGACAACAACAACAAAAAGAAAAAAAAGGAAACAAGTATGCACACATATACCACCAACCAATAATGATGGAAAAGAAGATAAAACAAAAAGCAGACAAATATTATGACACACTTAAAGACATACAGACAACAATCAACAGACCACAAACACACACACAAACAGTGTGATAAACGTGCCCATTCTCCAGTTGTCTTTTCCTTTTCTTCACTTTTCAGAGGAGTGGTAGGATGGTTCCGGCATTCGCCTGCCAATAACTAAACTTGAGGTCCCCGTAGAGGCCTCAACTTTTCTCCTCAGTTTGACTGGAAAATCGAACTGAACGTCTAGTCCTTCGGAAGGGGACGAAAAATCTGTGTGCCTTTTGGCTTCGCATGCTAAAGATCCCACAGCAGCTGACAATCGTGAAGAGCAGGGCACTGCCCAGCTACCTTGGCAGAAAAACACTGGAGAGAGAGGTTGATTTCCCAGGTCCCACCCCTGGAAGACCAATTAGCCTTCTTGCCTTTCTGAAGTCTTGGTTAAAAAAAAACCCACATGAATATGAATTTGAAGCAAGGGAGAGGAGAGGGGATGGGCCTGGGAAAAGTTGAGGTCTGCCACCTCACTCCTGTACGACCCCATGGTTATGGAACTATCTAAGTGTGATCTAAGGACCTGGCCTGCTCGTCGGTTTATGTGCAGGCTTAAGGCTTGCGCCATGATCATTCTGGATCTTCTCCATCACAAGCCACCTGTGACGTTAGTGCATATGGAATTCATTCCGAGCACAGAGACGTCATCTTGAGAAACTGACACTGAAACTGAAACTGAATTCATTTTTCCTTTCTCTCTGTTATCAGGAAAAGCTCAAACACGTGTAAGATATCAACGGAAACTTCAGGATTCCCTCTATATAACAGATGCTAATTATGTACGTGTGACGTTTTACGGTCTTTTCCGCCCGTGTGATTGAAAGGTGACCCCCTACTATTCAGCAACTGTAAACAATGGCGGACGAACTCGCTTCAACACCGAGTGTCACTTGGGCCCGAAAACAACTTATACAGCAAAAGAAGTTGTAGAAATCATTACTTGTGGAGCTGATTCTGATTTGCAGTCAGTTGATTCACTGGATAAGAGTAAAAATGACGAAAATCTGGCGCATGCAGATGATAATTTGATGTTGATGTCCGAAGTTGGACTTGACCCAGATAACATTCGAAGTGACATTACTAGCACTGGCGATCATAAAAATGAAAGTACTGCCGCTCCTGGTGTGTTGTAAAGTATACTGAACAAGAAAATATATAGTGTTGTGGGATTTTCTGGGCTGGATGAAGAGATATGAATTTCTTTTTATTTCATGTCAAAACGTTTAAAATTCCGTGGCACAGGCGATTCACCTCTTTGTTTACACTTTGGCACTGGAAGGGTTAAACAAAAAATGAAATATGAACATGAAATACTCAACTTGCCATTTCCATACTTTTTATTACTCAATAAAACAGACATTTCAAATACTATTGTGCAAACTGTAATATGTGAGCCTTTCTAAAACCTTGTCTGGACACAATGTCATTAAACAGTATAAAGCTTGAGTAGTGAAAACAATACTCACTGATCTTGGACAAACCTGGAAAGAGACATAATAAGACAAAGTTCATCTGAACCATTCACGTAATGTAACAAAGACAATTAAGTGTTATAATACAATTACTTCCCATAATGTAATGATGACACATAAGTGTTATAATACACTTACTACACATAATGTAATGATGACACATAAGTGTTATAATACACTTACTACACATAATGTAATGGTGACATTAAGTGTAAACACACTATTTCTAAAATAATTCAATTCAATGCTAATTTGAAAACATTATTCTGACCATATGACCAGTCACAAAAATACCTTCTCCTATCAACAACATGGTAACCAATTTGTACACATTATGGCTGTCACAAAAATACCTTCTATCAACAACATGGTAACCAATTTGTACACATTATGGCTGTCACAAAAATACCTCCTATCAACAACATGGTAACCAATTTGTACACATTATGACTGTCACAAAAATACCTCCTATCAACAACATGGTAACCAATTTGTACACATTATGGCTGTCACAAAAATACCTTCTATCAACAACATGGTAACCAATTTGTACACATTATGACTGTCACAAAAATACCTCCTATCAACAACATGGTAACCAATTTGTACACATTATGGCTGTCACAAAAATACCTCCTATCAACAACATGGTAACCAATTTGTACACATTATGGCTGTCACAAAAATACCTTCTATCAACAACATGGTAAC
>CM060315.1:6350359-6430359 GCA_030674185.1 Monoplex corrugatus | reverse complement strand
CCTAAGGACACCAAAACACGTAATATAGAAACAGGCCTAAATCACATAAAATTGCTTCCCCATATCTCACCTCACTACAGCCAAAAATGCACTTAATACATGTACCCAATTATCAATCCTAAGAAAAATTAGGCAAGACTTTATCAAACACATACAGGTGAATGGACCAGCATGGCAGAAAATGATAGGAAGAAATGACAGAAAGCAAAGGAGGAAGAAAGAAACAAAGAGAATGATAGAAAAGACAAAATTTCTGGCACAGAATTTCCAGAAGGTGGGAATACTATTTATACTGGAAGAGTCCCCAGCATCCCCACGGGGGGAAGAAGGACAACAGATGTTTTATATCATTACATATACACACACACACACACATATAATACATATTAACTGTCTCAAAGAGCTGAATTTTAAGTTAATGGTTTTTGATGTTTAAAGCTGAGACTTGTTATTCTGCATAAAGAATTACAAAATAATGAAGAAATTTAAATGGTTTCAGAACAAAAAGAAAGTTCTAACTGTGCTTGGTCTTTTCTTTCTCATTTAGTGTGTTGGATAAAAGGAAACTTTTTGTCTTTTCTTTTTCACTAAGTGCTGATGTATTACAATTCTACAAGGAATAAGTTGCCTTTGAAGTTTATAAACAAAGGCAAGTTGTTTTAAGGGGAATCTCACCTGTCTCACCTGTCGGCGTCACCGGGAACAGTGTTGGCCGCTGCACATGATGTCCTCACAAGTTGCCTCCAGCACTCTCGATCTTGGCTAAGTCTGACCACCTCCTGGAGTTTCTTGCCACTGATGTTTGTGATGTTTCTAGCAAGTGATGCAGGTGGCCGTCCTCTGTTTCTCTTTCCTTCCACTTTACCTTGGAGGACAGTGGACATCAAGTCTGTTCTCTCATTACGGATTGCGTGTCCAACATATTTCAGTTTCCTCCGTTGTATGAGTACTAGAAGCTTGCGTGTAGTACCCAACTCATTCAGTATGCTTTCATTTGAGCGCCTATCCGTCCATTTGACCCTCAGCAGGGGAATAACTCTTACTAAATGACATACTTAAGGGGAATAACTCTTACTAAATGACATACTGTGGGCGGCCCAGGAATTGTCTCTCTTGAATATTTTTACTTATATGTTATGGTTTGCTTGATAAACATGGATTTCATTTGCATGTTTACAGTGTTTTCTTCCAGGGTGACTGAAGCTGATTCTCAACCTCCTTCAGCCCAGTGTTTGGGTCCTGCAACAGACCATCTTACGTCTGTTCTTTGGACAGTTTGACTGTCAAAGGTGACAGCACTGCCTTCTTTGTGAGGAAGGTTGAACTACTTCTCCCTGGCCTCCAAAATGTCTGGCTTCATGACAACATCTCCTTTCATTGTTTCTTCACTTCACAATTTTCTATGTCACAACCTTTTCACGTAAATGTGCGGCCCGCTACATTATCATCATGTACACAGGTGGCCTGTTTGTAGGCTGACACATGACTCCTACATTATCATCATGTGGCCTGTTTGTAGACTGACACATGACTCCTACATTATCATCATGTACACAGGTGGCCTGTTTGTAGGCTGACACATGACTCCTACATTATCATCATGTGGCCTGTTTGTAGGCTGACACATGACTCCTACATTATCATCATGTGGCCTGTTTGTAGGCTGACACATGACTCCTACATTATCATCATGTGGCCTGTTTGTAGGCTGACACGTGACTCCTACATTATCATCATGTGGCCTGTTTGTAGGCTGACACGTGACTCCTACATTATCATCATGTACACAGGTGGCCTGTTTGTAGGCTGACACATGACTCCTACATTATCATCATGTGGCCTGTTTGTAGGCTGACACATGACTCCTACATTATCATCATGTACACAGGTGGCCTGTTTGTAGGCTGACACATGACTCCTACATTATCATCATGTGGCCTGTTTGTAGGCTGACACATGACTCCTACATTATCATCATGTGGCCTGTTTGTAGGCTGACACATGACTCCTACATTATCATCATGTGGCCTGTTTGTAGGCTGACACATGACTCCTACATTATCATCATGTGGCCTGTTTGTAGGCTGACACATGACTCCTACATTATCATCATGTACACATGAGGCCTGTTTGTAGGCTGACACATGACTCCTACATTATCATCATGTGGCCTGTTTGTAGGCTGACACATGACTCCTACATTATCATCATGTACACATGAGGCCTGTTTGTAGGCTGACACATGACTCCTACATTATCATCATGTGGCCTGTTTGTAGGCTGACACATGACTCCTACATTATCATCATGTGGCCTGTTTGTAGGCTGACACATGACTCCTACATTATCATCATGTGGCCTGTTTGTAGGCTGACACATGACTCCTACATTATCATCATGTGGCCTGTTTGTAGGCTGACACATGACTACTACATTATCATCATGTGGCCTGTTTGTAGGCTGACACATGACTACTACATTATCATCATGTGGCCTGTTTGTAGGCTGACACATGACTCCTACATTATCATCATGTGGCCTGTTTGTAGGCTGACACATGACTCCTACATTATCATCATGTGGCCTGTTTGTAGGCTGACACATGACTCCTACATTATCATCATGTGGCCTGTTTGTAGGCTGACACATGACTCCTACATTATCATCATGTGGCCTGTTTGTAGGCTGACACATGACTCCTACATTATCATCATGTGGCCTGTTTGTAGGCTGACACATGACTCCTACATTATCATCATGTGGCCTGTTTGTAGGCTGACACGTGACTCCTACATTATCATCATGTGGCCTGTTTGTAGGCTGACACATGACTCCTACATTATCATCATGTGGCCTGTTTGTAGGCTGACACATGACTCCTACATTATCATCATGTGGCCTGTTTGTAGGCTGACAAATGACTCCTACATTATCATCATGTGGCCTGTTTGTAGGCTGACACATGACTCCTACATTATCATCATGCACACATGAGGCCTGTTTGTAGGCTGACACATGACTCCTACATTATCATCATGTGGCCTGTTTGTAGGCTGACACATGACTCCTACATTATCATCATATACATGTGTGACCTGTTTGTAGGCTGACACATGACTCCTACATTATCATCATGTACATGGACGGCGTGTTTGTAGTCTTTTCAACAGAAGGAGGTCCAGCAGAAGTAGAAATCTTTCCCATGCAGCACCTGTGGAAGAACATGTGGCTTCAGGATTAATTTTATAATCCACATGAAGACCCACACAAGGCCATCAGTAATGGTGAGTCTACTTAGCCATCAGATCGACAGAAGAGTTTATCATCAAAAAGACAGAAAATACTGACTGATAAAGATACCAACACTGACACAAACACAGCAACATTAAAATGATTTGAACTTAAGCTTACCAGAACTGTCCACCCTGAGAGAAACCAATGGCATTGAAACCGTCAGCCAGCTTGGAATCATTCTTCAGCTTGGAGCACACCAAGGTGATTTGGTCGTTCACATTCATTAAGAAACCATTCTCTGTGTCCTGCAATCATGACACTTCATTAAAGTTTCAGTTCTATTAGCTATTACTTTATTGTCACTATACAGCTGGTTGTACTAATTGACATAAGTATCAAATGTTTCATTTTACAACTCGTTTTCACCCAAAAAGTGTCACTTAGCTAGAGCAAGTCAAATATTTTTCTGTTGTGTTGATAACTAAAAATGTTAAGAGTCATTCAATTAGTTGTCTGTTAAGAAAAATAGCAGATTTTTTCTGTCATTAATCACAAGCGAGGGGGGGGGGGGGGGGGAGAGAGACAGAGAATGTCAAGGAGTGTGTGAATGTGAGTGTGCATGTGCACGACAGACAGACAGACAGACAGACAAGCATATAAGTGACCAAGTGGAACAGGGTGGGGCAGGTACTCAGGCTTTCACAGAGACAGGGACTGGGTGGCGTCTTCAATTCAGAAAAGATTGCTAACAGTAGTTGCATTTGATTTATTTACAAACCTATTGCTTTTCTACTTCTTCAAACACAATTTGACTGAATCTTTTTCCAGTATCAATTCAGAGTAAGCCCCAATGCAAAGGAAATGTAGCGATTTTAAACCTGGTTCTGGGATGGCTTATGGAAACATAAAAACACTCAGCAAGCACGCCCACCAAATATGGAGCATATAGACGTGTAGCAACTTACCGCGTGCACACTGCAGATAAAAGAATGTGCATAGATGCATTTGAAACAATCAAAACCTTAAAAAAAAAAATGCTGGTTTTTACTGGTGTGTGTGTGTGTGTATGTGTGTGTGTGTGTGTGTGTGTGTGTGTGTGTGTGTGTGTGTGTGTGTGTGTGTGTGTGTGTGTGTGTGTGTGTGTGTGTGTGGTGAGTGAATGTGGGTGAGAAAGACAGAGACAGACAGACAGACAGAGACTGAGAGAAGATGACAGTTTGGGTCAGAGATCATGTGCCGTACACCCCTCCCATCTTCCCTCTCCCAGTTTGCATACATGCTTTGTGCCCAGGACTGATTTGGTCGTTGTTAGAGATGATATGGTGAATGATGGGAGAGTGCACTTGGTTTGATTCTTGATTTAAGATTTGGTGCCTTATAAACATTAGTAGTAGTAGTAATAGTAGTAGTAGTAGTAGTAGTAGTAGTATTTCAATGTGGAAATTATTTTCTTCATTAAGACTTTACCTCAACAATGTTGCTTCCAATTTCAAGGGACTGCACATAGACGTCTTTCACTTCTCTTTTGATCAGATTCTCGATGGACCCCATAGACAGAGGATTGCAGCAGCTGTCACCTTTATTTCAGTTTAAAAACAGAAATATACTGGCAGATAGAAAAGGCAGCTTAAATGATCACAGAAGAGAACCAATTCAAAAAAATCTTTGTCCTTTGTTTAAGAGTAAGTTTTGTGTGTGTGTTGTGTGTGTGTGTGTGTGTTGTGTGTGTGTGTGTGTGTGTGGTGTGTGTGTGCTGTGTGTGTGTGTGTGTGTGTGCCTCGTGTGTTGCCCTGTGTGTGTGTGGTGTGTGTGTGTGCCCACGCACATGGCTTGCCACTGTGAGTGTTGTGTGTGTGTGGTGTGCGCGTGCATGTGTGTGCAGTGTGTGTGTGTAGAGTAAGAGAGGAAGTGTGTGTGTGTGTGTGTGTGTGTGTGTGTGTGTGTGGGTGTGTGTGTGTGTGTGTGTGTTCATGTATGTGAAAGTGAATGAGTGCTTGCTTGCTTGATATGAAAGTTTTTATATGTTCATGTAATCATAACAATTTCAAACATCATAAAATTTAATTTCAACACAGACTAGCTCAGAATGACATAATCTTTTCTAATACCTATAAAATTAAATCATTAATCCTTTAGATTTAAGTTGTGTTTTTACAAGGCTGATATCTATCATAAAGTAACTGGAAATTCTAATTACACCCAAAGGTTGGAAAATTTTCTTTTTTCTAGATGGACTTCATCTACCACTTATCATCTGCTGTCCAATGTACAGGTTCATTTTGATTATGGTCAAGGGCACTGAAGCTTGTATCAGCAGTTTTATCTATGGAACTTGGAAGTCAAAATCAATCTAAATCACATTATTTTGCGCATGTCTGACCTTGTTGATAAAACGACAGTGAATCAATAGTGCAACCTTTATCTATGAGTTAAGTCACTGGGTCCCTATGAGAGGCAGATTATCATGATGATTGACAATTTAATCAGTGAAATAGTACCTGATTCATGATAACTATGGATAATTTAATCAGTGAAATAGTACTTGAATCATGATAACTCTGTGTACTGATATTTTCAGTCTGGGTTACAACAAGCATGCCTTAATACTATTAACAGTACAGTGATTGAGTGGGTCACAATGGTGGTTGGTTGATAGCATAATTGATAACTGATAACTTCTAAAACTGCCACTAGTGATAGTTACTGTATCACAAGATAGGCCTACATGATTATGTCATTTAGACCTGAGTCTTGATGCCACTGCTAACTGATTTTTGTATTTATCTCTAAATAATCTCTAATAATTGCTTGTTTTCAATGTGTTAATCAGTCACATGACAGTCAAAAATGAACATTTCAAGTATTTCAACTTCAAGATCAGTTGCTTGATCTTGCCACTCTCATCACAGCAATAAACACAAAAACAATAATAAAAATAGTATACACTATACAGCCGAAATAAACATCTTACTTCACCTTATTGTTGAAATTTTGGTTTTGGCTTATTTTCCTGCTTTAAAATAGGACTTTACGACATGTTTCGATTTTTTCAGCCCCAATGTTATCTACTTCGATGAAATTTCCAAACAATAAAACGTAGGCCTAATGTTTTTCCTTCCTCTTTCGTCTTAAGATCTGAGTCAATCTACTTGTAACTTTTTGTCTGCTTTTGTTTGTTCTGTTCAGTTACTGTTCAGTGCAGAACAAGTAACAATGAAATTCAGACATTTGGCATAGCTCATTTCTTTACGAGCAAACAAAAAAGCTATCTGCCAAATATCGGTTGCCTTATTATAACATACCCATTCCATGCCACAGCACAACTGGCACTGGCTGGGAAGCCAGCGCAAACCCGAACACACAGAGAACCGCAGCAGCCACTTCCACTTTCGAAGCCATGTTGTTGTATTGTGTCATGTGACAACAGTTTTGTAAGTCCACCGAACATATCCGAGCACGTCCGAAAATACCCGAATACCGATCCGTCGATTGCATAGGCGTTCGACACCGTGTTCGTTGCTGCGCGCTCGCTTACTTGGGCAAACAAACAAATAAAGTTTTATCAACCTTTTCTCAATGGTTTGGAAATCATGGCTCCGAGAACAAGGTCATACGGACTCTTAAACGCTCCAAAAATCAGTTTTTTCTTTTTTTCTGTTTTATTTTTCTTACGAACTGAAACTGTATTGGGTTATATACATTCTGTTTCTATTATTGTGGCAGATTTTATCACACTGTTCTCGTTTCACGTCGATTTTTGTTTCCGAGGGTGTTTCTTCAAGGTCAGTGACACTGAGAAGTATGAAATCTGGATTTTCTGTAATAGTTTTTGGTCGAAAAGGGATAGATCTATTGTTGAAATGGCTTAACCATCTATCTTGGGTTTTTTGTTTGTTTGTTTTTTTGTGTTAAATTCTAAATGTTCATGAAAATACCCATGGCTTGTAAAACTGTAAAACCATTGTTTCATTTGATCAGTTTGACTGTTGATCAGTTTGACTGGAGGCAGTGGGGAATAACTATGGGTGGGTAGGTGCGGGGGGGCAGGAGTAGGGGTGGCTGGTAGAGACAGCGTGAACATTTTCATGTCTGTCGAATGTGAGTGTACAGCTGCCTCTGATAATACATGTCGGGAACTTGACAGGAGACTGTCCAGAGAGTGGTGAGGCATTGGTGCTCTGGGTCCCATCCACCACCATTGGGTGTTTCTTGTTAACGTTGACTTGTGGCTTGGCCACTGCCTTCATGCAATAAGGCCTGTTGACTATAGGCAAAGACCTGCTGGCGACTTGGAAAGGTAGCAAACTTGGGATCCCTTTCGGTGCATGTCAGACCTTGCTGAACAGCAAAATGGGCTGTGTCCGGAGCATCATGCCTGGCCACTTTCGCAGCCATTCAAACAACCCTTGTAATTGTAGTAAAGCAACACTGGGACTTTGATTGCTGTCAAGAATAGTCCGGGGAACAGAGCTGACAGCTATGCGAGCTGGTGGCTGGACGGATTGCCCAACAGAGAGATGAAGGCCCAGAGTAAGGCGAGAGAGAGGGCTCTTTCCTTCTCTCTTGGTCTGGTAGCTGTGCTGGACCTGGTTGGTGCGCGTTGTGTGACTATATCTCAAGGTTTATCATCTCCCCATCTTGCCATTCGGTTTATGAACACGCTAACTGATGACTGGGTCCGAATGGGTCGTGC
The DNA here is from genome assembly GCA_030674185.1 of Monoplex corrugatus. NCBI lineage: Eukaryota > Metazoa > Mollusca > Gastropoda > Littorinimorpha > Ranellidae > Monoplex > Monoplex corrugatus. Next base: position 6,422,432 of record CM060315.1, on the reverse strand, counting down.
AGCACATAGACAGCCCGCCTGTGCGTGAAAAAGATGACTATTATGTGGTGTCGGGAGCTTGGGAGGTGACTGTCAGGACAGTGGTGAGGCATTGGTGCTCTGGGTCCCATCCAGCATCTGTGGGTTTCTTGTTAACAGAAAAAATAATTTTTCAGTTGTTCGTGCATAAAATTTTCTCAGATATGGGCAAGAGGCCTGAGAACTCAGCGGGAAGCTGGTGGATAGGGTAAGGGAGTCAAAGGGTTGTTTTAACAGTTGGTGGATAGGGTGTGGGAGTCAAAGTGTTAAGTAGTCACAAACAATACTTGACCCATTAGCCATCCTTATTAACAATCACACTAAGGCCCATTAGCCAGCCTTGATCACACTAAGACCCATTAGCCAGCCTTATTAACGATCACACTAAGGCCCATTAGCCAGCCTTGTTTATGATCACACTAAGGCCCATTAGTCAGCCTTGTTTATGATCACACTAAGCCCATTAGCTAGCCTTGTTTATGATCACACTAAGTTCCATTAGCCAGCCTTGTTTATGATCACACTAAGGCCCATTAGCCAGCCTTGTTTATGATCACACTAAGGCCCACTAGCCAGCACTTGTTTATGTCACACTAAGGCCCATTAGCCAACCTTGTTTATGATCACACTAAGGCCATTAGCCAGCCTTGCTTATGATCACACTAAGGCCCATTAGCCATCCCTGTTTATGATCAAACTAAGGCCCATTAGCCATCCCTGTTTATGATCAAACTAAGGCCCATTAGCGATCCTGTTTACGATCACACAAAGGCCCATTAGCCACCCTTGTTTATGATCACACTAAGGCCATCCTTGTTTATGATCACACTAAGGCCCATTAGCCAGCCTTGTTTATGATCACACTAAGGTCCATTAGCCAGCCTTGCTTATGATCAACCGAAGGCCATTAGCCAGCCTTGTTTATGGTCACACTGAGGCCCATTAGTCAGCCCTGTTTATGATCACACTAAGGCCCATTAGCCATCCCTGTTTATGATCGCACTAAGGCCCATTAGCCAGCCTTGTTATGATCACACTAAGGCCCATTAGCCAGCCTTGTTATGATCACACTAAGGCCCATTAGCCATCCCTGTTTATGATCACACTAAGGCCCATTAGCCATCCTTGTTTATGATCACACTAAGGCCCATTAGCCAGCCTTGTTTATGATCACACTAAGTTCAATTAGCAATCCTTATTTATGATCACACTAAGGCCCATTAGCCAGCCTTGTTTATGATCACACTAAGGCCCATTAGCCAGCCTTGTTTATGATCACACTAAGGTCCATTAGCCAGCCTTGTTTACGATCACACTAAGGCCCATTAGCCAACCTTGTTTATGATCACACTAAGGCCATTAGCCAGCCTTGTTTATGATCCACTAAGGCCAATTAGCATCCTGTTATGATCACACTAGGCCTCTTAGCCAGCCTGTTTACGATCACCAAGGCCCATTAGCCAGCCTTGTTTATGATCACATAAGGCCATCTTGTTTATGATCACACTAAGGCCATTAGCCAGCCTTGTTTTATGATCACACTAAGGCCCATTAGCCAGCCTTTGTTTATGGTCACACTAAGGTCCATTAGCCAGCCTTGCTTATGATCCACTAAGGCCCATTAGCCATGCCTTGTTTATGGATCACACTAAGGCCATTAGCCAGCCTCTGTTTATGAATCACACTAAGGCCCATTAGCCAGCCTGTTATGATCACACTAAGGCCCATTAGCCATCCTGTTTATGATCACACTAAGGCCCATTAGCCATCCTTGTTTATGATCACACTAAGGCCCATTAGCCACCTTGTTTATGATCACACTAAGCCATTAGCATCCTTATTTATGATCACACTAAGGCCCATTAGCCAGCCTTGTTTATGATCACACTAAGGCCCATTAGCCAGCCTTGTTTATGATCACACTAAGGCCCATTACCAGCCTTGTTTATGATCACACTAAGGTCCATTAGCCAGCCTTGTTTATGATCACACTAAGGCCCATTAGCCAGCCTTGTTTATGATCACACTAAGGCCCATTAACATCCTGTTTATGATCACACTAAGGCCCATTAGCTATCCTTGTTATGATCACACTAAGGCCCATTAGCCATCCTTGTTTATGATCACACTAAGGCCCATAGCACCTTGTTTATGATCACACTAAGGCCCATTAGCCACCTTGTTTATGATCACACTAAGGCCCATTAGCCACCTTGTTTATGATCACACTAAGGCCCATTAGCCCTTGTTATGATCACACTAAGGCCCATTAGCCAGCCTTGTTTATGATCACACTAAGGCCATTACCCTTGTTTATGATCACACTAAGGCCCATTTAGCCAGCCTTGTTTATGATCACACTAAGGCCCTTAGCCACCTTGTTTATGATCACACTAAGGCCATTAGCCAGCCTTGTTATGATCACACTAAGGCCCATTAGCCAGCCTTGTTATGATCCACACTAAGGCCCATTAGCCAGCCTGTTTATGATCGCACTAAGGCCCATTAGCCAGCCTTTATGATCACACTAAGGCCCTACACCCTGTTTATGATCACACTAAGGCCCATTAGCCATCCTTGTTATGATCACACTAAGGCCCATTAGCCGCCTTGTTTATGATCCACTAATCCATTAGCCAGCCTTGTTTATGATCACACTAAGGCCCATTAGCCATCCTTGTTTATGATCACACTAAGGCCCATTAGCCAGCCTTGTTTATGATCACACTAAGGCCCATTAGCCAGCCCTTGTTTATGATCACACTAAGGCCATTAGCCATCCTGTTATGATCACACTAAGGCCCATTAGCCACCCTGTTTATGATACACAAGGCCATAGCCAGCTTTATGTCACATAAGACGCCAGTCCTTGTTTATGATCACACTAAGGCCCATTAGCCAGCCTTGTTTATGATCACACTAAGGCCCATTAGCCAGCCTTGTTTATGATCACACTAAGGCCCATTAGCCAGCCTTGTTTATGATCACACTAAGGCCCATTAGCCAGCCTTGTTTATGATCACACTAAGGCCCATTAGCCAACCTTGTTTATGATCACACTAAGGCCCATTAGCCACTGCTAGACACACTAGGCCATTGCCTCTGTTTATGATCACACTAAGGCCCATTAGCCATCCTTGTTTATGATCACACTAAGGCCCATTAGCCACCCTTGTTTATGATCACACAAGGCCCATTAGCCACCTTGTTTATGAGTCACACTAAGGCCCATTAGCAGCCTTGTTTATGATCACACTAAGGCCCATTAGCCAGCCTTGTTTATGATCGCACTAAGGCCCATTAACCAGCCTTGTTTATGATCGCACTAAGGCCCATTAGCCAGCCTTGCTTATGATCACACTAAGGCCCATTAGCCAGCCTTGTTTATGATCGCACTAAGGCCCATTAATTTAGTTCTTAGAGCCCATGCCCATAATGTTAGGGTTGTGAGTTTCACCTTCGGATGAGCCATGTTTTTTTGTCCCTACAGTGGTCCTTTAGCTCAGTTGTTATGCTCATAATGCAGATTGTGGGTTCAACCATCAGACAGGCCACAGTTTTTTCCAAAGCCTTGCCATCGCGAAGGGCTTACGCACAGTACAGGGCTTATGCCATGTTTAGTTTTGATCTTCCCCATCACATGGCATCCATAGCAACAGTTCTTACGTTATCAATTAACAAGAAATGTCGGAGGATGCTGGATGGGATCCAGAACACCAGTGCTTCAACATTTTCAGGACGATCACCTCCCAAGCTTCCAACGTCACTGAATAGCCATTTCATCAAGCAATTGAAGGTTGTCCATGTGTTGCGTGACCCATTTAGACCCAGTCATCAGTTACCTTGTTTACAAACCAAATGGCAAGATGGGGAGATGACAAACCCTGGAACATAGCCACACAATGTGCACCAACCAGGTACACAGATGCTATATTAAGAAACTAAAACAAAAATCTACGGGAAATTTGAATGTGTGTTTTGTTTATAAGGCATTCCTCAAGATTCAAATGTAAATGGGCAGGCCAATATTTTTTAGGTCATAGCAATCCAAAATACATAAAAGAAAATTTTCAATAATTCCTGAGCCATTGGGGATGAATCTGTTTTTCATTTTATGTGATGATATCAGTCCTGTTGTCTTAACTTCCATATGCATTGGTACATATGGATGTTTTTAAAGTTTTCATCGGGTGTGCTGCTTACTCAGGGTTTCTCAATTCCACAATTCGTTATGAAGAAACATTCATGTACAAAACTTAGTATGGTGATGAAACTTGGTAAGATCTTAATTTCAAATATGAATGATTGATTTCTTTGAAATCATGCAACTCAGAATATGCCATTCCATGGAGATTTCTCAGCTACTTATGGACGACAATGCACTGCATTTGTTTAAGAGAAAAAGAAACTTACCGTGTATTTATGAATAAGCTTAGCCCAGATCCGAACCACCACCATCATTGAGCCAGAAAAGACTGGGTTGTTATAAAAGTATAAAAGGGAGACTAGCAACTTGTTTTGACTAACGTTTGGATCAGCGGGAGACGTGTGTGTGTATGTGTGTGTGTGTGTGTGTGTGTGTATGTGTGTGTGTGTGTAGTCATAAATTATTTAAGCAAAGGCTTCTGAGCTGCTTTACAGCTTATAAAATTTGGACCACAAACTGATTAATAAGATAAAAAAACAAAAACAAAAACAAAAAACAGTGTGGCTTGCAAGTGAGGACGATTGGGTGTGCAACATGTGAAGAATGTGATGCGGCATTATGAACATGTAAGAGGAAGAAGAGAATATAAAGGCAAAACAGCTAAGAAAATAAAAGGGTGGAAATATTCAGAAAATACCAAAGTATGTATGCATGAATATCTCTTATAATATGCTATAATTTTTCATTGCTTTTATTCTTTCTCCCCATTTTAGCCGTGTGCGTGTGCATGTGCGTGTGTGTGTGTGTGTGTGTGTGTGTGTGTGTGTGTGCGTGCATGCGTGTGTGTCTGTTTTAGCGCTTAGATTTGATTTTATCAAGATTTTGCGCTATACAAATGAAGTATTGTATTGTTGTATTGTATTGTCTTATACTGTAAAATGGTGGAAATTATTAGAAAATGTACTCACTGTGTATGTGTCATACATAATTGTATTTGTGAGTGCATGGTGTGCAGATAATTCTGTGATTTGCTTACATTATGAACAAGTGAATAAAAAAAATGTCCACAACAAAAAAAAACAACCCTGTTTGGCCGACTTCTCACATAGGCCTGCACCTTGTCCTAGGGTACACAGCCCTTTCAAAATGAAGGTTTCTAGTATCAGGGCTGTTAGTGGTAAAATCTGTTTTTCCCTGAAAATTGGCCGGGGTCCAGGGGCCGCCCAGGCCCCGGTGGGGTCCAGGGGCAACGCCCCGGTGGGGGGTGCAGGGGGGCAAAGCCCCCCTTCGAAAATTGAAAATATGACATTTTGAAGCCAATCAGAGGGCCTATCCTGGCAGCAAACTGGGTAATTTTTAGTTCACAAAAAATTAACAAATCAATGGATCAATTTGTGTTTAGAGTAACTTTCTGAAACCACATGACATATATAGCACTTGGTTTTAGAAAGTCATTCTAAACACAATTTTTTTGTATTCATGCAATAATTCTTAATGTCAAGGCGTACTGCAGGTTCAACTTAAGAGAGCTCTCTATACTATTCCCTTACAGAACTTGGTTTTTTTGTTTTGTTTTTTTTTTTGCTTTTTTTTTTCTTTCGCGGAAGCACTTTGACTTTCCCTGAAATGGGATCACTGTATTCGCGGATTTCCGCGAAATCGCTGAACTCTAACAGCCCTGTAGTATGTGTGTGTGTGTGTCTCTCTCTCTCTCTCTCTCTCTCTCACACATACACACACACATATACACACATCAATCTGTCTGATGCATTGTCCTTTCTTTCTCCATCTTTCATCCAGTGATCCTTCGTTCATAACAGGAAGAAAATTCCGTTTTATTTCTGAAAGTCTTGTGACACTTCATTTTGTGACAATCCATTCTCACTTTTTCATACCCATTTTAACAAAATGCATCAAAATCAATCCAATACAGACCATGCTCCCGGTAATTATCAAATAATCTGTTCATAAAATTACTATGTTCACCAGTCACTATGGTCTAGTGGTTAGCACAATGGACTACTGACTGGAAGGTTGTGGGTTCAAATCTCCATCAGTTCCATAAAAAATCATTGTGGAATTTTTTGGGCTCCAACTGGATCCCACCTAGAGCTGAGCGCGCTATAGGCTCACTGGGAAGACTGGGACCACACAGCCATGTCTTAACCACTTCACAGATGCGTCACTGAGGGTGTTGCTCAAATATTCTGACCAAAACCATGGGTGAATGTATCTCTCGGGCCTGGTTGATATATTATGATAGTAATGTAGAGTACAGACTTGTCATGCAGTCTCCATCCTAGACTGAACTCCATAGTATCATGGTTATCATCCTCATCACCATCATCATCATCGCACTGTAAACAGTGTTCCAACTTCTGAGGCCATTAAGGTGGCATAGAAAGAGGGGAAAAATGTTCATACATTTAATTTAAGATATAATGTCATATGTCTGTGTAAACTGCCGTTTAAAAGGGGCATTTTACACACTCATGACCTACCTTCCTATGGAACTGTAAATGCACACACATATACACTATCCTCAGCATCTATGTTTCTCAGACAATCTTTCCTCAATCCACCGTTTCACTCTGTTAACAGCAATAATACACACAGACAGGCGGGCATGGCAGTCAAGTGCATAAATGTCACACTTCCAGTTGAAGATCCTGGGCTTAATCCTGCTGGGTACCTCCCACCTGATGGGCAAATGGTAGAGAATTTTCCAATCTTCCAGGTAAACAGGTGTGCAAGACCTGCCACTGTTGGAACCTCTTCATGTGCATCCAAGCTGAACATCAAACATGCACGTTAAAGATCTTGTAAGTCATGTCCATGTCTGGTGGCTTGTGGCAACATGAAAACATAAAGCACGCATGTATTCCAAAGACAGAACATGCACACTGTGCAGCAATATACCACCCGCACAGTGTGGGCAAAACGACATGAATACATGCATCTGAAAAAATCTGAATGCTACTAAATTCCCATGCATGCATAAATACGGAGAGCATAACTTTTATCGAGAACAATAAAAACGCGGAGAGCATAACTTTTATCCAAAACAATGAAAATACTTTTTAAAACACCTATTGCATCTCACTTATTCTTTCCTCATACCATTTCTTCATCTTGTAACGACGTAACACACACAGATACACACATATGCAGGGAATCATTTTTATCCAAGATACTCCACCCTTTAATCACACATTCACACACAACCACCACTAACAACAACACGACAACAGCTAATAAAGCAAAAATGCTAATGAGAAAAGAAAAATGAAGGAGGGGTGGAGACTAAAACGGAAAAGGAATACTCAAAATATCAACAACACTGTTATCTGATCGTTCTTTCCAATTAACCCTTTGACTCCTGCACCCTGTTCACCAACTGCAAAAGCCTAATCCTTTGACTCCCTCACCCTATCCACCAGCTTTCTACTGCAGGAAGCAGGTGGATAGGGTGAGGGAGTCAAAGGATTACGTTTTTGCTTCAGGAAGCTAGTGGATAGGGTAAGGAAGTCAAAGGGTTAATTTTCTGCTTTTCTAGCATGGTAGACAACGTAGGATGCTGGTGGACAGGATGTGGGAGTCAAAAGGTTAAGATGAAACTGACTCTTCATATATCTGTGCAATGCCTATAACTTTTCACACATTTGAACAGTTTTCAGACGCTCAGTCAGTTTTCAGACGCTCGAACAGTTTCAGACAAGGGGCTTTTTTGCTCCTTCATTTGCCAGTCTGTCTGCAGCTTCATTTCCTTCATTCCCACGGTGACCCCGGACATGCATCTAAAACAGAAAAAAAACAGGTGAAAGTCAGACAAAATAACAAATAACAGCCAAACAAGTAACAAAAGAAAACACACTCACACAGACAATAAAAACAGAAGGAAAAAAAACCCATAACCTAAACCTCCACTGACATTTTTGTAAATATCTTACTGCAGCCAAATGCATCTTAATTTTTCCCTTTACTTTCTTACATTTTATTATGGTTATTTTGACCGTGAAAATGTTTAAACCACTCAAACTATTACAGTAGCCTCATGACTCCCAAATGGCTCCATTCTCTGTGTCTTGGTTCCTGAAGTCGGGCTTGAATTGTTGGGGTGCCACATCAATGAATTGAACACAAGCCTCTTCTGTTTCTGGTAATTATTTTCAATGGTCTGGGTCTCTGAATATTATAAACTGTCACTATCCTCCGCACTGATTTGGACTCACTGTGCATTACACGTAATCAGACTGTTTAGTGGAGCATGGACAATTCAAGCTGTTGGTTAAGCTAACCATATTCCTCTGTGTTATACCACAGTCTGTATCTTTGGTGAGTGTGCATGTTGGGTATTTTCATGTTTCCATAACCACCCATGGACAAGACCTACAGGATCTTTACTGCACATGTTTGATATTTCACACACGTATACACATGAAGGAGGTTAGGCACTGGCAGGTCTCCACACACGTTGACCTGGGAGGTAAGCAAAATCTCCATCTTTTATCCGCCAGATGGACATGTCTTAGTGAATTGAACCCAGGACTTTCTGGCTGCAGTCACACGTTTACCCACTTTTGAAATATGGCATCCGAGTCCCTTCTTTGGTGTTGTTTCACCTTCTTCTTAAACAGCCTTGTTAGCCTTTTTTTTTTCTTGCAGTTTCTTGTAGAATTGTCTAGCAAGGCCACTAGATCATGTGACATAGCCATACCATCTGAATTTCCTTTTTTTTTTTTTGATTGATGTGAGGAGGTCATCATAGGACCTACATGCCTCTCATGAAGGGGAGTGAAATAAAAATCAAAATGTGACAAAATTCAGTTGATAGTACTTATCAGAACATTCATACATTCACATACAAACAACATACAAATAAGACACAAACATATACATGCACAAATAAAGGGAAAGGAAAAAGAGAGAGAGACAGGAAGAGTGAGAGAGAGCACACACCCATTTAATGAGAGACAGGAAGAGTGAGAGAGAGCACACACCCATTTAATGAGAGACAGGAAGAGTGAGAGAGAGCACACACCCATTTATGAAGAAGAAGATGAGGAAGCACAACATTTATGAGACAGGAAGAGTGAGAGAGAGCACACACCCATTTAATGAGCAGACAGGGAAGAGTGAGAGAGAGCACACACCCATTTAATGTTCATTCCTGAAATGGTTTGGTCGAGTTTCTCAAAGTCTTCACGATTGATGACGTCACCACCAGTAGATAATTTCCAACCATTTTTCTTCCATCTCCTGATCCACGATGTTATTCCTGCACATTTCCAAGCAAGATATATGAATTCTCCTTGAATCAGATGTTCACATTCACCTAATTATGACACAAAATATTATACTCACCATCAGAAAGCTGAATTCAAGCTTAGCTATACTTGTTAACCCTCTGACTGTTGCACCTGTCCACCAGCATCCTGCATGTCAACAAGCTAGCAAAGAAAAATTAACCCTCTTGACTCTATCATCCTATCCACCACCTTCCTGCAGGAAGGTGGTGGATAGGGTGAGGGAGTCAAAGGGTTAAGTTTTTGCTGTTGGTGGATAGGCTAGCGGGAGTCAAGGGGTTAATAAGTGGTTACTTCTTCTTGACTGTTGCATTTAGACATAGGTTAACTCAAGCACTTAGCATTTATATTTCTGTTCTTGTAGAATTCATACTAGCTGTTGTTGATCTCCCAACACACATTTATCTTCATAGAAAACAAAACGTAAACATACATGAACAGACATGTACACACATACACTCGCACAGAAGTACAAACACACGGATGCGTGTACATGTGCATGTGCTCGCGCACACGCACACACACACACTTACTCTACCATAGTCCATTCAATGGCTCACAATTAAACTGAAATTCCAAATGCCCCAGTTAACCCTTTCATTTCCGCACCCTATCTGCCAGCTGCAAAAAAAAATTAACCCTTTCACTTTCCTCACCCTATCCACCAGCTTCCTGAAGAAAGCTGGTGGATAGGATGAAGGAGTGACAGGGTTATGTTTTTGCTTTGCTTTGTCAAGGCTGACAGTGCAGGATGCTGGTGGACAAGGTGAAGTAGTCAAAGGGTTAAACAAAATCTCTGACAGAGTAAAGATGATGTAGAACTATTCAGAACAAATCAGTTATACTCTGGAACCCCTGTTTTCAAACTGGAACACAGTCCCTTCCCTTTCACCTGATCTACAAGAACTCTGAAGACAATTACCGTTGATAAGAAACTGGCTGTCTGTGTACAGAATGAGGTTCTTAATCCCTCTTTCCTTGGCCTGACGCACTGCTGTCTCTGCTGCCTGCAACCAATGAAATATGCTGACTATACAGAATGCACTGCATATATAATCATGTGCACAAATACAATATGTACAGACTAAGAACGGAGAGGTAACATTAATCTAATATATACAGATTTAGAATAGAGAGACAAAACTAGTTCTATAAAATATAAAGAATCCAATCCAGATGTAATCATACACAAACTCTGACAGAATGGAGAGACAAAATCAGTTTCATAAAATACATACAGAATCCACTACAGATATAATCACATACAGACTCAGAATGAACAGACAAAACTAGTTCAACAAAATACAGTCAATTAAAACTGGAACAACAGATATAATGAAACAAGAATTAGAGCTACAGATAATTTTATACTGAAATAATCTGTTGTTTATATGTCATATCATATCAAGATTCCTGAAATGTAGATCTAAGTAAAACTATTTAAATGCTGACAGTAACCACTATGGAACAAACAGAACATTTTGTTCTTTCCTCTTTTTCTGTATTCAAGCGTGATTGCATCAAATGGGCAGGACAGCCAAAGGACACTGACTCAGTGTCTCCCATGGGGCTGACAGGGGCTCTTTTGAGTATAAACAAGTATCCCCACATTCTGGAAATTCTGTGCTAGGAATTTCCTCTTTTCTGTCACTCATTTTGTTTCCTCTTTGCTCCTTTGCTTTCTGTCATCTCTTCATATCATATTCTGTCCTGCTGGTCCATTCACCTATACACTTTTCATAAAGCCTTACACATTTTCTGTCTGTTAGAATCGATAACTGGATACATGTATCAATTACATTTTTAACTTTAAGGAAATATGAACTGCCTAGCAATTCTAGGTACTAACGGCCAGGTTTTGTGTACGTTTCTACACACTTTGTTATGTTTATTCATCTTCAGTTTTTTTTTAAAACCCTCTGGTGATAAATTGGGCAAAATGGCTAACACCAGGGACAAATTCTTATATTATCTGCATGAACGCAATGACATACATTCTTAGTTTTCTCTTTCGAGCTTTCTTTTTCTAGGGTCATCTAGGTGTTTAGATGTGTGTTTTGTCTGAGACAGTTATACTCCTGATATGGTTCTAAGAAGTCAGCTGGGCTTTAAAGTTAAAGACTAATAATAACGGAATCTGTCGCACTGTAATATGATCAATTTGCTATAGGGCTCGTAAGCATAAACAGCTACATAATGTAGCTACATCATTTTATTAGCTCCAATTAAATATCTGGCAAATTTCTGTTACTTGAAAAACAGAAGATGAAAAGCAATCAAATTACAGATTATTCTGAATAGAGACGTTTATAATAAAAAGAACGGCCAAATTTACAACAGAAAATTAAAGAGCCTTGAAGAAAAATCTCCCAATTTGGTCAATAGTGCACAGACACAAACTACCGTCACATAAATACAAACTACCATCACATAAATATAACATCATTTAACAACAATACTTACTTTGAACTTATTTCGAGGTATAAACACATGAATCCAACAGGCAAGAGTCAATGCTGATGTTAGCTAGAATTTGCTTAGCTGCCAATTTGTTACTATCAACTTGTTACTAGAAATATCTACAATATATAAATTATATTATAATACACAGCCAATCTGTTACTATAAATAGTTATATTTTATAGCCAATTTGTTCTATAAATATCTACAGTAATAAAATACAGCCAACTTATACCTGTAATATCTAATGGCAACTCTAATATACAGCCAATTTATTACCATAAGTATGTATGGTAAATCTAACTGAGGAATCTTCATGTTGGTTTGACCCATGCTTTGCAGGAAACATATTGCTGTGTTGTACCTGCCTTTACTGTCCACTACACTGTTGGACACTTGCACTCTGACTTCAGTGGGCAGGGGAGGGACATGAAAGGGCAGAAAAGATTTATCCCTTGACAGAATATGGATTTCATAGGCCAGCTTAGCCTGTTTGTTAAAAATGAACAGTTGTTTCATATAGAGGACATAATAAGTTCACCCAGCTTTCACTTGCTCTTTTGGAGTTCTAAGATTATCAAAATTAAGTGAAAACAAACACATGCTCTCTATCTCTCTCTCCACACACACAGATACCACACACACACACACACACACAGATACACACACACACAAACATGCACAACACACACAAACATGCACAACACACACCACAAACATACACAACACACACACACACATACAGTTTGATTGGAAGTATGCAAGTACACTAATGCAGTCAGTATTAATCTCAGTTTAAAATAACACACCAAGCGCTTTGCACTAAAGCAAGTCAACATAGAATTACTAAGAACACAAGCACAATGATAGCATGATATTATGACAACTCATATTCAAAATATGCTGGTGAAAGATGTATAGACAAACATGTCAGTGAAAGAATTATAAAACAAACATGTCAGTGAAAGATGTATAGACAAACATGTCAGTGAAAGATGTATAGACAAACATGTCAGTGAAAGATGTATAGACAAACATGTCAGTGAAAGATGTATAGACAAACATGTCAGTGAAAGATGTATAGACAAACATGTCAGTGAAAGATGTATAGACAAACATGTCAGTGAAAGATGTATAGACAAACATGTCAGTGAAAGACATATAGACAAACATGTCAGTGAAAGATGTATAGACAAACATGTCAGTGAAAGATGTATAGACTCTTGTCAGTATAAAATTATGAAACAAACACATGCCCTATCTCAAAACATAATAGCACACAACATCCACAGAAACGATTATAGACAAACATGCCAATGAAAGATGCTAAACACACAAACATCAGTGAAACAATAGACAAACATCAGTTGATAAGATGTCATAGACAAACATTCAGTCAGTATAATCTCAGACAAAATCAGTAAAGGACTATAGCACAAAGCAATGTCAATGAAAGATGTATAAGACAAAGCATCAATGAAGAATTATGACAAACATTCAAGGGTGAAAGACGTATAGACAAACATGTCAGAATACACACCAGCACATTCATACAGAGACAACTACACATAAAAATACACAGAACAGATCACCAAAATCAGTCTTTCTTACATGTATCTCAGCTCTGTTGTTCGTTTGCCGTCCAGACAATCGTTCACATTTGTTGCTGTAAACACAAAACACATCCACCAACACTTTAGCCATCAAGCATTTAAATGATCATCACCATTCAGGCTGTAACTAAAGACAAAAACAGATGAAGAAAGACAGACAAGAAGACAGATTTTAACAGACAGGAGGGAGGAAGGTGAAAGAGAGAAGAGGGAGAGAAAGAGGGAGAGAAAGAGAGAAAGAGAGAGAGAGGAGAGAGAAGAGAGACAGAGAGACAGAGAGAGACAGAGAGAGATAGGAACAAAGAGAGAGAAAGTGCAGGGGAAATGAAAGGCTGGTTTATACGTATTACATGTCATAGCCCCTTTTGAAGAAAAAGAGAAACAGGGAGTCCGTTAGTATGACCTGACCATCTTACGTTAGCTACCTGTGCTATTCACATGTGAAGTCTCATAGCCAGAGGTTGGATACATATATTAATATCTGGGGAGGGCAGTTACACAAAGGCAGTCTTTTTCGTTTATCATCTCATGGTCAGGCCACATATGGCGATAAATGTGGCAGGTTTTTCCTGTCCCACTGGCAGCCCTGCTCAGGTACAGGACCCAGTCCTGCTTCCCCCCTGAAGGGACCTCAATGGGCAAGCACCACTCCTGTCTGATGTAGATGACTGTGTAAACATTGCCTTCAGAAAGAGAAGACAAAACGTGTTGGATCCATGTGCCTTCTAGCCTGCATACACTAAAAGATCCCACAGGAGTTGAAAATCATGAAGAGTAGGAAATTTTCCTGCTTGCCCTGGCATAAACATTTCAAACACAGGTTTATTTCCCAGGCCCCTCTCCTTGAAGCCCAATTGACCTCTCTGAAGTCTTGGCAAAAAAAAAAAGGTAGAACAGTGTGTATGTGTGTGTGTGTCAGTGTGTTAGTATGTATGTTAGTGTGTTAGTTAGTGTGTTGTTTGTGTGTGTGTGTGTGTGTGTGTGTGTGTGGTGTGTGTGTGTGTGTGTGTGTGTGTGTGTGTGTGTGTGTGTGTGTGTGTGTGTGTGTGTGTGTGTAAGACAGACAGAGAATATGACAACCTGGGTCAATGGTCATTCACTGAACAGGTTTGAGTTTACTGTAGCTCAGTAATTGTGGGTGGTGTGTGTGGTGTGTGTGTGTTGTGTGTGTGTGGTGTTGTGTGTGGTGTGTGTGGTGTGTGTGTGTGTGTGTGACACAGAGGGAGAATGACAATGACAGCTTTAGTCATAAGTCACACACCTTACTCCTGCCCCCCCCCCCCCCCCCCCCCCCCTCCCCTCAGTTTTGTGCGCTTGTGCCCTTGAGGTGAAGTTCACGATTATTGGCGATTGCTTTGGTGAATGATGAGAGTGTGCGCCTTGATTTGGTTCTTGAATCAAGATTTGGTGCCTTATAAACATCATTAATATTATTATTAAACATTCCGTTAAGTTGTATGGTACCATAGTTTGCTAAAAGGCACCTGCAGGCCTGGTACCTCTGACTTTAACCTCCGAAACAGATGCAGTGTAAAGATCAGGTGGCACAAAAACGAAAAGTATGAAGATGAACGCTGGTTCCAGACTGCAGCATGTCTGTTACCAATATCTGCTACCAATGTCCCTTCTGACATCAACCTGTACACTACCAAGGGGAATGAACCTGCTGCTGCTGGGTCTGTGCCAGAGAATTTTCAGTGAAAATGGACGGGAATAAATTAACAAGAAGTTCTACACGCAACTTTTTTCGTTAAAAGTATACAAACCAGATGTTTTTCTGAAAGGAAACTGAATGAGCTTTCCATTGTACTTTGCCTCTAAGTCTGCCCTCTCCTCTCATTCTGCAGCACTTTGAGTCAGTTGCTGAATGTCACTTCCAATCAGCTGCTGAATATCCACATCACTTGTCCTCACAGTGTCTGAGACATCCTGTCAATCTAAAAAATCTTCCAACAGGCAGTTCTGTTCATCAAATGCAGGTTCATCGAGCTTTTGATGCACTTCTGCTGAGTAGAAATCGGCATTCTTTTTTCTCCGTTCTTTGTTTGCCTGAGTTTGGCCCAGTCATTTTGTCATCTGGTCATTCTCTGATTTGTGGGCAGGTTGATCAATGCTTTATGTTACAAACAGCAACATATATCAAATTAGGACTACATGTTTATTATGTAACATAATGTTTATTTATGGCAGAGACACTTGTCTTCTGGACTAGTCACGAGTTCCGACATTCTTTCTATTTAGTTACAATATTTGGGGCTGAAGGAAAATTTGGGAAGGTCCTAGGACAGGTGCACCTGTGTTTTGGGCGCTGCGGCAACAACTACAGTAGGACGGGTATACCAGTCATGTAGGCAACAAAGTGACCATTCAAAAATAATCCTGTCTGAATCATTCTATGTAAAACGCACTGAACATCTATGTTTGGTATGCTCATTATCTATTATGGGTCATCATGTCCCCCAGGGTATAACTGTACTTACTATGGGTCATCATGCTCCCAGGGTATAATCATACTCACTATGGGTCATTTTGTCCTTCAGGGTATAATCATACATACTATGGGACATATTGTCCTTCAGGGTATAATCATACTTACTATGGGTCATTTTGTCCTTCAGGGTATAATCATACTTACTATGGACACAACGAAAACAGGAAGTCGAGGGAGCTCTTCAAACAAATAAAAAAAGTGAAAAAAACAAATTTCAAAGCAACAAACCAATGCATCAACAAGAAGGATGGTCACACTCTGACTGAACCAGATGATGTCTTGGATAGGTGGAACGAATATGGCACATCACTTTTTGGCAAGCCTGACAGCCATGAAAATAATTTAGAGCCAAATTTGGAATTGATCCCTGGAGATACGGAACCTGAACCTCTGCTCAGCGAAGTTGAATCTGCCATTAAAGATCTAAAATGCAGAAAGTCTCCTGGTCTTGACAATATTCCTGGAGAGTTGTTGAAACACTCAGGTGATGGTGGACTCAAAGTAATGCATCACTTATGCTGCAAGATATGGAAGACTTGTCAGTGGCCTACAGACTGGAAGCTCCAAGAATTTGTCATGTTACATAAGAGTGGAAATGTCAAAGACTGCAACAATTATAGAACAATTGCACTGATCAGTCATGCCAGTAAAATACTGCTGATAATAATTTTAAACAGGTTAAAGCCAAAAGTAGAGGAAGAGCTATCCGACTGTCAGGCAGGCTATAGGAAAAACAGGGGAACAATAGATATGCTGTTTGTACTCCAGATATTGATAGAAAAGATTAGAAACACAGACCAAGAGATGTTCATCGTTTTCATTGACTACAGCAAAGCATTTGATAGCGTGATTCACCAAAGTCTTTTCCATTTCATGATCAAAATGGGTTTTCCAAGACATCTGGTTTCCCTCATAGCTTCATTATATAATGATCAAAAAGCAACAATCAGATGGAATAATCAAAACTGCAAATTTTTTAACATCACTAAAGGGGTAAGGCAAGGTTGCATCCTGTCTCCACATCTCTTCAGCATATACACTGAACATATCATGAGAGAAGCAGACATAGAAGACATGGGAGTAAATATTGGTGGTAGAAACCTGTCAAATTTACGCTACGCAGATGACACAGGATTACTGGCAGACAACATTACAGGCTCTAGGAGGATCCTGTACAGGGTAGACCGGGTTGGAAAGGCAGCTGGGCTGGACTTAAATTCAAAGAAGACAAAGGTTATGCATGTTGCAGGCAAATATAACACTAGACAGGACCAGATCATGCTAAACCAAGTCCCTCTAGAAAATGTCAAGGACTTTAGATATTTAGGTTCAGTCAAGACACACGATGGAACATGCTCAAAAGACATAAAGATGAGAATTGGAATGGCCAAGAACAGTATGGTTCAATTGAACAATATTTGGAAAGACCACAGCATAACAGCAGACCTTAAGATAAAACTCTTAAAATGTCTTGTCTGGCCAGTGATGTTATACGGCTGCGAGGCATGGACAATGAAGAAAGAGGATGAAAGACGAGTGGAAGCAGCAGAGCTGTGGTTTTACCGAAGACTGCTGAGGGTCAAATGGACGGATAGGCGCTCAAATGAAAGCATACTGAATGAGTTGGGTACTACACGCAAGCTTCTAGTACTCATACAACGGAGGAAACTGAAATATGTTGGACACGCAATCCGTAATGAGAGAACAGACTTGATGTCCACTGTCCTCCAAGGTAAAGTGGAAGGAAAGAGAAACAGAGGACGGCCACCTGCATCACTTGCTAGAAACATCACAAACATCAGTGGCAAGAAACTCCAGGAGGTGGTCAGACTTAGCCAAGATCGAGAGTGCTGGAGGCAACTTGTGAGGACATCATGTGCGGCGGCCAACACTGTTCCCGGTGACGCCGACAGGTGAGACAGGTGAGACTATGGGACATATTGTCCTTCAGGGTATAATCATACTTACTATGGGACATTTTGTCCTTCAGGGTATAATCATACTTACTATGGGTCATTTTGTCCTTCAGGGTATAATCATACTTACTATGGGTCATTTTGTCCTTCAGGGTATAATCATACTTACTATGGGTCATATTGTCCTTCAGGGTATAATCATACTTACTATGGGACATTTTGTCCTTCAGGGTATAATCATACTTACTATGGGTCACCTTGTCCCTCAGGGTATAATCATACTTACTATGGGTCATTTTGTCCCTCAGGGTATAATCATACTTACTATGGGTCATCTTGTCCTTCAGGGTATAATCATAAGTTACTATGGGTCATCTTGTCCTTCAGGGTATAATCATACTTACTATGGGACATTTTGTCCTTCAGGGTATAATCATACTTACTATGGGACATTTTGTCCTTCAGGGTATAATCATACTTACTGTGGATCATTTTGTCCTTCAGGGTATAATCATACTTACTGTGGATCATTTTGTCCTTCAGGGTATAATCATACTTACTATGGGTCATCATGCTCCCAGGGTATAATCATACTTACTATGGGTCATCTTGTCCTTCAGGGTATAATCATACTTACTATGGGTCATATTGTCCTTCAGGGTATAATCATACTTACTATGGGACATTTTGTCCTTCAGGGTATAATCATACTTACTATGGGTCACCTTGTCCCTCAGGGTATAATCATACTTACTATGGGTCATCTTGTCCCTCAGGGTATAATCATACTTACTATGGGTCATTTTGTCCCTCAGGGTATAATCATACTTACTATGGGTCATCTTGTCCCTCAGGGTATAATCATACTTACTATGGGTCATTTTGTCCCTCAGGGTATAATCATACTCACTATGGGACATTTTGTCCTTCAGGGTATAATCATACTTACTATGGGACATTTTGTCCTTCAGGGTATAATCATACTTACTATGGGTCATCTTGTCCTTCAGGGTATAATCATACTTACTATGGGACATTTTGTCCTTCAGGGTATAATCATACTTACTATGGGACATTTTGTCCTTCAGGGTATAATCATACTTACTGTGGATCATTTTGTCCTTCAGGGTATAATCATACTTACTGTGGATCATTTTGTCCTTCAGGGTATAATCATACTTACTATGGGTCATCATGCTCCCAGGGTATAATCATACTTACTATGGGTCATCTTGTCCTTCAGGGTATAATCATACTTACTATGGGTCATATTGTCCTTCAGGGTATAATCATACTTACTATGGGACATTTTGTCCTTCAGGGTATAATCATACTTACTATGGGTCACCTTGTCCCTCAGGGTATAATCATACTTACTATGGGTCATCTTGTCCCTCAGGGTATAATCATACTTACTATGGGTCATTTTGTCCCTCAGGGTATAATCATACTTACTATGGGTCATCTTGTCCCTCAGGGTATAATCATACTTACTATGGGTCATTTTGTCCCTCAGGGTATAATCATACTCACTATGGGACATTTTGTCCTTCAGGGTATAATCATACTTACTATGGGACATTTTGTCCTTCAGGGTATAATCATACTTACTATGGGTCATCTTGTCCCTCAGGGTATAATCATACTTACTATGGGTCATTTTGTCCCTCAGGGTATAATCATACTTACTATGGGTCATCTTGTCCTTCAGGGTATAATCATACTTACTATGGGACATTTTGTCCCTCAGGGTATAATCATACTTACTATGGGTCATTTTGTCCTTCAGGGTATAATCACACTTACTATGGGTCATCTTGTCCCTCAGGGTATAATCATACTTACTATGGGTCACTGTACCCCCAGGGTATATAAATCATACTTACTATGGGTCACTATGTCCCCAGAAGATTCCAATACCAGCCTTGGCTGTGGCAAACCCATTGTCAAAAGACGCCCCATCAGTATACACAGTCCTTCCTTCATGATCTGGGAAAGGTACTCCTGATACAGTTAAAAGATACATTAAAGTGCTTGGCACAAAGCAGATCAAGATATCAAATTTGTATAAAAAAACCCAAAATCCAACGAAAAGATATGTAGACCTCCACTTTATAATTTTTAATGGTAGGATCAGGCATGCAACAGTTTACAATCTTGCGGCCAGTCTAAAATTCACACACACACACATGCACAAAACACGCACAACACACACACACACACATCACACACACACACACACACACACACACACACACACACACACACACACACACACACACACAAACACACACACACACACACACACACACCACACACATGTTCAGTAACTACAGCACAGTAGTCGCACCAATATAGTCCACTCATCACACATACACACTGGAACAAATGACCACACAATAGTCGCACCATTATAGTCCACTCATCACACATACACACTGGAACAAATGACCACACAATAGTCGCACCAATATAGTCCACTCATCACACATACACACTGGAACAAATGACCACACAATAGTCACACCATTATAGTCCACTTATCACACATACACATTGGAACAAATGACCACACAATAGTCACACCATTATAGTCCACTCATCACACATACACACTGGAACAAATGACCACACAATAGTCGCACCATTATAGTCCACTCATCACACATACACACTGGAACAAATGACCACACAATAGTCGCACCATTATAGTCCACTCATCACACATACACATTGGAACAAATGACCACACAATAGTCACACCATTATAGTCCACTCATCACACATACACACTGGAACAAATGACCACACAATAGTCGCACCAATATAGTCCACTCATCACACATACACACTGGAACAAATGACCACACAATAGTCGCACCAATGTAGTCCACTCATCACACATACACATTGGAACAAATTACCACACAACAGTCGCACCAATATAGTCCACTCATCACACATACACATAGGAACAAATGACCACACAATAGTCGCACCAATATAGTCCACTCATCACACATGTATACATATTGGAACAAAATACAACACAATAGTCGCACCATTATAGTCCACTCATCACACATACACATTGGAACAAATGACCACCACATAACTACTGTAATATTTTATCTAGCAACAATCTCAACAGAACTGCATTAAACTATCTGAAATGGTTTGCTCATCAGTGGTGCATTTAGTTCAAAGGCAACAGCTAGGGCAACAACAGGAACATGACAGGCACAGCCCAGTGTCTCCAGTGTTATGTGGGAACACTTGTCTGAAACTTTGTGAATGTTAGACAGATGATGTGTTTCTGCAGTCATTTACATAATGCACATTCTGCAGGATGTGTTTAGCACCCTGTCTTTTGCAGTGGCCATATTTCGTCACCCACTTTTCAATACGATATCATTTACCAAAGCAGGTGATCTCATAACCAATCAGCTGCACCAAATAGATTAGTGCACATAATACATTTTGTGTTCTTTATTCTGTTATTTTTATTAATCAAACTTACAAAAATGCAAGAAACCTTACACTGATTTCGATATCTATGACCATGGAAGAAGCTTAGTCAGAATGTCTTCAAGAAACTTTAAACTGGATGTTTACATTATCATACGCAAATGAGAAGGAAAAAGAAACTTGTTTTCTTCATGGCCATGGAAGTTATGATTGTGAAACAAACAAAGGCACTGTAATTTCTCAATTGTTCAGGCAGAGGATATTCTACATGTGATCAAACAAAACAATACTTACCTGTGAAGCCACAGTCTGTACATCCACTTGAGTCTAACTTCATTTTCTTCTGCTTCTTGGCAGCGGCGTCTCGGACGTTCCTTAAATTACTACTATCTCCTAAAGATGTGAAGTCACTGTATGTCCTTTTCAAATCATCACGAACCCCACCTGTAGAGAATGCAGCCCCAGCAGGTCTTTGGACTTTTGAAGTCAGGGAGCCTGCCAGCTGGTCAATTTGTGAGGTGAGGTTGTCCACGCCATTCAGCAACTGTTCGGCTGTGGTTCGCAATGCTTTTGCTGTTGCCCGCAGCATCCCGATTGTTTCAAACACTGCCGATTGATCAGCCACTTTGTCTGAAGTTTCTGTTGCTGAATTGGAAGCTGAAGCTGACGGCTTGTAAGGCTGGTCACTTTGAGAAGAGCTGGTTGTGGAACTGCCATACAGTTTATTATCTGTGCATTTTTCAGTGTTGGCTGAAGGTTCTGCTGAAGCAGATGCTGTTAGAAAAGAAAACAGGGTAAACGCTCAAATCAAATGATCAACTGCAACTCTTGAATTTCACACACACACACACACACACACACACACACACACACACACACACACACACACACACACACACACACAACACACACACACACACACACACACACACACACACACACACACACACACACACAACTTCTTTCATTCCAACTTTTCTATTTTCACTTATTGTTGTCATTGCTGTTGTTGTATTTCACTTGAAAATTTCATATATTTATTCATTCTTTCTGTCTGTCTTTCTTTCATTTTCTTTTCTTTCTTTCTTTTTGGTTGACAAAGCAGGATGCTAGTGGATAGACTGAGGAAGTCAAAGAGCCAGAAAAGGGTTTTCAACTAAACGAACTTGGGTTTAATATGTTGCAGTTGTCAGTCATGATAGAGGAGCAGCAGTGACATCAAGTGCCATCTCAACAAAGTCACAAACACCTTCAGAAAGTTGAACAATATGTGGAGGTCCCCTCAGTACAGCACCAACACCAAGTTGAGACTGTATCATAGCTGTGTTTTTCCCCATCCTTCTTTATCAGTTTATGTCTCAGAATGCTGAAGGATGACAGAAAACAACCTTACCAAGCTATCAGTCTTCCACACAAAGAATCTCCGAAGAATGATACATATTATCTTCTGACCCAGCACAATCTACAACCATCAACAACTTGCCCAATGCAGTCATGAGAGTATGGGCACTATCACCATGAAATAACAATGAAGATGTCAAGAGAGTATGGGCACTATCACCATGAAATAACAATGAAGATGTCAAGAGAGTATGGGCACTATCACCATGAAATAACAATGAAGATGTCAAGAGAGTATGGGTACTACACCATGAAATAACAATGAAGATGTCAAGAGAGTATGGGCACTATCGCCATGAAATAACAATGAAGATGTCAAGAGAGTATGGGCACTATCACCATGAAATAACAATGAAGATGTCAAGAGAGTATGGGCACTATCACCATGAAATAACAATGAAGATGTCAAGAGAGTATGGGCACTATCACCATGAAATAACAATGAAGATGTCAAGAGAGTATGGGCACTATCACCATGAAATAACAATGAAGATGTCAAGAGAGTATGGGCACTATCACCATGAAATAACAATGAAGATGGTTTTGCCAAATTGTCCTAAGACAGCATGATAACATTGCCCAAACTGCCGACTTCCCGTCACTGGACACCAGCAAGATGCAAAAGACCCAAGAACACCTGGTGATGAACAACAGCAGATCTTCATTATCATCATCATCATGTGCCCTGCCGCATGGCGTTGGCGATCATGGCTCTCCATATGCATCTATCCCTTGTTGCCGCAAGCACATCTTCCACCCTCTCTGTCCTCAGCCACCCTGCAAGTCTGTCCGATACTTTCTCCCTGAGTCTACCTGGTGTTCTCTTTCCCTCCAGCTATCCTGTTGTGACCAGGTGCTCTAGTTCCCCTTTCCTCAAAAAATGGCCTATAAATGTCGCCTGTCTTTTCCTAATCTTCCTTACCAAATATCTTCTTGTGTCTGCCTCCATCAAGACTGTCTTGTTTGTTTTCTTTGCTGTCCCTGGAACTCTCAACATTCTCCTTAGAAATCACATCTCTGCTGCCTCAATCTTGTTCTGGCTTTGCTTGTTGACTGTCCACACCTCACAACTGTACAACATTACTGGTTCTATACAACAATTATTATCATTCAAGAACTCTCTTCCTGATGTTAATTGCTAGGCATTTGTTGGTAAGAATGCTTTTCGTCTTCCTGAACGCCGTTTTGGTTTGGCTGATTCAACAGCAGACCTTACAGCCCTGAAACACACTTGGGAAGCTCAACAGTCTGACTCAGAACAGACAGAAATGGAGATCCTCTGTTGCTATCCTACATGCCAATGGCATACAGGGCAGTACATTAGTTTCTAAGACAACAAGCCAAAATATGCAGTATAAGGCCACCACAACAGTGTGAAAGATAGGATACCAGCAGTAAAATCACATGCATATACACTAACCAAACAAAAACAAGAATAAAACCAAAACAATCAAACAAAACCATCAATTAAACAACCAGAAAATCTGAAAAAAGTGCTATCTTTTAAGTCACATACCACTTGACTTTACGCCATTTACAAACTCCCAGGCTTCTTCCTCAGTTTGAAATTTCTTGTAGACAGGCTTTGGGTATTTCTTTATTTGCTCCTGGCAGGACGACCTGTAAAACCACATTCATAAAACAATTATGACATCTTAATTAACAAAGTTCCTTTGGAAAATATTAAGGATTTCAAATATCTTGGCTCCATAAAAACTGAAGATGGAACCTGCTCCAAAGACATCTAAAAAAGAATTGGAATGGAAAGGCAAAAATGGTCCAACTCAACAACGTCTGGAAAGACGGAGGCATACCAAATGGCCTGAAAGTTAGACTTTTAAGATATTTGATCTGGTCAGTTCATGATTTCCTAAACCTGGCCAGATAAAAGTCTGACTTTCAGGTCATTTGAAATCATAAACCTGAGGTACGCAGATGACACAACTCTCGTATCAGGCTGCAAAGACAATACGCAAACAATCACTGACAAAGTAAACGGAGCGGGCAGAACTGCAGGCCTAAAACTCAACGCAAAAAAGACCAAGGTAATGCATATCGGTGGATTCATGGATGGAAACATAGTAGTCGATGGAGAACCCCTTGAAGTCGTACAACACTTCAAATACCCTGGGTCAAACAAGTCAGCCAATGCCACACGTAGCAAAGACATCAAAGCAAAACTTGCGCAAGCCAAAGAATGGTCCATCTTACTAACATTTGGAAAGGCAGATATTTAGGAAATGAGCTCAAACTTGAAATACTGCGAACACTTATTTGGCCTGTTGTGTTATATGGAAGTGAAGGACGGACTCTTAACTCTTCGGAGACGTAACAGCGGATATTCCGCTGCAGCTGGCCAAACCATTAGCGACGTGACAGCGGACATTCCGCTGCAGCTGGCCAAACCATTAGAGATGTGATAGCGGATATTCCGCTGCGGTTTTTAAAAATAGATGCAAGCCGGTCGCTGGTCTAGGGGAACTAAGTACACATATAGGAACACTCTTTGGTATCTTCTGAAGTGTTTGTTACTTCCCTTGCATTGATTTTATCCCGATTAGTTATAGTTTTTGCCTTTATCCAAACCAACCGGAGTGACTGTCCTTGCACCAAAATGGCGACATTTAGGCCTTCTTCTTCTTCTTCTTCAAAGGATCGTCATAATCACTTTGCTGCTTCACCTGTGTGAAAACAAAGCTGTGTTTGTTCTTTTATATCTTCTGGTCATACCAAGGACTTGTGATTACCTGGATTTCTGGATTACCTGGTCAAGAATGGGTGTTTCACTGACTTTATGTTGGATTACTGTCAATCAAAAACTTCTTTCCCAGAGCCAAAATCCTACCCCATTTCACCTTCTAGGAAGGTAAGTAGAATAGATGTATTGTCCTTGTATGTAGCTTCAGCTCAAAGAGCGTAAATTGAATTTTATTTTGATATAAAATATGTTCTTGTGCTGTAAAATCTGTATTTTTGAGAATTTTAAAAAAACCCAACCAAAATCGTGTGTCACCAAGGGTTGTGGCAGGTCCCGTTGATCACGTCCACAGTGGTTGTGCAAGGCAACTATATTACGTCTTCAAAGAGTTAAAGCTGCAGATGAAAACAGAATCAAACATGCAGAGATGTGGTTCTACAGAAGACTCGAATACCTAAGCTGGACTGAAAGACTAACAAACCAAAGCATTCTGGAAGAACTGAACAAACACCTTGAACTTTTAAACCTGCTTAGGAAAAGAAAAATTTAAACACTTTGGACGAGCCAGAGACATCAGAGCTGCCCTGTAATGAAAACTGTGGCCCAGGGCAAAATGGAGGGCAAGAGACTACAAGGAAGACCGCCGATTTCTTATGTAGAGAACATAGACAAGTGGACGAAGTTGCCAAAAGATGAGATCTACAGAAGGACTGTAGACAGAAGGGGATGGAGACAGCTGACGGGGCATGCATCTGTGGCTACCATCAAGAATGATGTCGCCGACAGGTGAACAGGTCATCTGGCCAGTCATGATTTATGGCTGCGAAGCCAGGACTCTGAGAAAAACTGATTTCAGAAGAATTAAGGCAGCAGAGATGTGGTTTTATCAGAGACTACTAAGTGTCAAATGGACAGATAAAAGAACTAATGAAAGTGTCCTGGAAGAACTTGATATCACCAGAAAACTACTAGCAGACATCAACAAGAGAAGACTAAAATACATTGGCCATATGTCATGCAACAAGAACATGGACCTCATGGCAACCATCTTTCAAGGAAAAACAGTGGCAAAAAGGAAGAAAGGCAGACCTCCAATCTCATACACTGAGAACATAATCAACATCAGTGGCCTAAATATTCAAGAAACTGTCCACAAAAGTCAAGACAGAATGGCCTGGAGAGAGATGGTGATGTCCAGGTGTGCAGCAGCCAACACCGAACCCAATGAAGCTGACAGGTGAGACAGGTGTGAGACTATCATCATCATCATAATTACCATCATCATCACTATCATTATCATCATTTCATTCATGGATACACATTTATAGTGACAATGAACAACGAGACATTCAATCAGCAGCTAAGATTAAACCCTGCACACATGGAGAAATGGTGATGGGGACAGCAGAGGATACTGATGGCAGTCTCTTGCTATGACTGCACTTGCCGGTTGTGGGAGGATGGCTGACTGATGTAGATCTGAGGCAGATGCAGTGTTCAAATCCTCCCACAAAGTAGCCATTTCCAGGGATAGCACTACTCATCCCAAACACCAATTGTCTACAAATTCCTTGATACATTTGTACCACAGTCAGCTGCTGCTCTTTTCCTGTGTCTGGTCCATACAACTGGAACAATCGTTTGTCTATTCAACAGTCACAAACTCTGTCTTCCTTCATATCTAGCTTGAAGACATGTACATTCCATTTTCCCCAGCAGTGACTTCCTCTTCTACATGTTCACTCTTTTGCCCCACTGCCCTCTCCCTCCAATTTGTGAGTGCTTCGTGCCCTGGAGCTTTGGTCATTGTTAGCTGATTGCTTTGGTAAATGGTGAAAGATTGAGCTCTCTGTCTGCCTTGTCATCCAAATTCCTGGTCAAAACAGTATAAACAACAAAAGACAGAAAACACTTTCAACTTTTCGTAATCAGAATGTTCAAGCCCTACAGGTCAAATATAGATCACAACAGCCACAACCTTGATCACCAGGATGTCAGGTGGTTATTGTATTAATAAAACCTTTGACTCCCACAACCTATCCATGAACTGCAGAAACTTAACCCTTTGATTCATTCATCCTATCGACCAGCTTCCTGCAAGGGTTATGTGCATGCAGTTGGCGGATAGGATTTGGGAGTCAAATGGTTCAAGTTTGGTTAAACTGTGCAGCTTGTCTCACTGCTTGCCTCTTTCCGCAATAATGTGCTGGTCAGGATACTAGAGCATGAAGTATACAAACCCTTTCCATTGCAGAACAGAATAAAACAGGGGTGCATTCTATCAATTCTAACATTCTGGCACTACAATTACTTTCAGCAGGACAAAGGCTATGTTTCAGCCAACATCATTTCAAGCTATGTTTCTGCCAACATCATTTCAAGTATCTGCTTTGTGGCAATGTTGATATTGCATTTATTTGACAGAAATGTGTACATCAAATTCCACTCAAATGTAAAAACTCTTCAAGCAGTGGAGAATCCACGCCAGAACCAAAGTACTCAGTCAAGACAAAAGCTATCCTGTGGGAATTTCTCTTTACTCAGATCAGTGATGATATGTGCACGGGCTGCGCATTTGCACGAGGGCATCCAGCTCATTATCATGGATTTCTGTGCATGGCACCTGTGACGTTAGTGCATATGGAATTCATTCCGAGCGCGGACACGTCATCTTGAGAAACCGAAACTAAAATTTTTACAAAACCCACTACACCGTGACATTTGATTTCTGATTTCATCTAACATGATCATCTTACTCTTAGGCAGCTGGCATTTCACCGCTATTGAATGAAAAACATTAACTACCCACCAGTCGTTATAAACGCCAGGATTTCGACCTTTTTTGACAGCGTAAAATGGCATAATAAGTACAAAAACAGTCACTTCTGCACACTTCTCTGTAAGGCCAAATGCGACAAGATACGTGTACGAATTCGTAACCTGTTAATGAAAAGATCTTGGGCATTGTCTCCCTTCTACGCACCGGAAGCATAACTTTTTGGTCTTTTTCAGCAAGCTAACACGAGGAGGTAAGACACGAAGCGGCACATGTGTGCCTTGTATTTTGTATAAGTTCGTCATAAACTAACGGAATTAAATTGTGTATTAGCCCATAATGTGATGAATCAGTGTTTTTTCTTTTGACAATTTTTACTAAATTCAATGTAAGGCCTTAAATGATAAAAAAAAAATTTTTGAACCTGCCGTTGTTCCCTACTTTGTAGATTGTACTGGCCTGTCACTGTGTCAGACGACGAGATCTGACCGTGATGACGGTTAGCCACTTAAAAAAAAAAAAAAGTGCTAACGAGTCAGTGAGATTGTACAGATTCTCACAAAATCATTCGGTGATTATTGGATTTGGATACAGGAACGTCTGTATTTTCACAAAACTTGAAAAAGGAGATTTGTAGACATCAAGCTGCGATTATTCATTATACTAGTCACTAGACCAGATTCACTCACCGCCGCGACGACCGCGTTCAGCAACAACGTTTAGAAAACATCGACAGTTTCATTATGACTGACCTTGTAAAACGTTAAAATCTAACATTAACAACATTAAACTATGTTTTTAGAGCAAGCTACTACTGTGAAGACACAACTTACAGTACTACTAGCTATGCGTGACTTTATGAACTCCAACAATTAGGCCTAAAGCAAACAAGTTAACATTACAATCCTAGACATAAGCAGAGCATACTCTCTGTTCTTGCAGAAATTCTCTCAAGTTTAAAAAAACAAATAATACAGGTTTCATCAGCATCATGCCTGGCCACTTTTGCGACCATTCAAACAACCCCTGTGGTTGAAGTAAGGCAATGCTGGTACATGTTGTGTAGAGCAAGCTGTGTCCCGTAGTTTGTCATCTTACCATTTGGTTTGTAAATTGGGTAACTGATGACTGGGTCCAAATGGGTTGTGCAGCACATGGACAGGCCCCCTTTGTTTGAAATGATTGGCATCGGGAGCTTGAGAGGTGATTCTTGTGAGAGTGGCGAGGCATTGGTGCTCCGGATCCCATCCATACCCTTGGGGTGTTTCTTGTTAACTGCGACTTACGGCTTGACCGCTGACTTCGGGGAATCAGGCCTGATGACCACAGGGAAAGACCTGCAGGCTGCGTGGAAAGACAGCAAACTTGGGATCCAGTTCGGGGCATGTCAGACCTTGCTGAACAGCAAAATTGGCTGTATCTGGAGCATCACGGCTGGTCACGTTTGCGACCTTTCAAACAACCCCTGTGGTTGAAGTAAGGCAACATTGGAAGCCTCCAACTGCTAACTGTCAAGACTACAGCATGGGGACTGGTGCTGACAGATGTGCAAGCTGGCGGCTGGGCGGGCTGACTGAGAGAGAGATGAAGACGAGTGGGGCAGGAGAGGGGCTTCCATTCTCTCTTGGTCTAGAGGCTGGGCTCTTCCTGGTTGGTACATGTTGTGTTGCCATGTCCTGGGCTTTGTCATCTTCCCACCTTGCCATTTGGTTTGTAAACAAGGTAACTGGTGACTGGGTCCAAATGAGTCATGCAGCGCAGGGATAGCCGCACTTTGCTTGATGAAACAGCTATCAAGTGACGTCGGGAGCTTGGGAGGTGATTGTCCTGAGAGTGGCAAGGCATTGGTGCTCTGGATCCCACTTGCACTTTTGGAGTGTTTCTTGTTAATCCCACTTGCACTTTTGGAGCGTTTCTTGTTAACTTCAGCTTTTGGCGTGGCTGCTGACTTCAGGGAATCAGGCCTGATGACTGTAGGGAAAGACGACAAAGTTGGGATCCCCCTTGTAGCTTACTTTTGTATCATTTTGAAGTCCGTCATAGGATTTTCAGCTGACATGGTCAGGCAATCCAAATGTCCGTGAATTCGCGGATATCCGTGAAAGGGAAAAAACAAAAAAAACTATTAAAAAAAAAACAACATTCCTTGAAAGTATCGAGAACCGGGACTGGGATCACCGAAACTATTCAAAACAATCCGTAAGCACATGTGCGGTTTTACTTTTGCAACTGTCCGCGCGATTTGCGCATCCTCTTTCACAAGTGTCACTCTCTGTGTTCCATTGACGCATTGAAATATGAGTATATGTAGGGACTTTGTTCCACTAAATGTTTCCATCGCTGACATCAATGAAGGCCTCAAAAATCGCTGGAAATGGGACTGGCTGCAGGAAATGTACAATGGCAATAAGTTCACTCACTGAAGATCACCGGTAAAGCATACTGCAAACTTTGCCGCTCGGAAGTCGGTCACAAGTCTGGCGGTAAATGAACACTGGTTGATCACCTGAAAGGAAAGCAGCACAACGACAGGCTCAGGACATCAAACGAAAATTTTCGTTTTGTCAGATGAGGCAAAAGAGAGTGAGGAAAAGTTGCATGTTTTGTTTATTGTTAACAATGCTTGTGCCCTTTTTTTCTTTAATTAAAATTCTTGATTTATCTTTCACCAGAGGGGGTTACATTTCCATTTACTAGACTAACATGCTTCAGCTTCTGGGGGCGTTGCCTCCAGACCCCCACCAGGGGCTCTGCCCCTGCACCCCGCCAGGGGGCCTATGCGGCCCCCCCTGGACCATTGACATTTTTACTTGAAACACGTTGCTTGAATGGATTGCCTACATGGTGCCGTTATATAATGTATTGCTTCTGCTTCAGAATACAAATGATATTAAAGGTGTAGCATAATTCTTAGGCTTTTGCATACATGAAGTTGAACACTAGTTTTCTGTTTGATTATTTTCAGATGTACTCGGCAAGTGCAAAAATTATCAAGCCTCAGGGCGAAAAGCCTGATGACTTCGAGTCATCAGTTTCCCAGGTAATAAAGTGAAATGCATCTGCATGATCAGCTTGTGACTGTTAAAATGTTAGTACCTGTAGATACTGAGAGAGATGTATGTTTGTGGTTGTTAAAATGTTAGTACAGAGAGATGTATGATGTTTGTAGCTGTTAAAATGTTAGTACAGATAGATGTATAGTGTATTATTATCTATACAGGACCAGTTGCTTTGTGATTAAAATTGAAATTGACTGATAAGAAGGCCCAGTATCATGATGTGTTACAGTGTACATTAACTCTTTGACTCCCACACCCTGTCCACCAACTACTGTGACTTAACCCTTCAACTCCCTCACATAGGGTGAGGGAGTCAAAGGGTTAAGTTTTTACTTTGCTAGCATGGTTGATAATGCAAGACGCCGGTGGGCAAGGTGCTGGAGTCAAAGGGTTAATGTATGGTTTGTGTTTGGTGCTTTACCTGTCCATTTTACACCTCCATGGAGATGCTGGGGGCTCTTTCAGTATAAATAGCATCCCCACCTGGAAATTCTCTGCTAGAAATTTACTCTTTTTTAGTTGTTGTCTTTGTTTGTGACTTGCTCCTTTGCTTTCTGTCATCTCTTCCTCTTTCATTTTCTTCCTAAATGGTCCATTTGCCCTTTTGTTTTCCCCTAAGCCTTGCATATTGTCTGTCTAGTAAGATTGATGATTGGGATAATCGTGTGAACTGGTACGTGGCAATTTTCAGTATTGTATAGGCCAGTTTGTATGTATGTTTTGGTGTACTTAGTTGTGTTTATGCATTTGTATTAGATCTTTTCCCTAGCCACCTTATGATACATTCGGTGAAATGACCAACACTAGGAGCATATCCTTAGAGTGTCTGCATGAAGGCAATGATATGTGTACTTAATTTTCTTCTCTAGGTTTTCTTTTTACCAGGGTCAGTGATGTATTTAGATGTGTGTTTTGTTTTGTCCATTTGCGAGCCTGATGATACATCACAGTGCATTATGTCATTGGCACATCAGACAAGAACAAAGATCCCACACTCTTATCTGTTCTGTGTTAGCCTTTGTATGGTAATCCACCAACTGCAAAAACTTAACCTTTTGCTCTCACATCCTATCCACCAACTGCAAAAACTTAACATTTGGCTCCCACACCCTATCCACCAACTACAAAAACTTAGTCTTTTGACTCTCACATCCTATCCACCAACTGCAAAAACGTAGTCTTTTGACTCTCACATCCTATCCACCAACTGCAAAACCTTAACCTTTTGACTCCCTCACCCTATCCACCAGCTTCCTGCAGGAAGCTGGTAGATAGGATGAGGGAATCAAAGGGTTAAGTTTTTGTTCTGCTAGTCTGTTTGACAATGCAGGAAGCTGGTGGACAGGATGCTTGAGTCAAAGGGTTAAAAGGTGTGCAGTTCCGTATCAGTTTTGCATTACATTCTTCTATTGATATTTTGTGGCTAGAGATCTTCTATTTGGTAGAGTCTTTTTAAATTTGCATTTATAGATGTACATTTTTCCAAGAAGGATGATTTAAATAAAATATGTAATCTTTGTGCATGTTTTCTTCAACATAATATGTTTTCAGACAATCTAATGTTTGCACATGTGTTTGTTTATGATTTATGTGTGTGTGTGTGTTTATCATGATGAGTGTTTTATGTTTTATTTCAGGCGGATTTTGTGTGTGTGTGTTTATCATGGCGGGCATTTGATGTTTTA
Organism: Monoplex corrugatus; assembly: GCA_030674185.1. NCBI lineage: Eukaryota > Metazoa > Mollusca > Gastropoda > Littorinimorpha > Ranellidae > Monoplex > Monoplex corrugatus. Next base: position 6,389,394 of record CM060315.1, on the reverse strand, counting down.
TTTCAGGCGGATTTTGTAATTGTGTGTGTGTGTCATGATGGGCGTTTGATATTTTATTTCAGGCTCTCCTGGAGCTGGAGATGAACAGTGACCTGAGGGCCTCACTCCATGAACTCTTCATCACCGGGGCCAAGGTTGTACAACAGCTTGTTTTGGCCGATCACGCAATATTACACCCTTTTATAGTGTCTTATAAAGCAATTTGACATTAACCAGAAGAACAAGAAAATCAATGTAAGCGCATCTCCAACAAGACAACACAAAACAAAACAAGCGCAAATTTTCGGCCAACTAGCCTTTGTCAAGCGCGAACGCACGGTCACAGACAAATCACAGACACCAAACAATGGATAATAAAAACGGGACTAAAAATTTGACATTGTCAGAATGTTATATTGTACAACAGTGTGGTTTGACCGATCACGCAATATTACACCCTTTTATAGTGACTTATATAGCAATTTGACATTATCAGAATGTTATATTGTACAACAGTATGGTTGACCGATCACGCAATATTACACCCTTTTATAGTGTCTTTAAAAGCAATTTGACATTGTCAGAATGTTATATTGTACAACAGTGTGGGTTGACTGATCACGCAATATTACACCCTTTTATAGTGACTTATATAGCAATTGATATTGTCAGAATGTTATATTGTACACCCTTTTATAGTGACTTATATAGCAATTGACATTGTCAGAATGTTATATTGTACAACAGTGTGGTTTGACCGATCACGCAATATTACACCCTTTTATAGTGACTTATAAAGTTATATAGCAATTTGACATTGTCAGAATATTATATTGTACAACAGTGTGGTTTGACCGATCACGCAATATCACACCATTTTATCGTGACTTATAAACCAATTTGACGTCAGAATTTTATGCTCCTAGGTACAGGTTACACATCACATGCGAATAGGGGATATACTGTCTGTTGAAATTGTAGATTTCAAAGTAACATTCTGCTGAAAGGATGTGAAACTGTGTTGAGTTGAAATATAAATGTTAAAATAAAGCTTTGACAGTTGTTTTTGTCTGATGATTGGGTGCTTTCTTCATAGAATTGTATTGAATGTTATCTGTTTGATAAAGACTCTGCTACATGGTTAGCAATCACTAATGCTGAACCCTGATACTTGAACATAGGCTAGGCTAGTAAAACAGGCTAGGTAGAGCCTTAGGACCTGGCCAGCTGATGGGTTTATGTGCAGACATAGGGCTGGTGCCATGATCACCATACACGTGGCACCTGTGACGTTAGTGCATATGGAATTCTTTCTGAGTGGAGACATCGTATTGAGAAACTGAAACCTGATAATTTGTGTAGCTGGTTTTTGTTGTTATTGTTTGGTTTGATTTATAGATATTTTTCTTTTTGCCATTTTTTTTTTATTCATATTCTTTTACTCGATATTAAAATAAAAATGGTCAGACAAGTGGGAGGAGTGTGGCACTATGCAACAAGTATCACGTACAACACTTCGTTACATCCGCCATAATAGTGATGAAATTTAAATAGTGTTTCTTAGAGGTAAATGTTTATGTTTTTTTTTATGCTGATGATGAGAGAGAGAGAGAGAGAGAGAGTGTGTGTGTGTGTGTGTGTGTGTGTGTGTGTGTGTGTGTGTGTTTGAACAGTAAGTTTTATTAAACTAAACATTAGGCATATATGAGCAAGTTCAGTCATAGAACTAATACAGATATGAACAGACTTAATCGTAGAACTAACTCAGATATTAAAAACTTAATTAATTGTAGAATAACACAAATAAGAACAGCTTTTCTCACTCTTTATATCTAATACTTCCATCTTTTTGCCACAGGAGATCGATGTGCAGGGCAAAAAAGCCATCATCATCATGGTGCCTGTGCCTCAGTTGAGAGCGTATCAGAAGATCCAGACCCGTCTTGTCCGTGAACTGGAAAAGAAATTCTCGGGCAAGCATGTCGTCTTTATCGCTCAGGTTTGTTTGCTTTTATGTTGTTTTCTGTGCATCTTTCACAACTGTGCCACTTATTTTAGCACCTCAAAAGTTGTTGGTCATTGCAAAATTACTACAGTAAGGATGAAGGATGGAGCAGTCAAACAATCGACTAAGTAAAACAGTTTGTTTTTTGTAATTTGTATTTTGTCCTTGAGGAATTACATTCTTTGGTTTCAAAAGTTTCATGTATTCTGTTTTCTTTGTGAAATTCAAAAACTTTCACTTTCATATTCATATTGTTCACTTTAATGTTCACATTGTTCTCATTTACATTTACGTTGGTTTACTCTTTCAGTCTCTGCAGTTTTAATGAAGTTTTTGATGCTGAATGTAATTACACATTAGAATTAGACATTGTATGTATGTTTATTAAACATAATTTTAAGAAAAGAATAGTTGTGTTGGTATAATGTATGTTGATTAAAATGTAAAAGAAAATGTTGCCAGTGTATATTGCACAAAATCTCTGACACCTGTAATATCTAACTGTATACGACTTGCAACCATCAAGCAGTGTATCTGAAACAAGGTATGATTTTATGTCAGGATTTTTGCTACTTGTATACAGTCCATTGTTGAAACTGAAAAATGTTACGACCCATAATGTATGATCAGTTCAACCTTTGTTTTCCACAGAGGCGAGTCTTGCCCAAGCCTACCAGAAAAAGCAGAAGGAAGAACAAGCAAAAGCGCCCCAGAAGGTGTGTTGAATTCTGTTAACCCTGTTGTGAATATTGTTGAGTAACATAATCTGTATTGCATCAGTAACATTTCCACTTCCTGAATGTGTGTATGATGCTTGAAGGCCATGTGGCTCAGCCAGACACTACACAGTGATATTGCTACAGGCGTGATGTGGAAGATGTGAACAGGTCTGCTATGTTTGTGTGGCAGGCAGGGTAACTCTCAGTGGATCCGCTAATTTCAGCGGATGAACTCCTAGTTTCAGAGGGGGAAAAAAAATTTTCAGCGGAAATATTACTGAATTATTGTATTTGCCATCAGGAAATGCATCCGTAATGCCTCAAAATTACAGAAATTCTTCAGCTTCTGGGGGGCAAAACCCCCCAGCAGGGACGTTGCCCCTGGATCCTGGACAATTTTCAGATGAAACTATCTTCTTCTCTTACCCAGCCTGGTGTGGGTATGACATGTTGGGGTCATTGCTACCACAGATGTGAAACATCTTCCCCCTTTGACAGATTTATACCAAGTTACTAAGTTGATGTTGGGGATCTACTTTTAAATGTGTCTGTAATCAACACAACAGTGACTTGACAGATTCACAGTAATCTTGTGTAATGTTTTGTAAAAACTGTGGGAAAAAATTTTACGAAACCTCTAGAAACGTTTTGTAAAACCGTTGGAAAAGGAATGTTTTGAATAGTACTTTTGGTGTTTTTAGGCATTTGTTATTTCTTTTTAGTCAAAACAGATTTACCATGTAAACATTCTGACTGCTGTCTGTGGAGAGTGCGTTGTCGCAGTGTAATCCCACCTTTTTTTTTTTTCACCCGCATGTGAATATAATGGAAATAGAAAGCAAAAAGAAAGGGTTGGAGCTAAATAGCAAAAAGACTGAAGTTATGGTAATCAGTTGAAAAAAACATGAAATCCCTCATACAAAATAAAAGCAAATGGCACAACTTTGAGACAGGTTGATAAATTTGAATACATGTATAGGGGAACAGTCATCTCACCTGACGGCAGGTGCACATCAGAAATAGCCAGCAGAATCGGCCAGGCCAAAACAGCAATCAATAAGATGCAAAGCGTTCTTACCAACTACATGGGTGAAAGTAGTTCCGGAGTGTTCCGGAATTCCGGAATGAACCGATTGACAAAAGTTCTTTTCCGGAATGGCAAACTTGACTTCAGGAAAATGCCAATGCAAAAAAAAAAAAAAAACCGAGAGAGAGAGAGAGAGATTGATTGATTGATTGATTGATTTGATTCAGTTTTACGTCAGCACCCACCTCAGGTGATATGGCCGACGGGGATAACCATCCCAGGAAAATGGGGGCAATGGGGGACTTATCTAATCCATTTCTGACACCACCAGAACAACAATGATGCTAAGATGGGACAGTGAGAAGGCCAGATTTAATGTAGCGCACCCCGGGATTCGAACCCACAACCATTAGCATGTGAATCCGACGCTCAAACCAACTGAGCTACAGAGGCCCGCATAGAGAGAGAGAGAGAGTCTTTCACACTGTCAGCTCGGCTTATCTGCATAATTCAATTATCTATATTATTTTTCCATTAGTCTTCGTTTGTATCAAACGGCGATTCTTCACTGATGCTTGGCAACACAGAAAGGGTTTAAAGTTACTTCCCTTCCTTTTCATTCTTGCTCATGCGCATTCCGAGTCTAAACCGGGGGGGAAAAAAGTTTGCGAGCGAAGATTTGTATCGACAGCAAATTTGGGCCTAACACATGCGATAGCAACAATGAAGGACGTGCCTGTTAATAATAATAATAATAATAATAATAATAATAATAATAATAGTGAACATTTATGGCGCTTAATCTAAAAAAAAGCCCTAAGCGCTTACAGTAAACACACACACACACGCACACACAACACACGCACACGCACACACACACACACACACACACACACACACACACACACACACACACACACACACACACACACACACACACAGACACACACACACACACACACACACACACACACCCGCACACAGACACACACACACACACACACACACCCGCACACACACACACACGCGCGCGGGCACAGATTTCAAGGTGGCAGCTGAAGTAAGAGTACAGAACTACAGGCTAGGATTTAAAAAGAGTGGTTTTTAGACTGGACTTAAACGAAGAAAGGGTACAGGTAGAGCGGAGAAGAAAGGGAAGTTTGTTCCAAATAGAGGGGGCCTGATAAGAAAAAGCACGTTCACCAAGAGTTTTGTTGCGGAAGCGTGGGATTCTAAATAGGTGGGCATCAGTAGAAGAGCGTAGCTCTCTGGAGGGAATGTAAACAGTCAGGAGATCAGAAAGATAGGGGGGAGCTAGACCAGCCAGAGACTTATGGCATAGGAGGGAAAGTTTATAGTCAATACGCTTTCAAACAGGAAGCCAGTGTAGAGTTCGAAGCAGAGGGGAAACATGAGTTGACCTTGGGCATTTCCGTACAAGGCGAGCAGCGTTATTTTGAACTTTTTGCAATTTGGATAAGAGTGTTTGGGGGCAGCCAGCAAGAAGCGAGTTACAGTAGTCGAGTCTGGAAAGAATGAGTGCAGAAATGAGAGTTATAGTGCTTTCTTCAGATAGAAGATGACGCACAGAACTGATCCGTCGAAGTTCTAAGTAACAAGCACGACAGACAGAGGATACCTGGCTGTGGAAGGAAAGAGTTTGGTCCAGTACAACTCCAAGATTACGCACGGATGTGGAAGTGTGGATTACCGAGTCTTCAAGCTGGATAGAAACAGGGATAGGCACAGTAGACAGAAGTCGCTTTGATGCAATAAATATAAATTCTGTTTTGTCATTATTCAGCTGGAGTTTGTTGCATGTCATCCAAGACTTTATGTCAGAAATGCAGAGCTGTGTGCGTTGAATTATAGAAGGGATAGTGGAGGGATGGCCAGACATGTAGATTTGGTTGTCATCAGAAAAACAGTGATGGGATATGTGATGATGGGCTACAATGTCAGAGATGGGCTGAGTGTACAAAATAAAGAGAATAGGGCCTAAGACAGAGCCCTGAGGAACACCGTACTTCAAGATGGTAGGATTAGAAGAGACACCATTTATGGAGACAACTTGTACACGACCAGAAAGGTAGGATTGAAACCATGACAGAGCAATGCCAGAGATACCAAAAATATTCTGAAGTCGAGGAAGAAGAGTATTGTGATCAATAGTGTCGAAGGCAGAAGAGAGATCAAGAAGAGAGAGAAGGGACACCTGACCATTGTCTAGAGTAGATAGCAGATCATTCACAATCTTCAAAAGAGCAGTCTCTGTACTATGACCAGAGCGATAGGCAGATTGCAAAGGATAGAGAAGGCTGTTGCAATCCAGGTGTTCCTGGAGTTGGAGAAGTGCGATCTTTTCAATAATCTTAGAAAGAAAGGACAGATTGGAAACAGGACGGTAGTTTTTCAGGTTTTCAGGATCAAGGGAGGGTTTCTTTAGAAGAGGTTGAACAATAGCTGTCTTGAGAATAGAAGGAAAACATCCAGAAGTGAGAGAGTCATTTACAATGACAGTGATGTAGGGAAGCAAATCGTGAATCAATTGGGATAAAAGAACAGATGGAAGGGGATCAAGTGCACATGTCTTTATGGTAGTTTTATGAATAACTTCACTGACAACAGCTTCAGTCACAGGCTTAAATTCATTAAACAGGTTTCCAGTGAAAGAGTCATAGGGAACATCTGGTAACATTGCTGACTGAGAGTCGAGGCTTGAACGAAGATCTTCAATTTTGTTACTAAAAAAGTCACAAAATTTCTGTGGTAGATTAGAGGGATAGACAGGCGAAGGAAGTGGGGATGATTTTATTCTCCCCATGAATGCATTGGTGACCTTGAACAGTTGTTTTGTTGTAGTACATGCAGTGATTTTTGAATTATAATATGCTGACTTGGCTTGTTGTACTAAGGTATTTACTAAATTGTTAGCAGCACGCATTATCTGTTTGTGAATTTCTAGTCCACTTTTAAGCCATTGTCTCTCAGCCCTTCGTCTTGCACGCTTAGCATCCAGTACTTGTTCTCCAGCAGCTGGAAACCAGGGCGACGGTGGTCGGGTGGAGATTTTCCGTCGAAGAACAGGAGCATGGCGATCCATGACGTCTTGAAGAAGGCTGTTGAACAGCCCGGCAGATAGGGCAGGAGCCGACTGAAGAGCGGCCAGCACATCCGATCTAAAAGCCACAAAGTCGATGGATGCCAAGTCACGCTTCTTAATGCAGATGTTTCTGCAATAGACAAATCAGTAAAAAACAAGTGGCGATGGCTCTGGCTAGAAGAAGAAGAAGATGGCGATTGTTTCGAAGTGTTTCCATTGCTTCAGGAATGGACGCAGGTTTTCAGGAATGGGAACATTTAGAGGACATGGAAATTTAAGGTTTCAGGATTGGGAGATTTTTTCACTTTCACCCATGCAACTAACATAAGAGAGAGAGTTCTTAAATGTTATATAGAACTGATAATATTATATGGTTGTGAGGCGTGGACAGTCAGCATACAAAGCCAGAACAAGATTGAGGCAGCCGAGATGTGGTTTCAGAAGAATGTTGAGAGTTCCTTGGACAGCAAGGAGAACAATCAAGACAGTCTTGATGGAGGCAGACACAGGAAGACCATTGATAAGGAAGATTAGGAGAAGAGAGGCAGGATTTGTAGGCCATCTTATGGGGAAAGGGGAATTAGAGCACCTGGTCAGGGCAGGAAAGCTCGAGGGAAAGAGAGCTCCGGGTGGACCAGGGGAGGGAATGTTGGGCGGACTTGCAGGGTGGCTGGGGACAGAGAGGTTGTAAGATGTGCTTGCGGCGACAAGGGATAGATGCATATGGAGGTCTATGATCGCCAATGCCATGCGACAGTGCGTATGATGATGTGTGCATTTTTGTTTAACCAGTGAAAGTCAAATTTTCCTCAGAATTTTGCTAGGAACAGCAGTTTTGTTGCCTTGTGTTGTTTTGTATACACTGGGTGTGTGCAGTGCGTGAGACCTTGGTTTATCGTCACATCTGACAGACAGTTATCTTGACCACCACCTTAGGTGTAACAGGGGGGGGGGGTATCTCTGTCCTGCCTGAAAGTTGAACTCTAGTTTGTCACATTTAGATATAAATGTTTTAATCGCTGGGCCACTGCATCACCACTTTTGGGGTTGTTCGTTTCATTTTCCTTTGAAATTAAGTTCATTTCAGTTTCACAATATAAATGTTTTAATCGCCGGGCCACTGCATCACCACTTTTGGGGTTGTTCGTTTCATTTTCCTTTGAAATTAAGTTCATTTCAGTTTCACAAGATATGTTTCTATGTGCAGAATAAATTCCATATGCACTGACGTCACTGATACCAAGTAATGGATCCAAAATGTTCATGTCATACGCCTTAACTCTTTGACGACGGGCTACTTCGATTGAAGTAACAGTTGAGCTCTCACTGAGGATAGGCTACTTCGATCATAGTAACAGACGGTCTAGGGTATACAACTCCCTCTACTTTTGTTATGCTAATGATTTACTAGTTGGCAGTTGCTTCCTTTGTGGAGGGAACTTCCGTTGAACGCTTCAGCTACGTTTTGCCGGTTTCTTTGTCTAAAATCGATGGAAAATGGCTCGAAGGCGACAGTTCTCAGTGATCTCACTGTGGCAGCCCTAGGCCAGCAGGAGAGCTCAGCTGTGGCAAGTGCAGTCACAATAGAGTTAAGCCTGCACATACGCCCTTTGTACTGGCAAGGTCTTATGTGCTGCTTAGCGTATGGGAAAGATTGAATTAATAATCAATAAATGAACACTTTAAAAAAAAAATCCCGGGACAAAGATATGTGTTTATATGTTTTATATTGTATGTTTTATTACAGTCGTACTCTCACCATGGTGCATGATAACATCTTGGAGGATCTGTGCTTCCCTGCCGAGATTGTTGGTAAGCGAATCCGTATCAAGCTGGATGGTTCTCGACTGATCAAGGTTCACTTAGACAAGAACCAGCAGACCAACGTTGAGCACAAGGTTTGTACACTTTCATTCCTTTTTTTTTCTCATGCTTTCCAGAATTTAAGAAGTATGTCATTGTGTGTGTAGAACTTTGCTGTTCGACACATTGTCACTACTGTCTGCAATATTTTCATTAGAATTCCCACCAAAATCACTGTCAGAATCATTGTTAGAAACATCATCATCCAAGGCACTAAACTCTTTTTGAATATTTGATCAAGCATTTGTTGAGTGGGTGTAAAAATTTCACTTTGCCATAATTTCAAATGCACTAAAGAATGTTACCTTAACAGGAAGTTAAGAAGCATTTGTACAGCAAAACCCTTCTTGTTGCCCCTGGTAACAGGCAGAACCAAAAGTGGTTGTCATGACCGACTGTTGATTGTGGCCTCATCATCATCATCAGGTGCCCTGCCGCATGGCGTCGGCGATCATGGACTTCCATCTGTCTCTCTCTCTCATTGCCCTTAGCATCTCTCCCACCCCCCTCGTCCCCAGCCACTCTGCAAGTCCGTCCAGCATTTTCTCCCTAGGTCTACCCGGTGCTCTCTTTCCCTCCAGCTTTCCTGTTGTGACCAGGTGCTCCAAATCCCCCTTCCTCATAAAATGGCCTATAAATGTTGCCTGTCTTTTCCTAATCTTCCTTATGAGTGATCTATTTGTGTCTGCCTCCATCATGTTGATTGTGGCCTACAGGCAGAATTTCATGCATCCAGCAAATTGGTAGTTGCAGTCAGAAATGTGTTAACCCTTTGACTCCTGCATCCTATTTACCGACAGCAAAAACTTAACCCTTTGACTCCCTCACCCTGTCCACCAGCTTTCTGCAGTAAGCTGGTGGATAGGGTGCGGGAGTCAGAGGGTTAAGTTCATGCTTTGCTAGCATGGTTGGCAATGCAGAGTGCTGGCGGACAGGGTGTGGGAGTCAAAGGGTTAACTAATTTTCAAGGAAACTGGTTTAGGTGACCCTTACACAAGCTGTATCTGTCTGACAAGGAAAGAATGAATTTAGCCATGTCATAAAACATGTTGTGTTCCATGTCCTGGTTTGAGCAGATTGTTCAGAAATAGACTGCTAGGGTGTGTTGACCTTGTCTTTTTTTTTCTGTGTCCCCAGGTGGCAACTTTTTCGTCTGTGTACAAAAGGCTGACTGGGAAAGATGTCACCTTCGAGTTTCCTGAGTGTGTAGTGTAGTCCTCACTATGCAAAGTAGGAAATAAAAATTGAATGAATTGTCATTATGATTTGTTTTCTTTGTGCGGGCATGAATGACAGTGTGTTTGTGACTTTCCTCATGCATGTTACCAAAGTATTTGTGTTATAACATAGTCCAAATTCATGTTACTAAATGGGGGGGGGGGGGGGGGATACCATTTTGAAACCTCTTATGAAAAGAACATGAATCATTTTCAGTTAACAGTATACACAGTGAGCCATCCACTTGTGAATACACACAGATTTTACAGATCTGATAAAAAGAATTAAATATTTCTGCCTATCTCATGATTCTTAGGTTGAAGTGAACTCTGAACGGATGTACACTGTACATTACATAGTAGCCTACTTACTTTGTGGTTGGCCCCTACCAGACGGAGTGGTCAACGCCTTAGATTATGTGCTCGAATGCATTGATATGTGTTCTTCATTTTCTATTTTGTTTTTTTTCTGTTGAAGTTTTGTATGTTTGAAGCAGTTTTAGCCCTGTTATGGCTCTACGCAGTCGGCTGGGTTTTAAACAACAATAACAGTAACAGCCTACCTGGAACATTTGAAACTGATCATCCTTATTTTCAGTTTTTTTTCCAGAATTTTTTTTCACACAAAAAAAACTTTTTTAACCATTTGATTCCCTCACCCTACCTACCAGCTTGCTGCAGGAAGCTGGTGGATAGGGTGAGGGAGTCAAAGGGTTAAGTTTTTGCTTTGCTAGCATGGTTGACAATGCAGGATGCTGGTGTACAGGGTGTGGGAGTCAAAGGGTTAACTATTACTGAATCATCTTACTCCTACACTCAGCAAAACTGTCACACAAACAGCTCCTCAAGGAACTGGACACATGACCCAAAGATGAAATGATCCATCAATTTCTTATTAATCATACAGCCAAGAAATGTTTGAAAAAAACAACAACTTTATATTGCAAGCAAACTACAGGATGCAGTATACAGTGTTATCTTTCACAGTTTTTATTACCGTTTGAACACACACAAATATACACAGACACATACGTTCACAATGATCTTGAATCGGATTCATTCAAGTTTCTCAACTTCAGTCAAGTTCATACAGTCACCTGAAAGTAGCTTAATTCTGTCTGAATATTTCATTTAAATGACAATACAACCCGATTCACACAAACAAAAACCATCGAACTTGACAGCACAGATATATTTTCTTCTTGAAAAAAATAGTTGCATCTTTATACACAAATTCAATTTTACATAGTTTTTAATTTTACACAGCTCAGGTTATTAAAATCAATGCAATCCATGTTACAAAACACAAACAAACCAAACTTCTATAAATGGATGAAAGCAGCGAGATGTTCAGAGAGATGTTCACTGAACATAGACAATAAACACTATCAACAGATAACAAAAGTTGCAAAATTATTGGTTGTACACAGATGGTCTGAACTCTCAATTAATGAAAACAAATGTTTTGACATTTTAAAACAAAAATTGGATTTTGCATCACTCAGCAAGTAATGAATTAAAAATGTAACAAAACAGCTTAATAGAAAGAAAATGATTATGGGTTATCTCTCTTGCAGTGGTATGGCCAAACAGTCACAAAAACATTGGCCAAACAAAACAGACCTTACCTGACAGAATAAACTTTGCTCTGAAACAGAAATCTTTAAAGATGACAAAGCTGACAAAGAACATCCACCCCAACCAAAATCTTCAGTTTTGGATTAAAAATAGACATGTATATTGTGCATATGGGTATGTGAGGCAGTCACAGTGCTCACACAGCCACCTATGATATGCTCATATAAATCTGAAATCTTTTCAACAAAGAACAAAAACCAACTTACAGCTGTAACATTTGTGGCCTAAAAAGTTTGTCAAAAAAAACACCAACCCAATCATTTTGTAACTTTTGTACACAATTTTTTGTGGACAGAAGAAGCCTGAAGACTGTCAAGTTATCAACCCTTTGACTCCTGCACCTTATCCGTTAACTGCAAAAACTTAACTCTATGACTCCCTCACCCTATCCATCAGCCTCTTGCAGGAAGCTGGTGGATAGGGCGAGGGAGTCAAAGTGTTGTGTTTGCTTTGCTAGCAAGGTTGACAATGCAGGATGTTGGTGGACAGGGTGCGGGAGTCAAAGTGTTGTGTTTGCTTTGCTAGCAAGGTTGACAATGCAGGATGTTGGTGGACAGGGTGCGGGAGTCAAAGTGTTGTGTTTGCTTTGCTAGCAAGGTAGACAATGCAGGATGTTGGTGGACAGGGTGCGGGAGTCAAAGTGTTGTGTTTGCTTTGCTAGCAAGGTTGACAATGCAGGATGTTGGTGGACAGGGTGCGGGAGTCAAAGTGTTGTGTTTGCTTTGCTAGCAAGGTTGACAATGCAGGATGTTGGTGGACAGGGTGCGGGAGTCAAAGTGTTGTGTTTGCTTTGCTAGCAAGGTTGACAATGCAGGATGTTGGTGGACAGGGTGCGGGAGTCAAAGGGTAAACGATTTTAGCTTTAACTATAATTACCCTGTCTAGTGTGCTGTCCTAGCTAGCTGAATTCTCTGCCTTGTCCAGGATTTCTGTCCATGACATCCCTGGGCCTCGTTCTGGTACAGTCAGTCAATGCCCTTCCCACTTGACAAGCCCTGTTCGTTTTACTCCCTGACCACGCTCTTCTCCTATGTGGGCATCTCAAGTTTTTAACCCTTTGACTCCCACAGCCTGTCCAACAGCTTCCTGCAATTTTTGCAAGTGGTGGAGAAGGTGCAGGAGTCAAAGCGTTAACTCTGTCTCTGCCATCTCCTTTGTTTACACCTTTCTAGTGTGAGCTACAACTTTCAAATTCCTTTAATGTTTTTTTTTTTCTTGTCTTGATCATGACCACTTGAGCACAGATGATGAGAAATTGAGAAATGTGTACAGGAACTGATAAACTACATTTTTGTAGATGATAATTAACAGCAAAACAAGAAACCAAAAAATGCACAAGCATTATTTTTAGCATGTTTTCACCATCAATGTCTAATTACACTTTCTGGGTAAAAGTTTCAAGCTGACAATACAGACCTATTTTTAAACAAACACCATCAGTCCCCAACATTGTGTAGTATAACAACTTTTTCATGGGTGCAACTTTTTCCGTTTGACGACGGAATCCGTTTTTTTCACGAGTCAGAAACGGAAAATCCGTTTTCGAAAAAGCTTCAGCATCTGGGGGGCATAGCCCCCCCCCATACGGGGCGCTGCGGCCCCTGGACCCCTTTCAGTTTTTTTACTTTTTCTAAGTTGCACCCTTGCTTTTTAGTCCTTGCTTATTCATCTTAGCAGCAAGTCATGTCACTGTGTATGACTGACAACTGTCACTGTTACATCACTGAACAGTTACGACTGATAACATTTCAGTGATGATGACATACATTGTAGCTAAATAAAAAAAAAAAGCAACTGTAAATTACACTACATCAGCGAACACAATCATCTGTAAAATCACACAGCAATCATCTTTGAAATGAATCGTTATTGTTATTTTTGTTTAATGCCCAGCAGACAGCGTAGAGCCATCCATATCAGGGCTATAACTGCCTCAAAACAATTGAAATCAATCCAGAAGTTGCAGCAGTACAAGTGACCCAACCACTCAAAGTCATTGTAATTGATTGTAAACTTTTCATTCCGTATTTTATTATTAAAGGGAAAAAGCAAAACAAACAAACAACTGATTATATAGGTTATCGAAACGCAAACGCTTTTAGCAGACACATCTTAGTATGTCAACTATGGCATGAGTACACCACTTCCTCATTCAGAACTTCTCAAGCACACTCTTAACCCTTTGACTCCCGCACCCTATCCACCGACTGCAAAAACTTAACCCTTTGACTCCCTCATCCTATCCACCAGCTTCCTGCAGGAAGCTGGTGAAGAGGATGGAGGGAATCAAAGGGTTAAGTTTTTGCTTTGCTAACATGGTTGGCAGTGCAGGGTGCTGTTGGACAGGGTGCGGGAGTCAAAGGGTTAAACCAGCAATCCAAGCAAGCATTCTGCCACACAGAACAATACAATACATTTAACAGTTGACATTATGTCGGCGACGCATTGATCTCATGTGATGTATAATCTACATCTTTTCAGTATTTTAAGGGAAGCAACTGAAAGCAAAACTTCACATTCATTCAATTTGAAGACTTAATTTATTCAATTCAGAGATCACCAAAAAAGAAAAAAAATCTACTAGCTTCAGGGCTTAAAACAGGAGGAGGAAAAAACCACTGAAACTAGGAGGGTCCGGGGGCAAATCAGGGGCCATAACTTGCGCTCCGTTATATGAATGCTTGCCAGCCGATCACGGATGCCTTGCTCCTTTCTTTTTCTTTTTGACAAACCGAAATCGTGGAATTCCGCCCAGACGCGGAACGTTTTAAGCCTGTAGCTTACATGTCTCTCATTTCAATCCATTTTGGAAATGCTGGAAACGAACCAGACGATACTTACTCCTTTTTGAAGACCACTACATACATTCTCTAAACACTTTCCTTACGTGCGCTGTCATTGAGCAACTATTCCCTCTTGCCGCATGCTCACACGGCATAGCAACCACTGTCAACATTTGTATTTCGCTACTTTTAGATTTTATTTTACGGTAGATAAAAAAAACCCAGATGCGACATGTTTGATAGGAATAGAACCGAGTGTAAACCAGAACAAAGTGTAGGGGCCTACATCAATCAGGCCCACATGGGATGCAAGTGTGTCTGCATGAACTATACAGTCACTGCTGGAGTGAAAGAATAAACAACAGGTCATGAAAAAAAAAGTTGATCTATATTTTTTCATTGCTTAGTACAAGATCTATTTTTTTTTCATTGCTTAGTACAAGATCTATTTTTTCATTGCTTAGTATGACAGCATAATATGCCACATGAACATGCAAGCGTGCACACACACACAAATTCATGCACACATACATACAAACATACATGTCACGAACACTGAGGCATACTGTACATACATGCAGAAGCCATCACCTGCATGTATATTATATATTGTGTGATATGTGTGTGCGTTTCCAGTCCACTGAGAGATCAGGCGCATAGAGTCACTGACTCATCAAACAGACCAAACCAAGGAAGTGTTTTTGCAGATTTTATTACTTAGACAGGGTGGGTGGGATTCTTCCACATACAGGAGGATTTCCGCGGATCGAAATCTCAAATCCATGTGTTCCAATAGCCGTTTCCGCAGGAAAAAAAAATTTGGAGGAAAAAAAAAAAGGAAAAAATGCATGGAATGGTCCGATTAGTCAAACCCGTATCATTATCAGGTGCAAACTTCGTAAGTTTAAATCTCTCAGAATTACCTCCCATTTGCGCAGTGCATTCTGGGATTCAACATGGCCACACGGAAAAGACAATGTCGCTCGTGGGGACACTTTCAGAGTTTTTCTTCTTTTCCCACATTTTTTGGGATTGAAAATTATTTTTTACACTGCCTGTTGTGCATTCCTTTTTTTTCTTTTTTAATTTGAATACAATTACTACAGTTATATTTTATGTAGTTTTAATGTGAGAAATAACACTGAGGCAATTTTTATGTGAAATTCAGACAAAATTTAACCATTTTCTAACTCAATTCAGAAGTGAATTTAGAGCCCCAAAATGCGCCAGATTGCACAGATTTGCGTTTAGATTTCAAAATTTTCTGGGGAGCATGCCCCCGGACCCCCTACACTGGGTTGATTTGTCCTCTTTTTTGACTTTCCTTCAATTCCACCCCTGTTTAGAGCATAGTCAGTGAAGGGTGAGAATGTTCCATCTTCCTGCCAACCAGTAAGTCCGACAGATCAACGAGTGCAGTGCACAGGTCAGCCAGCATGCCCAAAGCATTGAGAAAAAGTTAACTGAACTGTTCTGCTTCATTTTAGCCCGAGTTTTACCATCAAAACTGTCCTGCTGCATTTAAACGGAAGGCTATAGTGATTTTTGTGTGCACCGAAATCTGTCAAGGGAAGTAACCTTGTTTTGCTGGGACACCTTAGTTTTGCAGCAGTTCTTTCCCTTATGACAGTTTATTGCCTGTCTATACTTCAGTATGAGTTTGAATTGATCCACTCTGCATTTTTCATTGCAGGTATTTTTTGACGCAATCACTTGAAAAAAAAAGTCAGCCACTCTATCACACAACGACATTACATTTTCATTATGATGTCCTTTAAACCAATCAATTCAGAATAGGTTATCACAGAATCAATCAGGTGAACAAGTACAGTACAGGTATGGGAATGAACATCAATAACCTTTCCACCTGTAGACTTTTTCAACTGTCACATCATCTTCCCGCAATCAGCATCCCAGTAAAAAATATTTAAAATCACAACAGCAGAACATGTTTTCATTCCCCAGTTTCCTTTTTCAAGATGTCAGCAGCATTCAAATCCTCTGTACTCTGTGGACAGTGACATTAGCCAGAGGTGGTGTCGGACATGATGAATCTGGCAGCAAAGTGTTTGCTTGTGCTCCAGCAAAAATAGAATCCATGTTTGGTACCGCAGCTTCCTGGCCGACATTACCTACAGCGTCTGTGGACTGGTTCAAACTTTCAGGACTGCTGACGGACTGTGAAAAGGCGGAATTCAAGGACTGACTGCCTACAACAGGCTGGGAAGCACTGGCAGCCACTGCAGAGGACTGCTGGCGTCCACGACGTTTGCCAAGAATCTTGATGTAATTGTAAGGCACAAGTCCCTTGCGACCATCCACACCGGCCAAAAGCCAGCCACGAACCTGAGGCTGCAGTTCTGAAACATCAAAGACAGGATGACCACATAAAGCATAATTTGTGATTACAGGTCAAAATCAATTCAGGAAAGATCAGTGCGGAAATGTATAAAATGAATACAAAATGTATAAAATTAACACAATCCAGAAAACATCTCAAAGGCCAAGTTAAGGAGCTGACACACAAGCTGTTTCACTCTACAGTTGATGAGGACTGTCTGAACCTGTGTGGTCACAACTGTCAGTGTGGAACAGAGTGGTACACATCATCATCATCATCATCAGGTGCCTTGCCGCATGGCGTTGGCAATCATGGACTTCCATCTGTCTCTATCTCTTGTTGCCCCAAGCATCTCCTCCACCCTCCTCGTCTTCAGCCACTCCGCAAGTCTGTCTAGCATTTTCTCCCTGGGTCTACCTGGTGCTCTCTTTCCCTCCAGCTTTCCCATTGTGACCAGGTGCTCTAAATCCCCCTTCCTCATAAAATGGCCTATAAATGTTGCCTGTCTTTTCCTGATCTTCCTTATGAGTGATCTACTTGTGTCTGCCTCCATCAAGACTGTCTCGTTTGTTTTCTTTGCTGTCCATGGAACTCTCAACATTCTTCTTAGAAACCACATCACAGCTGCCTCAATCTTGTTCTGGCTTTGCTTGTTGACTGTCCACGCCTCACATCCGTACAACAGCATTGATTCTATATAACATTCAAGAACTCTCTTCCTGATGTTAATTGAT
The DNA here is from genome assembly GCA_030674185.1 of Monoplex corrugatus. NCBI lineage: Eukaryota > Metazoa > Mollusca > Gastropoda > Littorinimorpha > Ranellidae > Monoplex > Monoplex corrugatus. The sequence continues at coordinate 6,371,985 of CM060315.1, read as the reverse complement.
AGGCAATTGTTGGTTAGAATGCTTGTCATCTTATTGAATGCTGTTTTGGCTTGGCCGATTCTGCCGACTATTTCCGATGTGCATCTGCCGTCTGATGAAATGACCGTTCCCAGGTATTTGAACTTATTAACCTGTGTCAAGGTTGTGCCATTTGCTGTTATTTTGCATGAGGGGATTTCATGTTTTTACTGATCACCATGACTTCAGTCTTCCTGCTGTTTAGTTCCAACCCCTTACCTTTGGTACACAATCCTTTTGAAACGGATGTGAGATGTAGATCACTGCAAGTGTTTCTGCTTTACTTATCAGGTGTCGGAAATAAGGGTAAAGAAAGCACATAACTACTTTCTCCCAAAATTGTTTGTTTTCGTAATTTTTGCTTTGGCTGTTCCAAAGAACATCATTAACTTCATACAACTCTATCAAATACTTCTCTTCAAATCGGCAAGTTTCGCCGCTTTATTAGAAGACAGCATTTGCAAAATGGGTGTCAGCTCAACGCTGTGCACTGGTTAGCTGGAGGATGCCATCCACCCATTGGGAACAGGTCACGATCTATACTGAGCGGTTGGGTTGAACCTGATACCTGCGGTATGTTTACTATGTCTCACTGTCAGTGTCACCGAGTTCGGTGTTGGTCGCTGCACATTTGGATGCCACCATCTCCCTCCAGGCTGCTCTGTCTTGAATTTTGTGGACAATTCCTCAAATATTTGGTTATGTTCTCGATGTATGAGATTGGAGGTCTGTCTTTCTTCCTTTTTGCCACTGTTTTTCCTTGAAAGATGGTTGCCATGTGGTGCATGTTCTTGTTGCATGACATATGGCCAACGTATTTTAGTCTTCTCTTTTTTTTTTTTTTTTTTTTTTTTCTCATTTTTTACACCACTTTAATGGCCACAAAAGCTGAAACAGTTTTTATTATGCGATGATGATGATGTCGATGTGGATGATAATCATGATGCTATAGAGTTCCATTTAGAATTGAGACTGCGTGACAGGGTTGTACTCTACGCTTACTATCATAATATAACCAGGCCCGAGAGATACAGACACCTGCGGTGCTGGTCAGAAGATTTGAGCAACACCCTCAATGACGCATCCGCGAAGTGGATGACACTCGACTGTATGGTTCCAGTCTTCCCACTGAGCCCATAGCACACCAAACTCTGGGTAGGAGCCAGTTAGAGCCGAAAAATCCCACAATGATTTTTGAAGGTACTGATAGGGATTTGAACCCACAACCTTCCAGTCTGTAGTCCGTTGCGTTAACCACTACACCACGGCGACTGGTTTATTTTAGTCTTCTCTTGCTGATGTCTGCTAGTAGTTTTCTGGTGGTATCAAGTTCTTCTAGGACACTTTCATTAGTTCTTCGGTCTGTCCATTTAACATGTAGCAGTCTCTGATAAAACCACATCTCTGCTGCCTCAATTCTTCTGCAATCAGCTTTTCTCACAGAGTCCAGGCTTTGCAGCCATAAATCATGACTGCAAAAGATATCATCTGTCATAGTAAACAGTCATGGTTTACGGCTGTTTACTATGACATCCCCTGAGAACATATGGTTGAAACAGCTCCTGTGTCAATATCTTGAGTGAGCTGTGACAATGGGGATACCCAGTATTCCAATCTTCACATACCTTCACTCAAACAGGAATATTCATGCTTATGGAACATAAAACTTTCAGGAGGCAAATTTTTAGCAGTGCACAATTGTAATAATCAATGACAATCCAGTTATTCAGGATAACAAACTACAGTGAAAATCTACATGGTACACTACATGAAACTGTACAAAACAAAAAACATCCACATTCTAACAACTACAAAAAGAAGCCCAGAGGTGATGTTTCCAAAGTCCACTTGATACTACACAGACATTAGAAGACTGTTACATTATGTTTCCTTTGCTATATACTGACATTATGTACAATTTTTGTAAGACTAGACAGACATTAGATAACAGTTATGTTATATTTCATTTGCCACACATTGACATTATGTAATTGTAAGACAGACAGACATTAGATAACAGTTATGTTATTTTCATTTGCACACATTGACATTATGTAATTGTAAGACTAGACAGACATTAGATGACAGTTATATTATGTTTCTTTTGCAATATAGGCCACTGACATTATGTAATTGTAAGACTAGACAGACATTAGATGACAGTTATATTATGTTTTTTTTGCAATATAGGCTACAGACATTATGTAATTGTAAGACTAGACAGACATTAGATGACAGTTATATTATGTTTTTTGTTTGTTATACACTGACATTATGTAATTATTTTGTAAGACTAGACAGACATTAGATGACAGTTATATTGTTTCTTTTGCAATATAGGCTACAGACATTATGTAATTGTAAGACAGACAGACATTAGATAACAGTTATATTATGTTTCTTTTGCAATATACTGACATTATGTAATTGTAAGATTAGACAGGTATTAGATGACAGTAGGCTTAACATCGGTAATTTGTCAATTTGGCTTAACACTGACATGTAAAATTTTCCAAGTTATGTTTCACCTGGTACTACAAAGACATAATGTGATCATTAAATCATGCTTCACTTAATATTATACTGACAACATGTGATCAATGAATTATACTTTACTTGCTGTAATACCCACATCATGAGATCAGTGAATTATGTTTCGCTTGCTATTATACAGACCTAAGTCGACTGTTAAATCACCTTTCACTTGTTATTATGCCGACTTAAGATCATCGCTAAATCATGTTTCGCTTTATACTGTACCAACATAACATTAGGTGATCGTTATGAACTGAATAATCTTTTTACCATCTCTATCTAAATTAGACAGATATGTACACTCATGTTTGAATAAACATATTTTTAAATCTAGGGTTAAATTCTAACATCACAAGAAACAAAACATTAACATATTTAAACATGGCAAAACAGATTACATATATAAAAAAAAAAACATGTTCACCTTTGGGAGCAAGGTTCAACTGCTGTCCAGCAGAGAAGGACAGTTCCTCCTGACCCTGTCCACTGAAGTCGTACAATGCCTGCGCCACGACATGGTCTGTCTCACCCTTCACCCAGCTCTCCTCTTCTGTCAACAGTTGAAATAAGGAACTTAATAATACATAATAAATCCGTACATGAATTATAATCATTCATGGTGCTTGGAGTATATCTGAAGTTTGTTCGTGACGGAATTCATCACACTCAGGTAGGTCCATAAGCGCTCCACCCAAACCTGCCAGCATTTACCTGACAGACTCCCTAAGCACGCGCAAAACTATGTGCTGACAAGGCCTGGACATGGGGGATTGGAGGGGGGAAGATAAGGGACCAATAAAACACTATGCTGACATCACCACAATGGTGCAAATATTAACATGGGCAGTGAACAGGTAAGTTTTGAATGCTGCAGGCTGGGACAAACTCAAAGTAACAGATCTCAAGTCCACTACACTATGAAAAGAATCATTACGCCCGCATAAACATTCTGTGGCCCGCATGGGGAAACGACCCCATGAGTTCTGTGTTATCAATACAACTTTCTAACCAATTGAGCTAACGGGCAATCTTATCATAAAGTAATATGTATCTCACCAAAAACCTACACTTACCTCTTTCTATTAAATACATATCTTCTATTATGGCATTACCATATGGAATTACTGTATGAGATTGTCAGAGATAAACTTAATCATCACTGAAATGTTTTCTCTCTGACATGCGTACACTATTGTAATCAGTTCTGAGGCTATCACCCAGGGTTAGGACTTAGTCCATAAACGTCTAACATACACAAACTTCTGAAATAAAAATGGTGTTCCTTCATCACAGAAAAGATATCCCTTCCCAAAGCATCCAATAAACTGCCCACAAATGGAACATCAACTCTTTGATGTGCTGAAGCTGAAGCTTCAGTTCAGTACTCAATTTCAATTTCAATTTCTCGGGATGATGTCTCTGCGCTTGGAATGAATTCTATATATATGCACTAACGTCACATGTGCCAAGTTATGGAGAAGATCCAGACTGATCATCACGTGCTCAGTGCTCAGAAATCCTTTGATGATGCAAGCATTGGCGATAGTCATAGATTTTTTCTGGAAACTAAAATGATTAAATGGATGCAAAAGTTGGGATTGTTTGATAGCAGAGTCATGGTTGTCAATTCCGTACACAGAACACATTAGTATACGCAATTTTGTTTCACTGAAAATTTAAAAAATGGAGGACTGTGGTGATGGTTTTTGTACTACAGTGGTGGGGGGTGGAGGTGGCTGTCTTTCACTCAGTCTGGCTCTACTACTTAAATGATTACTGTCATTAGTAGGGGACTTAGCAAGCAGTGTCTTTAACAAGTTGGGTTACAACAGGCATTATCGAACTCCACCACAGTGACCCAGCAGCAATGCAGGATCTCCTCTGGTGGGTGGCCACATGGTGGATTGACATCTCTGGCTCCTGAAGGATTCCTGGCACTGACACTTTAACCCTTTGACTGTCCACAGCATCCTGCATTGTCAATCATGCTACAAAGCAAAAACTTAACCATTTGACTCCTCCTATGAAGGAATCAAAGGGTTAAGTTTTTGCAGTTGGTGGACAAGGTGCGGGAGTGAAAGGGTTAAGTCTTGGTGGTGTACTGTGGAACTGGTCTGAGCAGTGTGAGATCAATGGCACTGAGAAAGCATGACAGCTGGGGCAAAGAAAAAACAACTCTGTTTTAATGAATAAAAATAAAGTTCATCATTTTCTTTTGATTTTCACATCTTAACAGTATAAGTACAGTGGCCTAAAACAAAATTAACATCGACTTTACCTTGTGAGTCTGAGAAAGATGAGATCAGTTTCCAGATAAGCCAGGGTCCACCCATGATGATTCCGAAGAACATGAGGATAGGCCAGGCACTTTTCTTTGGGCCGCCATCACCAGCAGCTGCAGCAGCTCCTGCAGCCTGAGCCACGGCCTCCCTCCACTCCTGCTCAGCCTGTCCTGCTGGTCGCAGTCGCAACAGCTCTAGAAATCGCCGAATAAAGTATCGCAGTGTACGAATCACCGCCAAGGCTGAGAAGATCTGAACCATTTGTGAACGGAGACGTGAGAAATTATCTGCCACTCCAATGACTGCTCTGAAAGAACTGTACACAGCCTGGAACGAGGAATCCAACATCATGGACACAGAGCTCACGGCATAGACGATGCTCTCAATGGACTGAAATGCTGGCCTGGAATTTTCCTCTGCTATGCGAGCAAAATTGCTGCCCTGGATATCATTGCCATGCATGCCCATGCGGTTGTACCCATAGGAGCCATAGCCACCACCAACACCACCGTAGGGACTGTACATGCCTCCAGAGTACATACTGCCAAGTCCTCCATAGCCACCAAACATTGGTCGACTGGCGAAGTTAGAGCTAGAAGCAGAAGGTCGTGGAGGCGGTGGTGGTGGTGGTGGTGTGAGTGAAGTGGCAGTGGCACCAAGGCCTGCAGTTCCCACAGACCCCATCTGAGGACCACTGGAAAACACAACAAGCTTTCATTACATGACATAACACAGAGTTATTCACTTACTGATCATATCAAATAGAAGAATTTCCCACTATAACTTTGTTTAATAAACAACAATCGTTACATAAACAAACAACAATCATTACAATGCTTACATCATTGACAGATCTTTGAGAATGAAACAGACAGACTGAGACTAGTGAGGGATCACATTCAATAAATCACGTTCCTTGCTACAGCTAGAGACACAGCTAGAGACAAGACATACAGAGGAAGACAGACAGAGCCACACTACCAAAGACAGATTCAACTTTCAAGTCAAACATGAAATACAATGGGTCTATTTTTGGCATCAACTGGTCCATCAGTCGAAGATCTGTAGATTTTTGTAATGTGGAATGTCCAAGTTCACTTCTTCATGAGCATAGCACTATTAGCAGTTTGAATTTGGACACATCATCTGCAGATTCACAGACATGCAGATAACAAAAACCAGATATTGTAGGCAAATTGCTTTTGTTTACAATCAGCAACTGAAGAAGCAAGACTTACACACTTTTAGATGAGAGATAGTTACCCAAATAAGGAATATTTTTAACAATAAAAGGTTTTCGATGTGAGGTAGTTACTTAAATATGAAATGTTTTTTTAACAATGGAAGGAGCTCCACTTAAGCATGTTACTTAATGTCTACACACTTTTTTATTATGATTGATTAAAAAAGGTTTGGAGCATTACATTTGCTTACTGATCTACTTTTCTAAGAAGAGTTTTTAATCATATAATAATAAATACATAAATAAATAAAGAACTGTCTAGCCTACAGAATGGACAGGAACTGAATCAAGGCCAAATCTTATAATAAGTATGACCAAGGAGGGAAGGAAAGAGGAGGGCCAAAGCTGAGGCTGGGTAAGAGAAGAAGATAGTTTCCTCTGAAAATTGGCCGGGGTCCAGGGGCAACGGATAAAGCCCCCCAGAAGCTGAAGAATTCCTGTAATTTTGAGGCATTATGGATGCATTTCCTGATAGCAAATACAATAATTCAGTAATATTTTCACTGAAAACACAAAACACAATCACTGGATGAAAACGCAACCAGCTCCTTAACATAAACTGACCTCACGAACATCCTATACCATTACATCATGGAAATCAACCCTCAATCGCCTCAATAAAATACATGGCCACCATTTGAATGATCGATAAGATTTTCATGATTGGATATCATTCTCATGGTTGTCTGTGTGAATATATGTATACATGTGTGTGCATAATAGCTAAGCGTAATCGGTAATGTATGTGTAACTGTAAGCGTGCCTCTGTGTGTGTGTGTGTGTGTGTGTGTGTGTGTGTGTGTGTGTGTGTGTGTGTGTGTGTGTGTGTGTGTGGCGTGTGTGTGCATGTGACAATGAAAGCGTGTTTTTATTCATTTGAATATTTAGACGTGTTAGTTACGATTTCACAGAATTCTTGCCACAATCGCGAGAATTATATAAATTATGTAATTCCGCCAAGTGTTAACACAGGAGAGCGACATGAACTGGACTTTGTCTAGACTCTAGTCTAAAATATCTGAACCAGAAAATCTGACCATGGCCAGCTGGAGTCTTATTCTGAGGTTGCATTCACTATACTGTATGATTCAGTGATAGTGATCTCAACCTGTGATGCAAATATCTAGACCTATAGATTACGGCCTTTCACTCTAAGTGAATTACGACAATAATGAATAGTCTAGATCAGATGGGAAATGTTTCTTTACTAAGTTTATTTTCCACATCGCTGAGTTGCCTTTAATTAAAAATAAAATCCACAGAAAAAGCAATTGTTTCATTGAACAGGCTGAAAAAGAAATTGCACACAAAAAACAGATGTGATACAACCTTGACATAGCGTTATCAAATAAAGAAGGAGAACTTTGATGATTTACACCAGGCCTCTCCCAAGGTTTCAGTGGAGCAGCCATTGTGACACAGGTTTAACGCCCCTTTCGATGCAAACTAGTTACAGTTATTCCCCTGTACAGAGCGAGATTATTTCGTTGAAGAACTCGAACTCAAAACTCAGAACAACTTAGAACACATTTATTTGCCATAAAAAGCCAAAATGGGACCATGAAACAGAGATTGGTTGTAATAAGTTGCCATAATAGTTGATTATTTCAACTGTTATTGATTTCCAGTCATCATCATCATCACCATCATCACCAATGGATCTAAGTGACTAAGAAATCATTCGGTTTTCCAAGATGCTGGCAAAAACGATTATATTCTGCAACAAGTATTTGCAAATGATCTTCCTTATACCATCATCATCGTCGTCATTTATTATTATCATTATTATTATTAATATTATCATTATTATTGTTGTTGTTATCATCATCATTATCATTAGTATATCATCATCATCAATGTAGATCTTATTAGTATTGTTGTTGTGTTGAATATAATTATCTGACTTTTCGCTTTCCACGCACTAAGCTCAATACCTATGGTCCACGAGCCTTCGCTGTTTCTGGTCCACTCTCCTGGAACAAACTCCCTCTCTCAGTCCGTCAGCAACCTACTTTTGTCTCCTTCAAGTCCGCTCTCAAAACTCACCTTTTCTCCTCTGCATAAAATCCTGACCTCACTCAATCCCCTCTGCAGCCTGTCTCCACTCGGAGGGGAATCACATTGTAATATATAATTGTATGTAATATGCTCTCTATAATTTTCCATTGCTTTTATTCTTTCTCCCCATTTATAGCCGTGTGCGTGTGTGTGTGTGTGTGCGCGCGCGCGTGTGTGTGTGTGTGTGTGTGTGGGTGTGTGTGTGGGTGTGTGTGTGTGTGCGTGGTGCGTGCGTGTGTGTGTGTCTGTTTCAGCGCTTAGATTTGATTTTATCAAGATTATACGCTATATAAATATTGTAATTATTATTATTATTAAATTATTATTATTAATTATTATTCTGATGATTATTATTGTGGTTGTTGTTATTATTATTATCATTATTATTATTACTATTATTATTATTATTATTCAAAGCCCATCCGACCGCTCAGAGCCATATCAGGGTATAACCATTCCAAACAAAACACACACATCAGAAAGATTCCCCGATATCCCCACGGGAGGTCGTCTGGGTGTTCAGTGCGTCAATTGGATAAATTAGCATAATGCATTTAGAGCAGTCGGTTGTTGAGGACATATTTTTCCTAAAACTTTTTGATCAGTTTCAATACTGTCGTTTCTCATCTCCTACAGTTACCAAGGAAATGAAGTTTCCCGCCTGGAACTCCCTGCCTGCAACAGCAGCAGAGGCTCCCTCCTTGGTATGATTCAAGAGGGAGCTCAACAAAATCCCAGCTTAGACCCCCCCCCCCCCCCACTAGCCTAGCGGTAAATGAAGGATAGGGTTGTGCCGGTCCAGGTCTAGACCTGGGGGTCGCTACGATTACCGGATAAGCCAGTCCAGATACCAGGTTAGGCTGTTTTGTTTTGTTGTTGTTGTTGTTGTTTTTTTTCCCTACCGCAACACGCTGCCCCGCCCCGGAGCTGAACTCAGGGGTAAGCGGTTGGGGTTTTGAGGCTACCTTAGATCCCCCTCTATCCTTTTGTTGTCCCAAATATGTGTTTTATCTTACGCACACAGGTCAACAATAGTCAATGATGACGGCTGACCTTCCAAATTGAAGATTGAAGAAGTTCGTTTTCTCTCACATCACAAACAGTGCCTTTTCCACAAACTGTACATTTTCTATCCGTTCTCTTGAAATACTTTTTTTTTGTACCTGCCTCTTTCAATTAGTAGGTCATGTGTAATGACTCAAAGTCTGCAAAACGCTTTTCTCTGGTCAGTTTTTGTTTGTTTGTTTTGTTTTGTTTTTGTTTATGCATACATATGTTAGATCAAACAGCATTCAAGAAGATGACAAGCATTCTTACCAACGAATGTGAGTAGATGTCGCGCCAGCAGGCAGCAAAAGTGTGTGTGGTGTTTTACAGTGATTTTATCGTGGTTCTATTTGGTTTTATGCATTGAATTTTGTATCAGTTTGTTGCTTTGAAATCCTGACACACGGTGATGTAAATATTTTTTTTAAATTTTGAATATTTTACCAGATAATCTGATTTTAAAGTTTTTATACCTACTTTTCATCATTTTAATTCAGCCGCTCAAGTCGGACATTTTATCTGTGAACTGTGTTTACATCTTAGCCTACTGTGTTCGCCCAACGCTACAGCTTCCAAACCTTTGTGTTCTGCGTTCTCTGGATTTAAGTGCTGTGAACTGACCAACCCACACACCAACCTGCAAGTATCTTCCTCTCCTGCCTGGCTCGCAATTATGGACCCGTCTTTTATAAAACAAATTGGACTGACACTTTTTAAACACAGCAAATGCTACCTCGGTGGAGGCGTCTACCAGCGAATACGAACACTGGGGCTGTGTCCTAAGCCCCGTACTGCGCGATCCTGTCGTGGTGGACGTCTCCACCGTCTTTGGCACAACCTGCCTCCTGCCCGACGCCACTTTTCGTCTCCTGCTTCTTCTTCTCCTCCACTGCCCCTGCCCTCGACCTCGCTGCTGCAAGCTTCGTCTCCTCCTCTGCCGTCTTCGCCTTCGCCTTCTGTCCTGATGGTGCCGCCTTCGCCTTCTGTCCCGCCGGTGCCGCTTTCGCCTTCTGTCCCGTCGGTGCCGCCTTCGTCGCCACCTCGGCCGCCACCATATGACTGTGATAGGCTGAAACTATGCCTTTTTAATGCTCAGTCAACATGCACTGATGGCAAAGCCGAAGTCATTGCTGATTTTATCGCAGATGAGCATGTTGACATTGCTTTTATCACAGAGACATGGCTTAACCCCCTTGTCACGAACCTATACATGCTAGCCTCACTCCGAGTGGTTACAGGCTTGCTTCTTTCCATCGCTCATCCCGAGGTGGCGGTATCGCCATCCTCTACAACGACTCACTCCATTCCCGCCTATCTTTCTCGCAGTCTCTGCCTTTCTCCCATCCTTCTTTCGAGCACGTTGAAGTATCCTTCCAATCCACCCCTCACCCCATCACCTTCTCCTGTGTCTATCGACCCCCACCTAGCTCTGCCAACAAACTCATCACATCCACGTTTCTCTCTGACTTTGACCAATTGCTTGACCACTACTGCCTCTTACCTGGAAATCTCATCATTCTAGGTGACATCAATGTCCACTATGACAACACTCACCGTTATGACACAAGACATATCATCAACTCTCTGTCCAATCACAATATGACTCAACACATTTCTGAACCAACCCATCAAAAAGGTCACATTCTTGACTGGATCATTTCTCGTGATCACCACAATTCCGCTACTGACAACTGCTTAGTTCTTTCTACCCGTCTAACTTCAGCCCTTCCATCTGACCACTCTGCAATTCTCTGTTCTGTCGACATTTCTCCTCCTTCCCGTACCATGCGCACAGTGACTCGACGCAATCTCAAATCTATCGACCTCTCCACATTTTCATCTGATGCCTCCTGTCTCCTTTCTGAAAAGTCACATAACCTTGCCGATGAATTCTATACTACTCTCCACCATCTTCTGGACACTCATGCTCCAGCCACAACCCGTCTTTTACCTGACCGCCCCCCTACCCCCTGGCTCACTCATGAGATCGCCTGTGCAAAACGTGCCCGCCGCAGAGCAGAGCGCCGCTGGCGCAAATCCAAACTCACTGTACACAGGCAACTTTTCCAAGCCTCTAAAACAAAAGTATCCACCCTCATTGCATCAGCAAAAACAAGCTATTTCCAAACCAAAATCCTGAATGCCTCTTCTTCAAAAGAACTCTTTACAACCATGAATCATCTCCTTGGCACACGAAAAGATTTACCTCTCCCAACAAAACATACAAATGAAGAACTCCCATCTGTATTCTCCAAGTATTTCACCACCAAAATACAAACTCTTCGTGACAGGCTTGACAGGACACCCTGTCAACCATGCCCACCTGACCCTTCCTTCTCTGGCACACCTCTTACTACTTTTACCCCAGTCTCACAAGAAGAAATTCTCAACACAATCAGATCCATGTCGTTCAAAACCTGCGAACTGGATCCTCTTCCAGGTTCTCTCTATGCCGACTGTCTCCATACTCTCCTCCCATTCATCACTGACATCATCAACACTTCTCTTCAAACTGGAACTGTCCCAGATTCTTTCAAGTCTGCTATTGTTCACCCTCTCCTCAAGAAACACAATTTAGACCCAAATGAACTGAAAAATTACCGACCTATCTCTAATCTCTCTTTCTTGTCAAAACTCCTTGAAAAAGTCGTCCTCAACCAGCTGAACTCTCACCTGTCTGCCAACAATCTCCTCAATCCTTTCCAGTCAGCCTACCGCCAGTGCCATAGCACTGAAACTGCCCTACTACACATTCTCAACAATCTCCTCCTTGCAACTGATACTGGCAAAGTCTCTCTCCTCACACTCCTTGATCTGTCTGCAGCCTTTGATACCATTGATCATGGTATTCTCCTTTCTAGACTTCATCATACTTTTGGCATCTCTGACATTGCTCTGTCTTTGTTCACTTCATACCTATCAAACAGAAAACAAACCGTTCTCATCAATGGCACTTAGTCTCAACCTGCATACCTGACCTGTGGTGTTCCACAAGGATCTGTCCTTGGCCCTGTTCTTTTCACTCTTTACACCTCCCCCCTGTCCACCATCATCAACTCCCACTCTATAAAACACCACTTCTATGCTGATGACACCCAACTTCAAGACAGTGACTCACCTGATAATATACAGCGCCTGTTGACTCGCACCACTGAGTGTTACTCAGACATTAAGAACTGGATGACGTTCAACAAACTTCAGCTTAATGACGACAAGACAAAAGCTATTCTCATTGGCACCCGTCAGAAACTTTCTCAGCTGCCTCCTCTTTCTCTCCCATTATGTAACACATCAGTCCCAATTTCTGATTCAGCTAAAAACCTTGGTGTCTGCATTGACTCTACCCTCTCCATGAACAACTTTGTTTCTCAAACTGCCAGATCCTGCTACTATCATCTCCATCGTATAAGGCTGATCAGGAAGATCTCTCTGTCGAAACAACTGCAAAACTCGTTCTCTCCTTCATAATGTCTCGCATTGACTATTGCAATTCACTCCTGTCTGGTCTTCCTGCCTCCACCATTCACATCCTACAGCGCATTCAAAACAATGCTGTACGCCTTGTACTCAAAAAGAAAAAAGCTGACCACATATCTCCTCTCCTGGCACAACTTCACTGGCTCCCTGTATCAAAGCGCATACAGTACAAACTAGACACCATGTGCTACAAAAGCCTCAATAACGCAGCCCCCGATTACCTGTCAAGCCTACTTGAGATCTATCTTCCCTCACGTACCCTCCGCTCTGCCTCTGATCCTCTGACTTTTCGCTTTCCACGCACTAAGCTCAATACCTATGGTCCACGAGCCTTCTCTGTTTCTGGTCCACTCTCCTGGAACAAACTTCCTCTCTCAGTCCGTCAGCAACCTACTTTTGTCTCCTTCAAGTCCGCTCTCAAAACTCACCTTTTCTCCTCCGCATAAAATCCTAACCTCATGTGTGTGTGTGTATGTATGTGTGTGTGTATGCTCTCTATAATTTTCCATTGCTTTTATTCTTGCTTTTATTGCTTTTATTCTTTCTCCCCATTTATAGCCATGCGTGTGTGTGTGTGTGTGTGTGTGTGTGTGTGTGTGTGTGTGTGTGTGTGTGTGTGTGTGTGTGTGTGTGTGTGTGTGTGTGTATGCGTGTGTGTGCGTGCGTGCGTGCGTGCGTGCTTGCGTGTGTGTCTGCTTCAGCGCTTAGATTTGATTTTATCAAGATTTTGCGCTATATAAATATTGTAATTATTATTATTATTATTAATTAACATCAGGAAGAGAGTTCTTGAATGTTATATAGAACCAATACTGTTGTACGGATGCGAGGCGTGGACAGTCAACAAACACAGCCAGAACAAGATTGAGGCAGCCAAAATGTGGTTTCTAAGAAGAATGTTAAAAGTTCCATGGACAGCAAAGAAAACAAACGAGACAGTCTTGATGGAGGCAGACACAAGTAGATCACTCATAAGGAAGATTAGGAAAAGACAGGCAACATTTATAGGCCATTTTATGAGGAAGGGGGATTTGGAGCACCTGGTCACAACGGGAAAGCTGGAGGGAAAGAGAGCACCAGGTAGACCCAGGGAGAAAATGCTGGATGGACTTGCAGAGTGGCTGGGGACGAGGATGGTGGGGGAGATGCTAAGGGCAACGAGAGATAGAGACAGATGGAAATCCATGATCGCCAACGCAATGCGGCAGGGCACCTGATGATGATGATGATGTTAGATCAGGTTCCAAACGGTTGTGTGTGGTAATGTTATCATAGACTTGTAACCTTGACGTACTGTGTTTGTATTTACATTGCATATTTCAGTTTCTCAGTTTTTATTCAAGGTTGATTGTTTGTTCCATATATGATTCATTCCAATATCGTGGAGAATTTTATTTTCATAAAATCATGCTAACGGTTTTCATCGTTTTTGTTGGTTACATTTCACTGTATAGGGGTCTGTCTGTTTGATGTAGATGTATTGTCTTATTCTAATATGTGTAACCAGGATCCCAACTAGTAGGCCTATTTGACGTATAATTTGTATACTAGTACAGACAGGAAATTGTTCTAGTCAATGTTGTATAACTTGATTCATAATCTATCTATCTATCTATTTATTTTATATTATCTTATTTTATACATTTTTAAATAATATATATTTTTTTTATTCTATTTTATTTTATTCTAATTATGTATTTACTTATTTGCTGTTTACTTCAAGTATTGACATTTGGACCTCTTGGCCTTGGTACACAAAATGAAAGGGGAGAGAAACTTGTGGAATGGGCACAGATGAATGAGTTCATAGTAGGAAACACCTCGTTTGAGCAGCTTATCGGAAGAAAATGGACATGGATGAGTCCAGGAGATAATACCAAAAATCAAACTGACTACATCCTAATCAATAAAATATTTAGAAATTCTTTGCTGACAGGCGCAGACTGCAACAGTGACCACAATCCTGTAGTGGGAAGATTTAGGCTGAAGCTAAGGAAAAGAAAGCAGACCAAAATTAACACCAAACTAAATCTTGGACTCTTAAAGACAGATGAAGCGACACGTAAAAAATTTAACGTACATGTTCAAAACAAATTCAGTGCTCTGGAAGACGTTGGTGACAGTGAAGAACAATGGACAAAGTTGAGAAATTCGATAAATGAAGCTTGTAAAGAAATCCCTAGGGTAAATAGAAAAGCAAAAAATAACTGGATGACAAAAGAACTTAAAGGTTTGATGGAAGAACGGAGAAAGGCAAAGGGAAAAGAGGAAAGATACAGAAAGATAAAGAAAGAATTCAGGAATATTTGCAGTGAAGCTAAGGGAGCTTGGCTGAAAACAAAATGCAAAGAAATAGAAGACAGACAACAAAACAGATCCTTAATGTATGTACAGAAACACTGAAGAAATTGCCAACAGGAAAAAGACATGCACATCAACTGGTTGCTTAAAATCAAAAGATGGTAAGTTTTTCATGGAAAAAGACAAAATATTAGATAGATTGGGAGGGTAGGCCTACATTAAAGACCTTTTTAAAGATGACAGAAACGAAGAACACATTATAAGAAGGAACGTTGAAGGACCACCCATAATGAAAGATGAAGAAAGTTAGAGCAGCACTGCAAAAGATGAAACCAGGAAAAGCCCCAGAACCAGACAATATTAGCCTTCTACTGAGATGACTGAAGCCCTGGAGGAATTCGGTATTGAAAAAAATAGCAGTCCTCCTAAATGAAATTTATGACACCTGAAAAATCCCCAAAGATGTCAAAATCAAAATTTTAAATACTTTTTTAAATTCATTTTTTGTTTCACAGCAGACATCTAACATACAATGAGGCAACAAAAAGTGACAATTTGTTTTTACACAAAATGAAAAGAAAATGTTGACACATGAACTCCATACAATATACATAATGTACAGAATGATATTTTTTACATTGGAAGTTTAAAAATGAACATTAAGATTTAACACATGTCAGCATTTCCCCTATGAATCAGCTTCAAAACCACGTTCCTTTGCTTAACGATAATCAAGTATCATCGAATATTGTGGTAACAAAAATTATTCAATTTATATGAATAAGACAATTATCGTTCACATAAACAACAACTATAGCTTACAAAACATATAAGACAATATTCTCATCAATGATGGTTTTATTATGTGCACCAATATTCAAGAAACATGTCATGAAGAAATTCTGTTTTCTACAGGGAGAACATTGGCATGTAGTTGTTCCACTGAGCAATAAAAATGGACAAATGAAAATTCATATTGGCATTATATTGTTCAATTTTAAATCTCTGGTTTAGCATTCTTTGGAAAGTATGTATGTTCGGAACACACTTGTCTACTTTGTATTTATGTATAAATGATTTTGCAAGCATTATTACAAGATAAAAACTCTGTTTTTACATTTTGATAATAATAATAATAATAATAATTATATAATAATTACAATATTTATATAGCGCAAAATCTTGATAAAATCAAATCTAAGCGCTGAAACACACACACACGCACGCACGCACGCACGCACACACACGCACGCACGCACGCACACACACGCACCCACGCACACACACACACACACACACACACACACACACATACACACACACGGCTATAAATGGGGAGAAAGAATAAAAACAATGGAAAATTATAGAGAGCATATTATATACAATTATATATTGCAATGTGATTCCCCTCCGAGTGAGACAGGCTGCAGAGGGGATTGAGTGAGGTCAAGATTTTATGCAGAGGAGAAAAGGTGAGTTTTGAGAGCGGACTTGAAGGAGACAAAAGTAGGTTGCTGACGGACTGAGAGAGGAAGTTTGTTCCAGGAAAGTGGACCAGAAACAGAGAAGGCTCGTGGACCATAGGTATTGAGCTTAGTGCGTGGAAAGCGAAAAGTCAGAGGATCGGAGGCAGAGCGGAGGGTACGTGAGGGAACATAGATCTCAAGTAGGCTTGACAGGTAATCGGGGGCTGCGTTATTGAGGCTTTTGTAGCACATGGTGTCTAGTTTGTACTGTATGCGCTTTGATACAGGGAGCCAGTGAAGTTGTGCCAGGAGAGGAGATATGTGGTCAGTTTTTTTCTTTTTGAGTACAAGGCGTGCAGCATTGTTTTGAATGCGCTGTAGGATGTGAGTGGTGGAGGCAGGAAGACCGGACAGGAGTGAATTGCAATAGTCAATGCGAGACATTATGAAGGAGAGAACGAGTTTTGCAGTTGTTTCCACAGAGAGATACTTCCTGATCAGGCTTATACGATCAACACTAGGTTTCGTTTTGATGTTGAAGGTATTTTCGCATTTTGCATTGATTAGTTTTTCTGTTCACTTGAATTCTTAGGTGTTATATGATTACAAAATGTCATGTAGGCCTTAAATGTATCAGCCCAGAACATATTATTCTTCATGAAATATGAAACAACCACTGGTCCGTGTATTCAATGTTGTTAAGGAACGGATAGATTTCAGCTGCAAAACTTTTCCATTTATGATTGGAAGTTTGACATTTTCTTATCCATGGAAGTTTGAGAGCATATATATATATATATATATATATATATATATATATATATATATATATATATATATATGTGTGTGTTGTGTGTGTGTGTGTGTGTGTGTATGTATGTGTGTGTGTATGTATGTGTGTGTGGTGTGTTGTTGTGTGTGTGTGTGTGTGTGTGTGTGTGTGTGTGTGTGTGTGTGTGTGTGTGTGTGTGTGTGTGTGTGTGTTCTCAAATCCGGTACATTCAGTCCTTCTTACTTTATATTTTTAGTGGCAGTCTTTCTGCTGATTTTGTCTCGTTTTCCATTCTATACAAACTGAGAAACATAATGTATTAAATGATTTGGTGGATCTGGCAATAATCTCCATAAATGTATAAGTTTAGATAATACAAGAGACTTTAGAACTGCGACTTTACCAATTGGGGTAATGGTTCTTTATGAACACATTTTGAATAACATTTTTACTTCTGAAAATGTGTCATTATGATTTATTATTTCGCAGTTTCTTAGATCTTGAGTGAACGAAATGCCTAGTATTTTAAACATAGGAGGATTCCATATCATTTTTAAGTGGGAACAGTATATTAGTTGCGATTTTCTCTCTCTACCGAGCCATATTACTTGTGTTTTTTCGCTGTTCTTAAACAGGCCTGAAACTGTGCCGTACGTATCAAGTATGCGAATAGATCTTTCAAGAGAGGTTTTATCTCCTACGTTTATTAATTGGGTGTCATCAGCAAACTGGGAAATTTTGTGTTCTACACCATGAACCTGTATTCCTTTTATTGAGTCATCCTCCCTTGCCATCGCTAGAATCTCTGCATAAAAAATAAAAAGATAGAGTGAGATTGGATCTCCTTGTCTACATCCCCTTTCTACACTATACCATTCTGTAGTCTAACCGTTTATAATAGCAGTTGATTTTATGTTTTTATAGAAAGTTTCAATCCATCGACAAACGCTACTTCCAAATCCATAGGCTCTCAAAACCTTGTGCATTAAACCCCAAGCAAGTGAATCAAAGGCTTTTTCAGAATCAATATAGAGTAACAAACCCGGCATGTTATTTACATTTAAATAATTTATCAAATCATACACTAATCGTATATTATCTCCTTTATGTCTGTTAGCCATAAAACCTGTCTGATCTTCATTAACTAGCATTGGTAAAACCTTTCTGATTCTGTTCGAGATGCATGCTAAGCCTATTTTATACACAACGTTAAGGAGAGAAATGGGACGCCAATTTTTATGAATTCTTTGGGCTTATCACCTTTTGGGATGCAAGTAATTAATCCTTCTTTCTGCGTTGAGGATAGTTCTCAATCTCTTAGGTCTCATTCAATGATCTCACAATAAACGGTCCGATATCTAAAAAGATTTTTTTTAATCTGCTCTAAATCTGTCTGTACCCGGGCTTTTCCCATTTTTCGTGTTTTTCAGTGCTATACTTCCTTCATTTATAGTTATTTCACCATCCAAGAATCGTTTTTCTTCATTTAATGATTTATGTATTGTTCCAATAAGGTTTCCTATTTCACAATCTGCGGTGAGCCTTTTCTTATATAGATTTTTATAAAAGGACTTAACTTCATGAAGTATGTCTTGTTGGTTTTCTAAAGTTTCACAAATTTTGTCATCTGTATATTCATATAATTCCTTTTTTCAAGATGGCAAAAATATTTAGAAAACTTTTCCCCATTGGCAATCCATCTTGCCTTTGATCTCAGTATTACTCCCTCCATTCTTTTGTCCCGAATTATCGGAAGTTCATGATTCCTTTCTCGAAGTTCTTTTACTCATTTTCTGTTTTATTTTCAACCCTTTCACCATCATCATCATCATGTGCCCTGCTACATTGCGTTGGCGATCATGGCTGTCCATATGAATCTATCCCTTTTTGCCGCAAGCACATCTTCCACCCTTTCTGTCTTCAGCCACTCTGCAAGTCTGTCCAATTTTTTTCCCTGGGTCTACCTGGTGCTCTCTTTCCCTCCAGCTTTCACGTTGTGACCAGGTACTCTAATTTCCATTTCCTCATGAAATGGCCTATAAATGCTGCCTGTCTTTTCCTAATCTTCCTTATGAATGATCTTCTTGTGTCTGCCTCCACCAAGACTGTCTCGTTTGTTTTCTTTGCTGTCCATGGAACTCTCAACATTCTTCTTAGAAACCACATCTCGGCTGCCTCAATCTTGTTCTGGCTTTGTTTGTTGACTGTCCACGCCTCACAACCGTATAACATTATCTGTTCTATATAACATTCAAGAACTCTCTTCCTGATGTTAATTGATAGGCATTTGTTGGCTGGAATGCTTTTCATCATATTGAATGCTGTTTTGGCTTGGTCGATTCTACTGGCTATTTCTGATGTGCATCTACCGTCTGGTGAAATGATCGTTCCCAGGTATTTAAACTTATCAACCTGTCTCAAGATTGTGCCGTTTGCAGTTTTTTTGCATGAGCAGATTTCATGTTTTTTACTGATCACCATGACTTCAGTCTTCCTGCTGTTTAGTTCCGAGGCCTTACCTTTGCTTTCTATTTCTAGTAT
The DNA here is from genome assembly GCA_030674185.1 of Monoplex corrugatus. Taxonomy (NCBI): domain Eukaryota; kingdom Metazoa; phylum Mollusca; class Gastropoda; order Littorinimorpha; family Ranellidae; genus Monoplex; species Monoplex corrugatus. Next base: position 6,352,245 of record CM060315.1, on the reverse strand, counting down.
ATTCACAAGATTTTGTAGGTCCCTTTCATTTTCTGCAATTAGACAGTGTCATCTGTGTATCGAATGTTGTTCATCATTTTTCCTCCAACCTTAAATCCAGGATGTTCTTCCAGGTTTCTCATGATGTTTTCCTCTTTTGATATTTTGGAAAGAGCTGATATCGTTTTCTATTCTCATTGCAGCTGTTTGTTCCCAATACATATGTCTGATTATTAGTAGATCTTTTCCATCGATATTCAGTCTTTCTAGCTGGTTGATCAATTCTTCATGTGTTACCCGATCGAAAGCCTTGGTGTAGTCAACAAAGCATACATATAAATCCTTATTCAACTCGATTGACCTCTCTATAATAGTTCTTAGGATATGGCATTAATAATTCCTTTCCCATCCACAAATCCACATTGTTCTTCTGCTATTTCTCTTTTGATTCTACTCCCTGTTCTCATCATGGTTACCTTGTCGTTTTGTAACGTAATGGTCATTTAAGTGTTCGGATTCTTGTTTTGTATTTGGTTCTTATATCTCATCATGCATCCATTTCTTTTCTCACTTATAAAAACATTCGCTGTGTGGGAGTGTAAGTTTTCTTTACGAATGCTTAATTTGTTTGTGTATTCAGTTATCCAGTGTATATATGTGTGTATCTGCCAGTGTATGTCTGTCTGTGCACATGCATATGCTGGGTGGCATTCGGTTTTCAAGCGTTCTGCTAACGCTAGTGATAATCACACCATCATAATTATTGGTTATCGAGCAAGGCCTATGGAAAAGACCCAAAATACCAGATGTCATACCAGGGTCACATCTTGATTGTCTTCCTGCGAATAAGGAAAACAGAACAAGATTTTTATTCTGTTGGGCCATTGAAGGTCAAACCACTTGATCTGTTTACTGGTAACAGAAAAAAACAAACACACACACACATACACAATGGGAAGACTATTGGAATACGGTCACTTTAGAACTGGAGGCTTTTTATATATTGAGCCAGTTCAGCTCCAACTAGTACAAAATCTTGATTTACTTTCAACTGAAAACAAAGCAGACGTAACTGGAGGATGTCTGTATATTGAGCCAGTTCAGCTCCAACTAGTACACAATCTTGGTTTACTTCTTTTTTTTTTTTATCTTTTTTTTTAAAGGATCATTGCACTCAGGGAGGTTACCTTTGTGCTCACCTTTTTTCTTTTCCCGTCCCATTTTCTACACCACTTTAATGGCCACAGAAGCTGGAACAGTTTTTATTATGCGATGATGATGATGTCGATGTGGATGATAATCATGATGCTATGGAGTTCCATCTAGGATTGAGACTGCGTGACAGGGTTGGACTCTACGCTTACTATCATAATATATCCTGGCGTCAACCAGGCCTGAGAGATACAGACACCTGCGGTGTTGGTCAGAAGATTTGAACAACACCGTCAATGACGCATCCGCGAAGTGGATGAGACTCGACTGTGTGGTTCCAGTCTTCCCAATGAGCCCATAGCACGCCCAACTCTGGGTAGGAGCCGGTTGGAGCCGAAAAATCCCACAATGATTTTTGAAGGTACTGATGGGGATTCGAACCCACAACCTTCCAGTCAGTAGTCCGTTGCGTTAACCACTATACCACGGCGACTGGTCGATCTTGACTTACTTCTAATTTACTGCTGGTTAACTGGCACTTGAGAACAAAACAAACATAACTGGAGTATGTCTGTGTATATTCGGTCAGTTGAGCTCAAACTAGAACAAGATCTTGATTGACCAGTAATTGATAACTAAGCAGACATAACTGGAGGATGTCTGTGTATATTCGGTCAGTTGAGCTCAAACTAGAACAAGATCTTGATTGACCAGTAATTGATAACTAAGCAGACATAACTGGAGGATGTCTGGAA
>CM060315.1:6340359-6342859 GCA_030674185.1 Monoplex corrugatus | reverse complement strand
TTATACCCTAACTTAGTACTGAAATAATGATAAATAAATAAAAAAGAAAGTTATATAATCATTCTTTACAAAAAGTCAGCAAATGCAACACGCGCGCGCGCGCGCGCACACACAACACACACACACACCACGCACACACACACACACACACACACACACATCGCGCACACACACTAACACACACTAACACACACAGCACACACACAACACACTAACACACACACACACACACACACACACACAAACACACACACACACACACACACACACATTCAGATTAACAATTGGAGTTATTAGTAACGGAAGAATGAGGGTTACAGTCACCGTGAGAAATGACATGTTACATTAGAATCCTCCTTTCGCATATGGCCGTCATGACGGCCAGTTTCGCTTTCAATTGTCAGAGGTCTGTGAATGGCGGCTGAGACGATAGGACAAACCGTGGAATAACAGCAGCATGACCAATACAGGTGTAAGGTAAATCAACCACATAAGCCAATTTTTTCTTCCAATATTGGCATTTTAACTTTTTAATATTCGGATAATTTTCGCTTTGTAATTTTTTTTCGCATTTTTTTTAGGCATTCCATTTCTTACCCACTGGACGAGGCGCCTCGGCAGGGAAGTTTTTAGTCCCGTTTTTATTATCCATTGTTTGGTGTCTGTGATCTGTTTGTGACCGTGCGTTCGCGCTTGACAAAGGTTAGTTGGCCGAAAATTTGCGCTTGTTTTGTTTTGTTTCGTTGGATACGCGCTTACATTGGTTTTCTTGTTCTTCTGATTCATGTTTGCTTGGGCGCGGGCAGTCACACTTGTTTTGGATTTTTTTTCTGTTAAAATACTAATTCATTTCATTTCTTCTTTTACGTGGGTATGGGGTGGATTGTTCAAATTTCCGTTTATTGTGGCTCGAGAATCGTCTGACATTACGATTTATGATAGACCTGGGCGGTTAGAGTTCCAGTCTCAAGCTAATTATACGGGACACCCTGAAACGGATTAAGATCAATGTTTTAATTACAGCTTTTTTGACAGGCAAATGTCATTCAGTTGTTTACTCCCGGTGTGCTCAGCTTGGAATAAAACCGTCAGGTGGATCCCTGTCTGTCCTCAGCTGAATATGACAGTGATCCTCTGTGGGCTTGTTGGGTAATATGATAGTGATCCTCTGTGGGCTTGTTGGGTAATGTGATAGTGATCCTCTGTGGGCTTGTTGGGTAATTGATAGTGATCCTTGTGGGCTTGTTGGGTAAAGTGATAGTGATCCTGTGTGGGCTTGTTGGGTAAAGTGATAGTGATCCTCTGTGGGTTTGTTGGGTAAAGTGATAGTGATCCTGTGTGGGCTTGTTGGGTAATGTGATAGTGATCCTCTGTGGGTTTGTTGGGTAAAGTGTGTGATCTCTGTGGGCTTGTTGGGTAATATGATGTGATCCTCTGTGGGCTTGTTGGGTAATTGATAGTGATCCTCTGTGGGCTTGTTGGGTAATTGATAGTGATCCTCTGTGGGCTTGTTGGGTAATGTGATAGTGATCCTTGTGGGCTTGTTGGGTAATATGATAGTGATCCCGTGGGGGTGGTGTGTGGGCTTGTTGTGGTAATGTGATAGTGATCCTCTGTGGGCTTGTTGGGTAAGTGATAGTGATCCTCTGTGGGCTTGTTGGGTCTTGTGATAGTGATCCTCTGTGGGCTCGTTGGGTCTTTTGACAGAGCCACGGAATCCAGGCATGATGTCTCGAGTTCAATCCCAGCCTGCAATAATACAAATTGCCCTGTTCCCCGCCCCCCATGTCAATGTTTCCATCATTGTGGTGGTGTCAGCTTAGTGTTCCATAGGTCCCTCTCCTTTCTCCCCATTTCAAGACCTTGCCGCACATAGGGTTTTGCACAAGCTCAGGTACTCTGCCAGATAATTGCTGGCAGATTTGGCTTGAGCGCATATGGAATTGCCCGAGTGCGATTATCTCTGTCTAATACTTTCTCCCTGAGTCTACCTAGTGCTCTTTTTCCCTCCAGCTTTCCTGTTGTGATTGGGTGCTTAAAATTCTCTTGATAGTCTCTCCAAACCCTGACCGAGGCAGAGCAGAGCAGCGGGATCAATAGGCTACAACCTTTCTGCTCTTCCTCAACTGTTTTTCTTCGCAGCAGACTTCTCCTCCTCCTCTTCAACATCATCATATCATGTCCCTTGCCACATGGCGCTGGCGATCACGGCCCTACATATTGTGAACATATCTCTTGTCGCTGCAAGCACATCTCCAATCCTCTCTTGTCTTCAGCCACCCTGCAAGTCCGTCTGATACTTTCTCCCTGGGTCTACCTGGTGCTCTTTTTTCCCTCCAGCTTTCCTGTTGTGATTGGGTGCTTAAAATTCTTTTGTCTCAGAAAATGTCCTATAAATGTTGCCTGTCTTTTCCTAATCTTCTTCATTAATGTTCTTTTTGTGTCTGCCTTTTTCAAGACTGTCTCGTTTTTGTTTGTTGTTTGTTCGTTTCGTTCGTTC
>CM060315.1:6332859-6335359 GCA_030674185.1 Monoplex corrugatus | reverse complement strand
AAAAACAAAATATTGAAAAATACCTTGTTTGTAAAAGATCCTTGGGAGTATAAAACACAACGTTTAGTGAAAAATAAAATGACAAAGGAGTATTGAAAACAGTTCAAGGAAATAGGGGACAGAGTGAGTGAGTGTTACTCACAGGTCCGACTCGTTTTTCGTCGCCTTCCGAAGAACCAGACGTTCAGTTTGATTTTCGGGTTTCCTTGAACTGTTTTCAATACTCCTCTGTCATTTTATTTTTCACTTGACAAAGGGCCTGGGCTCGAAACGTTGTGTTTTATACTCCCAAGGATCTTTTACAAACAAGGTATTTTTTAATATTTTGTTTTTACCCTCAAGATCCAGCAGTCATATTTTGTTTTACTCTCTCTCTCTGATGTTTTATAACAGGGCAGCCGGGTGATTGCCCTGCTCTTCACGATCTTCAACTGCCGTGGGATCTTTAGCGTGCGCAGGCCAGAAGACACACAGGTCCGACTCGTTTTACAATACAATACAATACTTTATTTTGTATAGCGCAAAATCTTGATAAAATCAAATCTAAGCGCTAAAACAGACACACACGCACGCACGCGCACACACACACACACACACACACACACACACACACACACACACACACACGCACGCACACACACACACACACACACACACACACGCACGCACACGCACGCACACGGCTAAAATGGGGAGAAAGAATAAAAACAATGGAAAATTATAGAGAGCATATTATATACAATTATATATTACAATGTGATTCCCCTCCGAGTGGAGACAGGCTGCAGAGGGGATTGAGTGAGGTCAGGATTTTATGCAGAGGAGAAAAGGTGAGTTTTGAGAGCGGACTTGAAGGAGACAAAAGTAGGTTGCTGACGGACTGAGAGAGGAAGTTTGTTCCAGGAAAGTGAACCAGAAACAGAGAAGGCTCGTAGACCATAGGTATTGAGCTTAGTGCGTGGAAAGCGAAAAGTCAGAGGATCGGAGGCAGAACGGAGGGTACGTGAGGGAACATAGATCTCAAGTAAGCTTGACAGGTAATCGGGGGCTGCGTTATTGAGGCTTTTGTAGCACATGTGTCTAGTTTGTACTGTGCTACCAGACGTTCAATTTGATTTTCGGGTTGAACTGAGAAGAAAAATGGAGGCCCTAACATGAACGAACCCTGGAATCCTGAATTCAGTTATTGGCAGGCGAGCGTCTGAACCATTCGGCCATTCTTCCCTTCCCTGTATATATATATGTGCATGTGTTTACATTTAATGTTGTATTTTTGTTTGATTGGGGCCAAAGGCTTACATCCGTGATAACTTCCGACATCAGAGTTTTCAGTAGCTTTTAATACACATTAGTAGCAAGAGATATTCTTCCTCAAAGACATTCTTGGCATGTCAAAATCAACGTTAAACATATTTACAATAAAGAAGATTCTGAAATCATTATGGCGGTTATGTCGCAGTAAATTCTTGTTATCAATCTGAGCGTCAAAGAAGAAGAAGAACAACAACAAGAACAAGAAGAGGAACAAGAAGAAGAACAACAAGAACAAGAAGAGGAACAAGAAGAAGAACAACAACAAGAAGAACAACAACAAGAAGAAGAAGAAGAAGAAGAAAATAAAACCATTGTCGTCGTGCACAAATACGGGCATAATCATACTTACGTACTTACGTACATGACTGCTAAAAACCGACAGAAAACATTTACATGAATCCTGCTTATAAACCTACACAGAAAATCTTCAAAAGCACGACAAACTCAAGAAACAATTAAAGGAGTAAACAGGAACCAGAATAACAAGAAAACCAAAGTAAGCGCGTATTTAACAAAACAAGACAAAACAAGCGCAAATTTTCGGCCAACCGGCCTTTGTCAAGCGCGAACGCACGGTCACAAACAGACCACAAACACCAAACAATGGATAATAAAAACAGGACTAAAAACTTCCCTGCCGCCTTGTCCAGTGGATAAAAAGGGACCAATTAAAGGAGTGACTGACAACTAGTACACGTTAAAGAAGAACAACAGGAATTATGTGCCTAAGTCACACACAGAAATAGTTAAATACAGTAAAACAAAGAAAGGCAAGAGGATCGTGAAGAAATAAAACATGAAATAAATAAATTAATAAGAAAACAGAAAAAGGACAACAGATATGAAACGAATAAAACTTTATTTTCTAACAATACAGTACAGATGAAAAAAATATATACACATAATGATAGATAGATAGATGAGAACACTTCCAGTTTCAGTTTCTCAAGATGACGTCTCCGAACTCACACGTACACACTAAAACACACAATCACAAAAACAAAACAAAACAAAATAAAACAAAACAAAACAAAAAACAAACAAATACCATGAGAAATTTAAAGACACACAAACAAATAGACAACAAAGACACCGTGAACAAACAATCAAACACTATGAAAACCTTTACAGTTCTGCAAGTGTCTTTTCCATTTCTTCAACTATCCTTTATCTCTGATTCAAGAAA
>CM060315.1:6317859-6327859 GCA_030674185.1 Monoplex corrugatus | reverse complement strand
TTTTTAAAACCTGGGTGGCGCTGCACTGCGGCGACGCGCTCTCAAAGGGGAGAGCAGCCCGATTTTCACATGGTAAATCCGCTGTGACAAAAGAAAGAAATGACTTGAATATGAATATGAATCTCCAAGCAACAACTGTTCGTTCGATGTAAACAAGAGAGCACAAACACCACAATCATGAAGAAAAAAAAAAAAGAAAAAAGGAAAAAGGATGTACATGGACTGGGTATATTTTTTTAATTATTTTACAATATTTATATAGAGCAAAATCTTGATAAAATCAAATCTAAGCGCTGAAACACACACACGCACGCACGCACACACACGCACGCACGCACGCACACACACGCACCCACGCGCACACACACACACACACACACACACACACACACACACACACACACACACACACACACGGCTACAAATGGGGAGAAAGAATAAAAGCAATGGAAAATTATAGAGAGCATAATTATATACAATTATATTATACTTAATGTGATTCCCCTCCGAGTGGAGACAGGCTGCAGAGGGGATTGAGTGAGGTCAGGATTTTATGCAGAGGAGAAAAGGTGAGTTTTGAGAGCGGACTTGAAGGAGACAAAAGTAGGTTGCTGACGGACTGAGAGAGGAAGTTTGTTCCAGGAGAGTGGACCAGAAACAGAGAAGGCTCGTGGACCATAGGTACTTAGTGCGTGGAAAGCGAAAAGTCAGAGGATCGGAGGCAGAGCGGAGGGTACGTGAGGGAACATAGATCTCAATGTATAGTTTGAAGTATGTAACAATTCAGAGAATGAGAATGATGTTGAAGAGTAAGTCTGAGAAGAATTTCACACTCAGACAGTTCCATACTCCAGATGTGGGTGGAGCGCATATGGAATTGTCCGAGTGCGAGGAATCCTTTTGAACAAAGAACAAATCAACACTCAGTCGAGTGACTCAGTGGGATCCTAAGCAGGAGAGTTGTAAACACCAATCACCGGAAGTCAGTTTGATCCAGTCAACTGCACAGTGTAGGGTTGGAAAGGAGTGCTGTTGTTGATCACCAAGACCACTATGAAACTTTCGGCTTTGAGCATAACCCGGTACTGCGTTTCTCCAATATGCGTTTATTACTTTAGGTGTTGTCTCAATTTAGAATATCTATAGAAATAGCCGGCAGAATCGGCCAAGCCAAAACAGCATTCGGGAAGATGACAGGCATTCTTACCAACAAATGCCTATCAATTAACATCAGGAAGAGAGTTCTTGAATGTTATATAGAACCAATACTGTTGTACGGATGGGAGGCGTGGACAGTCAACAAGAAAAGCCAGAACAAGATTGAGGCAGCCGAGATGTGGTTTCTAAGAAGAATGTTGAGAGTTCCAGACATAGAACAAACGAACAGTCTTATGGAGCAGACACAATGATCACTCAAGAAATAGAAAAGACAGTCAACATTTATAGGCCATTATATGAGGAAGTGGGATTTGGAGCACCTGGTCACAACGGGAAAGCTGGAGGGAAAGAGAGCACCGGGTAGACCCAGGGAAAAAATGCTGGACGGACTTGCAGAGTGGCTGGGGACGAGGGGGGTGGAGAGATGCTAGGGCCAACAAGATATAGAGACAGATGGAAGTCCATGATCGCCAACGCCATGCGGCAGGGCACCTATGATGATGATGATGATGATGATGATATGATGATAGTATACAGCGTGACTTGGTACTACGTTTCTCCAGTATATGTTTATTACGTGCAGGAAGCTGGTGGATAGGGTAAAGGAATCAAAAAATTAAGTTTTTGCTTTGCTAGCATGGTTGATAATGCAGGATGCTGGTGAACAGGGTGCGGGAGTCACAAAAGATTAAGCCGATGGATGGGTGAATTTAGAAAACTGAAAGGTGTTTATCGCCAGATATTTTATCTGTTTGATGGCTGCATGCCTCAGAGCATTATTGTGCGAACAACGCTCCAACCTTTTCCACATTTTAATATCCCCATTATCGACAATTCCAAAACACAGTTGGGTAGACTAGAGTCATGTCCCTTCTATTCAACTGGGAGCCAGATTGTCGGAGTTACAACGAAGACCATTTCACAGTGATTGGTATTTAGTTGTGGAATTTCGCCATAAATCACTTTAATGCTGCTCTGCTACTTGTCTTTCAAGGATTTTCTGTCTGTCTGTCTGTCTGTCTGTCTGTCTATCGGTCTGTTTGTCTCTCTCTGTTCTTTGTTTTCTTTTTTTTCTCTTTTTTCTTCTTTGTCTTTTCTTCTTCTTCCTCCTTTAACAATGACTGCCCGCCCAAGCAAACACAAACCAGAAGATAAGAAAACCAATGTAAGCCTATCCAACGACAAAACAAAACAACGCTGTACACCCCCAAAACAGATGAGGAGACAAAACAGCCATGTACGTAAAACGTTTGTTTTGTTTTGTCTCGTTGGATACGCGCTTACATTGGTTTTCTTGTTCTTCTGGTTTGTGTTTCCTCCTCCTTCTTCTTCTCTCTCTGTTTCTTTGTCTCTGTCTGTCTCTCTGTCTCTCTTTCTCTGTATCTCCCTGTCTCTCTGTCTTTGTCTCTCTGTCTCTGTCTCTCTCTGTCTCTGTCTGTCTCTGTATCTCTGTGTCTGTCTTTCTCTGTGTCTCTCTGTCTTTGTCTCTCCGTCTCTGTCTTTCTGTCTCTCTCTTCCTCTGTCTCTGTGACTGTCTTGTCTTCTCTTCTCTCTCTCTTTCCTCTCTCTCTCTCTCTTCTCTCTCTCTCTCTGTGCTCTCTTTTCGGTTTTTTTTCTTTCTCTTTTTCTTCTTATTCTCTTCTCTCTCTATGCCTCTGTCTCCCACCCCCTCCCCCGTCTCTCTCTTGTCTTCTCTCTCTTTTTTCTTCTCTCTCTTTTCTCTTCTCTCTGTTTTGCTTGTATGTTTGTTCTAGGGCTGCAATACCCGAGCACACTAGAATACCAGTGAGCGTTTTACGTACATGGCTGTTTTGTCTCCTCATCATTCAGACAGTCATGCTTCTGTTTTGGGGGATGTACAAGCTAAGTGTTTATTTGTGTGTCCGTATTTCCATAAGCATTAAAGTCTGTTTTGGGGGATGTGCAAGCTAGGTGTTTTTGTCACGTATTTCTATATAAGCACTAAAGTCTGTTTTGGGGGATGTGCAAGCTAGGTGTTTTTGTCACGTATTTCCATAAGCACTAAAGTCTGTTTTTGGGGTGTGTGCAAGCTAGGTGTTTTTGTCACGTATTTCCATAAGCACTAAAGTCTGTTTTTGTTGGGGTGTTGTAGTTCAACTAGTGTTTTGGGATGTCACTTGTTTTGTCACGTATTTCATATAAGCACTAAAGTCTGTTTTGGGGGGATGTACAAGCTAGGTGTTTTTGTCACGTATTTCCATGAGCACTAAAGTCTGTTTTGGGGGATGTGCAAGCTAGGTGTTTTTGTCACGTATTTCATATAAGCACTAAAGTCTGTTTTGGGGGATGTGCAAGCTAGGTGTTTTTGTCACGTATTTCTATTTAAGCACTAAAGTCTGTTTTTGGGGGATGTGCAAGCTAGGTGTTTTTGTCACGTATTTCTATATATCAGCACTTAAAGTTCTGGCATGGCTCATAGGATCGATAACGTGCGTATTCGGCGTTCTGCATGCGTCTACACACGAAAGGAATTCAGACACATCGCAGGTCTGTACAAATGTTGACTTTGGAGATGGGAAAAAAAATCTTTATCTTTTGCCACCAGGCGATACCAGAAGGTTCAAACTCAGAAGTTTCATTTGGTGAGACAGTACTCTGACCACAACACTATCACGTGCATCACCTTTTTGAGGACATGTAATGGTGATGATAATGACAATGATAATGATAATGATCACGATAATAATACTTATTTTTCAAACAGTAGATGTTTTTAACGAAAAGCATTTTGTTTTTTTACAAACTTGTGTTTAGGGCCATCGCACTGAGGCAATTCCCTCTGTGCTCAACTTTTTTCCCCATTTTCTATGCCACCTTAACCCTTTGAGTCCCGCACCTTGTCCACCAACTTGCAAAAACTTAACCCTTTGACTCCCTCTCCCTATCCACCAGCTTCCTGCAGGAAGCTGGTGGATAAGGTGAGGGAGTCAAGGTTAAGTTTTTGCTTCGCTACCATGGTTGACAACGCAGGATGCTGATGGACAGGGTGCGGGAGTCAAAGGGTTAATGGACATAGTAAGCTGGGGCAGTTTTTACAATGCGATAATGATGATGAGACTTGTTTCAACACTCACCGTTGTTTGCTTGCTGGGTGTTTTCGTGTTTCCATAAACCAGCCACTGACATGACTTACAGGATCTTTACGCGCATAGTTGATATTCTATATGCGTGTACAGAAGAAAGGAGGTTAAGGTACTGGCAGGTTCTGCTCACATGTTGATCTGGAGATTTAATAATCCCCTGTTCACAAGTGATTGTTTAGCGACAACCAGACCCCAAACAACAACAAGAATCATACATCACACAAACATACACACACACACACACACACACACACACACACACACACACACACACACACACCACACACACACACAACACTACAACACATACACAACACAACACACACACACACACACACACACACACACACACTACCACACACACACACACACACACACACACACACACACACACACACACAACACACACACACACACACACACACACACACAACACACACAAAGGGGGGAAAATGATACCTTCTACTGCAAGTCTGACGCTTACCCACTTGACCACCTTGTCCATCATTAGCCTGTATCTGGTCCAATGAATGTTTAGCGGTGCACCACTTGCGTGCTGATTTGTCCCGCCCACCCCTACCCCACACTCCACTCCACCCCACCCCGGGTACCTCCTGCATAGAGGAGTACGTTCCCCAGGGCCGGGAACACCAGACGAGGTTTGTTTTCGCGACATTGTTTTTTGTATCGTGTGCAGACGGTGGGCTGACCTTTGTGGATCGTGGTGTAATATGTCCTAGATGCCTGTGTGTCACCGTGATCTTCTGTCGCCTTGTTTAGGGTAGACTAGTCCTGTAATTATTCGTTGAGTGTGTCTGTCTGTTTGCTTGTCTACCCCCTCCCCCTCAACTCAAACACATACGCGCGCCCGCACACCACACACACACACACAACACAACATAAACACACACACGCACGCACAGACAGACACTACACAACACACACAAGCACACACACACAAACACACACCACACAGACAACACACACACACACCACACAACACACAACAGCACACACAACACACAACACACACACACATACACACTACACACACACACACACACACACACACACAACACACACACACACACACACAACACACACACATACACACCACAACACACACACACATACACACACACAACAACACACAACATACACACACACAACACACACAACACACACACACATACACACACACACCACACACACACAACACACACACACACTACACACACACACACACTAACACACACACACACACACAACAAAACACACACACACACACACACACAACCGTTTGTTTAAGTAGACTATGCGTAATTAATCGTTGAGTCTCTCTCCTCCCCCTCTCCTCCTTTTCTACTCTCTCCCTCCCTCTCTCTCTCTCTCTCTTCTCTCTTCCTCTCCCTCTCTTTCTCTCTCTCTCTCTCTCTCTCACCACACACACACACATACACATACACCCAATCTTGTTAGGCAGTCTGTTCTGTAATTAATCGCGAGTGTGTCTGAGAGAGAGAGAGAGAGAGGGGAGGGGGAGGAGAGAGACATACACACCGTTTTGTTTAGGTATCTGTCCCGTAATTAATCGGTGGTTGAGTGTGTCTTTTCTAACCCCACATCTCTACCACGCACAACACACACACACATACGCCACCCCACTAACACACACACACACACACACACACACACACACACCGTCTCGTTTAGGTAGCCTATACTGTAATTAATCGTTGAGTGTGTCTGTTTGTCTACCCCCTCACCACACACACACACATGCACATACACACACCAAACACACACACATGACACAAACACACACAAAACATACATACACATAAACACACACATATACGCATACACACAGATAAACATACACACATACACCACACACCACACACACACACACACACAAACAAACACACACACACACACACACACACACACACACACAACACACACACACACACACACACACACACACACACACACACACACACACACACACCACACTCCACACTCACATACATGCAAAATCTGAAAAACTCGGCCTTGACCTTTTCATGCCAAGAAAACATGGCCTGACTGACTGACTGAATCAGGATACGAAAGAACAAAAAGGCTCAAGACAATTCACACGTTGCGAGTCTTAAAATGGAAAAATACCTATAAAGTATTTAAGACAATTGTTACAGAGAACAACAACAAAATAAAATCACAGATAAGTAACATCTTCTGGTCACTGTTTCTCACAGACTGTGCACTATTATCCCGGACAGCCCACACAGTCTTGTGAGGCCCAACTGTCAGACAGCGGTGTTTAGCCAAAGACAAGGTCAAACGACAAAACACACTTTGCCACAGACATGCAAGAAACCACGTACAGGACACAGAAGCCTTCCCCACCCCACCCCCTAGAGTATGGAGTTTGAAATTTCTTCGAAAGGGATTTATTTCATTTGGATAATTCCTTAAGCGCTCTACCCAATCATCATCATCATCATCATCATCATCATCATCATCATCATCATCATCATCATCATCATCATCATCGTCATCATCATCATCATAGTGCCCTGCTGCATGGCGTTGGCGATCATGGCCCTCCATATGCATCTATCCCTTGTCGCCGCAAGCACATCTTCCACCCTCTCTGTCCTCAGCCGCCCTGCAAACCGTACAGTACTTTCTCCCTGGGTCTACCCGGTGCTCTCTTTCCCTCCAGCTTTCCTGTTGCGACCAGGTGCTCTAATTCCCGTTTCCTCATCAAGTGGTCTATAAATGTTGCCTGTCTTTTCCTAGTCTTCCTTATCACTGATCTTCTTGTGTCTGCCTCTATCAAGACTGTCTCATTTGTTCTCTTCTTTGATGTCCATGGAACTGTCAACATTCTTCTCAGAAACCACATCTCAGCTGCCTCAATCTTGTTCTGGCTTTGCGTGTTGACTGTCCACGTCCTAGAACCGTATAACATTATCGGTTCTATAGGCCTATAACATTCAAGAACTCTCTTCTTCCTGACGTTAATTGATGCTGTTTTGCTTGATGAAATGACTATCTAGTGGCTTTGGAAGTTTGGGAGGTGATTGTCCAGAGAGTGGCGAGGCATTGGTGTTCTGGGTCCCATTCGCACTCTCGTGGTGTTTCTTATTAACGTGTTAACTACTCTGGCAAGTCTTGAAATGGAGAAGGAGAGGGGAGGGACATGACCAGGTGACGGTGTTGCTCATTAGGAATCAGGTCAGTTGTTCTTCAGACATCACCATGGGGTCACAGAGGTCGAAAGAAGACAGGATGGTAGCGGGAAACTTTCCCTGAAAAAAAAAAAGGCCTACACCTTGATGTGACCAGACAGGCGTACAGGGATTGTTTACAACCAGAAATAGTGCCTAGCTCTGTATTGAACTTTTTCCTATCAGCTTAACTTTTTTTTTCCAATGTTAAGCATCGTCTTGACTAAAACTATGTTGCTATCAAAACAAGCCGCTACCTGTCTGTAGCCACTGACATAGCTGGTTCATGATTTGTGTGATTGCCAGTCCTACACTCATCATTCAGTGGCTCCAGTACCGTCAGCCCTTTATGTCTCAGCCACCACCAAGGATCGATAACCCTGCTTGTGTGTCGGTCAAGGGTTTGCGTGCATCACGACAGCTGGGGTTAATTGGAAGCAATAGTATTGGCAGGTTCGTGTCTCTGCCAAGCTGTTCTGATTGACACAGTTAACCAATGCCAAGTTGTTTGGGTAAATTCTGCTTGCCAGCTCCAGGGGAGGTAAGTCGAACGATTAGAAAGCAGACGACATTTGATTCATTCGCGTCCAAGTGCTAGCATCTGTCAGTGCCAACATCGTTTGACTTATCGTGACCGATGTGACGAGACAGACATACAGTATGGTGTTCATCTTGCTTTGCTTTTTCTTTTCTTTTTGTGTGTCCACAAGGTTCACGCCGCTGTGTTTAACTCAGATGGACCAAGCTTTCGTGTTTTGACTGACCGGCCATCAGCATTGGCCATTGCATTTGCTGTGATTCACATGCCATGGTGATTATGATCATATGATGTGAAGTTTGTGACAATCCGACGTTACAATGCAACAGAATACCGTTTGAACTGTCTCATATAATAATAATTCAATCACAATTTGTGAGTACTATTTTGCCCCGCATTTTTCTTTTCTTTTCTTTTTTTTTTTTTTTTTGAGCGGGTGACAGTTTTTCACTGTTATTTTTAATTTTAGTGTACGGTGTGATGCTACACATGGCACAATATTAGAATATAATCGAACTGAAGAGAAGCCTACGTCCAAAGCAAGTCTTTTAGGACTCAACAAACAGTAATGTTAAGGAAGAGCTATATATGAATTGCTACATAATCATCACCTTAGTAATTATGATCATCCTTTCATTTCAGTCTGTAGAATATCACAGTCACCAAAACACTTTAAGCTTTATGGTTTTGTGCTGCTCTCCACGAGCTTAAAACAATGACAACCTATTGTACTTCTGACAAGTTACAGCAGACAACCTTTTGGTCTGATAAATCACGCAGAAAGTGGAGATTAGTTTATAGTTTTACTCTTTGGCAAGAGTGTTACATTTTGTCACTTGAAAGTGTAATGTTCCACTTCCAGTCTTCAGCCGACACACAGCCACCTAGTTCTGATGTTTACGTATATTTATGATCAGAGAGCATATCGACAAAGCCAACTGTTTATCAGGGTGGTTGTACATCGAGGTATGTATCATTGGCATCAAAACATAGTCAACACCAGGCAGGCCTACTTTCCTGGCTTGACCACCATCAACACATAGTCAACACCAGGCCTACTTTCCTGGCTTGACCACCATTGACCAGTTGGCAGTGTCAACAGAGGTCAACACGCAAGTCTCTCACGTCCATGGCGTGTCTATCCGTTTGCTTTCGTGCTCTCATCAATCATTTACAAGTGGGCCTGTGAGTGGATACATATGAAACAGCGGCGTGCCACATTCGTACCTTGATTTGCTCTACGATAATATTACTTCGGATTCCAGAAATCAGTGGTTTGATCGTGATAAGCTTTTCGTATTAAGTACTGAATTTTCCACAGGTGAACGAACCCCTAAACGTGTGGGTGCCGTGTGTACATGGAACTAGAAGAGAGATAGCGATCCTCGTCATATTTGTTAAGATCTGTAGAACTATTAATTTTCTTTAATTAAAAAAATTACTGAGAAAATGTGCAGGGATTTTTGATTTGTCGTTAAGGCTAGATAACACTAACAGAGACGATGTAAAGATTTTGTCCCTTTTTTAAATTTATTTATTTTTATTTATTTATTTATTTATTTCGTTAACTCATGGTCAGAGCCACAGTTATGTTTTAACTAATTATTTTTGTCAAGATTAGATTACTGTAATTCTCTCTTAGCTGGCTTACCTGATGACAAACTTAGAAAGCTTCAGGTCATTCAGAATAATGCAGCCCGCCTTATCCTGCACAAGAAACAATCTGACAGTGCAAATCCACTGCTGAAATCCCTTCACTGGCTCCCCATCAAAGCCAGAATAGACTTCAAGATTGCTTGCCTCTGTTTCCGCTGTCTAAGTGATACAGTCACTGCACCACCATATCTTTCTGAACTGATCCAACATTATGTACCGACTCGAACCCTTCGTTCCGGAGATTCTTTTCAACTAGTCGAACCACGTTTTTCTCTCTCCACAGTTGGCAAACGCGCTTTCTCTGTTTT
>CM060315.1:6305359-6307859 GCA_030674185.1 Monoplex corrugatus | reverse complement strand
TGCTCGCTTTGGAAAGTCAACATCAGACCTGATTTTAATTTCCTTACTCACAAAATTGTCCGTTTGTGAAGTAGTTCTAACTGCAAATTTTGCTGTCGCTAGCTCACGATAGTTGTTCAGAGGCAGAATTCCAGCAACTTTGTACGTTTCCAGATTAGAGGCATGAGTAGGGACACCTAGAGCAATTTTAATACTTTTGCAGTCTAAGCTTTGTATCTTCTTTAATAAATATTTTGGTGCACTGAAAAACACTTCTTGCGCATAGGATAATTTAGATCGTACAAGTGCTGTTGACAGATGAATTAGTATGTTCGTATCCATTCCCCAAGGTAATCGGCTTATTATCTTTAGAAAATTTAGGGCTTTTCTTGCTTTTGTTGAAATATAATCAAAATGGACATTCCAGTTTAATTTCGATGTCATAAAGACTCCCAGAAATTTTACAACCTGTTTGTAATGTAACACTTCACCAAGCAATCTGAAAGTAGGCAAGTTACTTAAAGTACCACCAGAATTAAATAGCATCATGTTAGTTTTTTCCGCTGACAACGACAGACCATTTTCTAACATATAGTTTCCAAGATTATCAAGATCAGATTGATACAATTTCCTAATGTAATTCTGTGCTCTCTGTGGAGTTGTCTTTTTTAAAGTAATATTCATCCAAATACATATATCATCAGCATACTGTGCCAAAACAACACGATTTGAGAGTGCTTTAGGAAGATCCTGTATAAGGATATTAAATAAAAGCGGTGCTATCACTGAACCTTGTGGAATTCCCATATCAAGATGTCGTGAAGTAGAATAACTAGTTCCCACTCTTGCCTGAATAGTTCTATTGGCTAAAAAAGACTTAATGTAATCATACATATTGCCAGATAAACCAATAGATTTCAGCTTGTACAATAAACGCGTATGCCAAACTTGATCGTAAGCTTTTTTCACATCAAAAAATGTAGCTAAAAGACTTTTTCTGCGGGCAAACTCTTTCTTGATGTGAGTGGTAAGTTTAACCAGGTGCTCAACTGTAGATCTCCCTTTTCTAAAACCAGCCTGATTTACTGGAATAACGTTATTTTTATCACAGTAATGTACAAGTCTGTTTAATACCAATTTTTCCAATAGTTTGCTCGTATGGGACGTTAAAGCAATAGGTCTGTAACTGTTTTTATTGTTTTTAGGCTTTCCTGCTTTTAATACTGGTATAACAACAGACGTTTGCCATAATTGTGGTATAGTTCCACCAGCCCAGCATTTCTGAAAAATTTTGTGTAAAAAAATAATATAGTTTTCTGGAAGATGTTTAATCATTTCAGTTGAAACTGCATCAACACCTACCGAACTCCTTTTGTTGCGCAGAGACAAGATAGTGTTTTTTAACTCTTCTAAGGTGATTGGAGAATTAAACCAGAGATCATTTTGAGGTATTGGATCAGTGTAGATAGGGTTGTTAGCTGCCATTTCCCTGTAGTGTTTGCAGGTAGGAGTCAAACCATCTACTTTACTATTTTGGGCAAAAAGTTCCACAAAAGTTTCAGCTTTGTCCATGTCGGAAAGAAATTTGTGACTTGTATCAATCATTATTGGACACCTAGGTAAGTTGGCTCCATTTTTCATTTGATTCATTTTTGTCCATACTTTATGGAAATCCTTGAAATCTGAAATTTCTTTTGTGCAGTATGATGCCCAGTAATTTTTCTTTGCTTCAGCGATGATTTTATTACACTGGGTGTTAGCTTTTTTCATTTCCATATGATCTTCAGGTTTCCTGCTTTTGATGTAGATTTTGTATTTCTCTTTTTTATACTGAACTGCTTGCTCACATACCTCCGTCCACCAAACATTACCCAAACGGTTATTAGACTTAAAAGTTTTGAGTTTCGGGATGGAAAGGTCTGCAGCAGCTAGAACTGACTCCTGGAATTTAGAAAACATAACGTCTACATTTTCACTTTCATAATGTGTGAAATCTCGAATAGAAAGAACAGTCTGAAACAAGGACCAATCAGCGCGTGTATAATTATATTTTGGTATAATATCAGGAATGCTGTCTTTCATCCTGATGTTTTCGTTAGTTAGTGTTATGAGGATAGGTAAGTGATCACTTCCTAAAGTATCTCTGTGAGTGTCCCAGGTACAGCAGGGTACTAATTCTGGTGAGATTAAAGACAGATCGATGGCTGTTGCCCGATGTTTGGAAATATCAGGAATTCTAGTGACACTCCCATCATTCAAAAGGTAAAGCGAACTGTCAACTATATTTTCTACTAAACGATTGCTTGTCACAGTACAGCAATCTTTTTCCCAAAACGGGGAGTGGGAATTAAAGTCTCCACCTATTAGCCATTTACCGTGCAGCAGATCCGGAATCGTGCGCAGCCATTCTGTGTTGTGGTCATTTGGACCTGTTGGCAGGTAGACTGACAAAACGTTCAGGATAAAAGAATTACTGAATTGTACTGTAGCGGCACAAGCGTGTAAGTCTTCAGTTGACGTT
>CM060315.1:6297859-6300359 GCA_030674185.1 Monoplex corrugatus | reverse complement strand
CTGTGTCGTCTGACAATCCTGAACAGGCCACAGCCACCTGATAAGGTGTGTTTTGTTCCACAACTAACTGTGTCGTCTGACAATCCTGATCAGGCCACAGACACCTGACAAGGTGTGTTTTGTTCCACAACTAACTGTGTCGTCTGACAATCATGAACAGGCCACAGCCACCTGATGAGGTGTGTTTTGTTCCACAACTAACTGTGTCGTCTGACAATCCTGAACAGGCCACAGCCACCTGATGAGGTGTGTTTTGTTCCACAACTGACTGTGTCGTCTGACAATCCTGATCAGGCCACAGACACCTGATGAGGTGTGTTTTGTTCCACAACTGACTGTGTCGTCTGACAATCATGAGCAGGCCACCTGATAAGGTGTGTTTTAAGATCCAAAACAAGTGTGACTGCCCGCGCCCAAGCAAACAGGAACCAGAAGAACAAGAAAACCATTTAAGCGCGTATCCAACAAAACAAGACAAAACAAGCGCAAATTTTTGGCCAACCGGCCTTTGTCAAGCGCGAACGCAAACAGATCACAAACACCAAACAATGGATAATAAAAACAGGACTAAAACCTTCCCTGCCGCCTCGTCCAGTGGGTAAGAAGGGGACCAAATGGAATGCCCATGTCTTCATGAGCAGTAGTAAGAAGTGGGGAGAGGGGAGGCAACTATGATGTCAAAAGGGAAGTGAGATGAGTTCTGCAATTTTGAGAAGTGTGTTTTGTTCCACAACTGACTGTGTCGTCTGACAATCATGAACAGGCCACAGAGTGATCAACGTTGCTGGCCTCTCCAATTTCTGGTTACATTTCTGTACAGTCGTTTCTGTGTCTCCCCCACCTCCCAGTGTTCTGATGAACAGTTCTTGTCCGTTCAGTGTGATGACCGTGTGGCATCCTGTTTGGCAGAATATCCCACAGACATCACAAAGAGACAAAGAAATGCGTGGCTTGCTCGCATGCAGACAGACAGACAGACGGACAGACATACAGACGGACAGACAGACACACACACATCCACACACACACACACACACACACACACACACACACACACACACACACACACACACCACACACACACACACACACACACACACACACACACACACACACATCCCGTACGACCCCAGGGTTAAGGAACTATCTAGGTAGGACCTCAGGACCCGGCCAGCTCGTCGGTTTATGTGCAGGCTTAAAGCTTGTGCCGTGATCATTCTGGATCTTCTCCGTCACTTGGGACCTGTGACATTAGTGCATGTGGAATTCATTCCGAACGTGCAGATGTTATCTTGAGAAACTGAAATTGAAACTGGAATTTAATATTAAATCATTCTTACTAAATCATTTTTTTTTTATTCAGTGTTGTCCTCCAAACTCATTTGGACATAGAACGCGTCGTACATTTGCAAGACACAGACTGTAGTAAATGTAGAAGGACTGATATATCATATACACACATACAAACACACTAGAATACACAGACTGTAATAAATGTAGGACTGATATATCATACACACACATACAAACACACTAGAATACACAGACTGTAATAAATGTAGGACTGATATATCATACACACACATACAAACACACTAGAATACACAGACTGTAGTAAATGTAGGACTGATATATCATATACACACATACAAACACACTAGAATACACAGACTGTAGTAAATGTAGAAGGACTGATATATCATATACACACATACAAACACACTAGAATGCACAGACTGTAGTAAATGTAGGACTGATATATCATATACACACATACAAACACACTAGAATGCACAGACTGTAGTAAATGTAGGACTGATATATCATATACACACATACAAACACACTAGAATACACAGACTGTAGTAAATGTAGGACTGATATATCATATACACACATACAAACACACTAGAATGCACAGACTGTAGTAAATGTAGGACTGATATATCATATACACATACAAACACACTAGAATACACAGACTGTAGTAAATGTAGGACTGATATATCATACACACACATACAAACACACTAGAATACACAGACTGTAGTAAATGTAGGACTGATATATCATATACACATACAAACACACTAGAATGCACAGACTCACACACATACACTATGTTCTCTATAATTTTCCATTGCTTTTCTTCTTTTCCCCCATTTATAGCCATGTGTGTGTGTGTGTGTGTGTGTGTGTGTGTGTGTGTGTGTGTGTGTGTGTGTGTGTGTGTGTGTGTGCGTGCGTGCGTGCGAGTGTGTATGTTCAGCGCTTAGATTTGATTTCTATCAAGATTTTGCGCTATACAAATATTGTAATTATTATTATTACTAACATAGCCTAACCATAGAGACACCTGTCTGTGGTCATAAACATAGACAGACATGATGACTACATGTACATAGTGCCACAGGATCAGTAGTTAGAAGATAACACCTACAGTGTATCTGTTGCTATGGCAGCACCATGCAGGTAGACTTCCTTCTGCAGTGATGACTCC
>CM060315.1:6290359-6292859 GCA_030674185.1 Monoplex corrugatus | reverse complement strand
CAGTTTACCTTTGTGAAATGTCAGTTTACCTTTGTGAAATGTCAGTTTTTACCTTTGTGAAATGTCAGTTTACCTTTGTGAAATGTCAGTTTACCTTTGTGAAATACGTTATGCGGAATAAATCATAAAGAAAGCTGCGGAATAAATCAGGTGAATCACTGAATAGTTCGATAGGAGAAGCCCGAACCTCTGCCCCCTCCCCCCCCCCCCCCCCGCGCGTCTTCCGCTAACACTTTATGGGATTGGAATATGGAGTGGGGGGTAAAGTGGGGACACAGGGTGAATGCACTCGTGACAAAAGTAGGATTCCTTGTCCGGACCAAATCAGGCGTGGGGACTTGTTCTCGTTCGTCACCGGCTTTCTCTTCAGTTTCCACAACGGCTTGTTCGTTTTGTAATTCGCATTAAAGCCAATGACCAACAGAACTGCCTGACGATAAATTTGTCAGGTAAACAATGACGTGCATTGTTCTTGCCAAACGAGGACTGGAGGGGGGAGGGGAGGGGGAAGAGAAGCAAACATCTATAAGCAATGAAAGAACTGAAGCATGCAGTCTCATATTACCTGGGGAACAGACCCCATACTGTCATATGGTTTCTTTAATCTTTTCTTTCTTTCTTTCTTTCTTTTTTTATTTTTGTTTATTTATTTATTTATTTTTTTGGGTATTAATCACCATCGCGGATGTAGCAGAGAGAAAGAGTTGACGGTCAGTAGCGAGCTGAAAGACGTGAAGAGGAGAACTTTTGTGTAACGTCATGATCTCTTTCACACCATTGATCCTGGTTTACCTTGGTCTACCTCTCGCTTTGAATCTAGATATCTTTATGTCCCATGCTTTTTGTGCCAATTGGTGGGGTTGTATTCTGGTTAGATAACAAAATGACATAATTGTCTGTTGATGAATATGGTGGTGGATTGCCAGTGTTGTTCCTGCATTTCTCTGATTTGGGTGTTTTGATTATGTCTGATCTTGTTGACAGCTCTTCTCAAGTAACCTATCTCACAGATGGTGATTTTGTGGTCTAGAGGCTTGGTCAAGGTCCAGATCTGACATTGGTATGGTGGGCTGGAGATGAAAATAGAACTGAGAGTGGCTTTTGTTTCAGTGAAGATGTTGGAAGTGAAATAGTTTTCACACGAAAAACAGAAAAATTACAGTAATTTTTTTCCAAGGCATTTTTTTTCTCGCCCAAGCATTTTTATAGAAATTTTAACACCAAAAAACGCCTGCGTCAATATCTTTGCTATTGCTAGTGAGTAGATAGCATCACCGACAGGGGTAGGTTGCTAATCATATCCATGGTAATACCATGTCCCTTATCGATTACCATGATGTCAAATGTTGAACGTTTCGATCAGAGTTAACAAAATCTATCTGCAGCCATATGAACATTGATTGTTGTATGGGAACTCCACAGTATTTCAGATACTTTAGGTTATGTATTTATTTGTTTATTTATTTGTTTGTTTAGTTATTTATCTACTGATTCATTTTTTGTATTTTCTTGCTTTATGGTGTAGTCGTGTGTGTTGTGTATGTGTCGATGAGTGAGTGAGTGCGTGTGTGTTTGTGTGTGTATGTATGAGTGTGTGTGTGTGTGTGTGTGTGTGTGTGTGTGTGTGTGTGTGTTTGTGTATGTGTGTGTGTGTGTGTGGTCTTTGATTTAATGTCTATTTACTAAAGTGATTTTAGACAACAACAACAACAACAAAAAAGGGGGTGGTGGTGAAGGAGGAGTGAAGAGGATATTTGAAAATAGACAATTTTGATCTTGAGAAAAGATGATCCAGAAAACAACTGTTTCGAGGAGGGGAAGGCAAAACTAACAAACAACGTTACCATAATTAACAATTTAAAGAAACAAACTAAAAAAACAAAATTGATAAATATAGAGAATAAATGAATAAAAACAGAACTAAAAATTGACTAACCATAACAATGAACAAGTGAAATAGCATTTCAAAGATAAGTCGCTATAGGATTTTTTAACAGGCTAACAAAAAATTCATGTATATTAATGATGATGAGACCAATATGTCAGAAACTGTCTTCGTAGATAGTGTAGGAATATATTAGAGAATCTAGTCACAACAGGAAAGCTGGAGGGATAACTTTGCGTATGTGTTATTACGAGCCTGTGACTGCACAAATCATTTTCCCTGTGGATTAATAAAGTGTTGTTGAATTGAACTGAATTGACCTCAAGATATTATCGACGCGTACGGCTTATGCCCAGACTAAAGGCTTATGCCACGATCATTTTATACTTCTCCATGGCCATCTTGACAAACTGAAACTAAAAGTGTAAATATACGTCAGATAAGATAACGTGCATTTCTTTCAGTTTGCTTGTTAAGTATGGCCGATTCTTCCGGCAGTCTGTAGCAAAATGTGCCTTCCTCTCCCAGCCCCCGCCCCCCCTCCCCCCCCCCCGCCCTCCACGCCCTGTCGTTTCGATCAGCGTATTCGTGGATGCATGTTTACACCTTGTTGGC
>CM060315.1:6282859-6285359 GCA_030674185.1 Monoplex corrugatus | reverse complement strand
CACATACACACACCACACACCCACACACACACACACACACACACACACACACACCACACACACACACACACACACCACACACACACACACGCACTCACACATTCACTCCCAACCACACACACACACACACACACGCTCTCTCTAAAAAAACTGTGCTACCAAGGTCCTTGCGAATCTTGCAGTTTTGAAATGGCTTGCTTTCTTTTCTTTCTTTTTCCTGTCCACCTGTACACTCAGGGTGTCAAGGGGCACACAGAGCTGACCGTCAGCAGCAGCCAGGTGCAAGGTGTGAAGTGGAGATATGCCGTATGCCGTATGCCGTGTGCCGTATGCCGTGTGCCGTGCCGTATGCAGTGTGCCGTATGCCGTGTGCCGTGTGAAGTCCAACCCAAGTCCTCGTCGTGCGTGGGAGGTGTAACACAGACAACAGGGCCGTGGTGAAGCAACGGTAGTTCCGCGATAGTGATTTGTTTAACCATTCTAACAAGTAATCAGAGAAAGAAATGGACTGGCAACTCTTTGATGGAATTTAAAAAAAACAACTGAAATGGGAGTTGGCAGAATAAGTAAGAATGAAGAATGAGAGAGAGGGTGGAAAGAGAGAGAGAGAGAGAGAGAGAGAGAGAGAGAGAGAGAGAGAGAGAGAGAGAGAGAGAGACAGACAGACAGACAGACAGACAGAGAAAGAGAAACAGAGAGAGAAACAGAGAGAGAAACAGAGAGAGAGAGAGAGAAACACACACACACACACACACACACACACACACACACACAGAGACAGAGACAGAGACAGACAGACAGAGACAGAGACAGAATGTGTCAGGCCATCGACCCCATTCACAGGAGAACAAGGACAAGGGATGTTTTCATGGCATGGCAACCCAATCATGGCTGTAGGATAATCAGCTGGTATGGTTTATGTATACCAATAACTGGTATAGTTTATGTACACCAATAACTGGTATAGTTTATGTACATCAATGTCTGGTATAGTTTATGTACATCAATGTCTGGTATAGTTTATGAACACCAATAACTGGTATAGTTTATGTACATCAGTAACTGGTATAGTTTATGTACACCAATAACTGGTATAGTTTATGTACATCAATATCTGGTATAGTTTATGTACACCAATAACTGGTATAGTTTATGTACACCAACAACTGGTATAGTTTATCTACACCAATAACTGGTATAGTTTATCTACACCAATAACTGGTATAGTTTATGTACGTCAATAACTGGTATAGTTTATGTACACCAATAACTGGTATAGTTTATGTACATCAATAACTGGTATAGTTTATGTACATCAATATCTGGTATAGTTTATGTACATCAATAACTGGTATAGTTTATGTACATCAGTAACTGGTATAGTTTATGAACATCAATAACTGGTATAGTTTATCTACACCAATAACTGGTATAGTTTATGTACATCAATAATTGGTATAGTTTATGTACATCAATAACTGGTATAGTTTATGTACACCAATAATTGGTATAGTTTATGTACACCAATAATTGGTATAGTTTATGTACACCAATAACTGGTATAGTTTATGTACACCAATAATGACTGGTATAGTTTATGTACACCAATAATGACTGGTATAGTTTATGTACATCAGTAACTGGTATAGTTTATATACACCAATAACTGGTATAGTTTATGTACACCAATAATTGGTATAGTTTATGTACATCAATAATTGGTATAGTTTATGTACACCAATAACTGGTATAGTCTATGTACACCAATAATTGGTATAGTTTATGTACACCAATAACTGGTATAGTTTATGTACATCAGTAACTGGTATAGTCTATGTACACAATAACTGGTATAGTTTATGTACATCAGTAACTGGTATAGTCTATGTACATCAATAACTGGTATAGTTTATGTACACCAATAACTGGTATAGTTTATGTACATCAATAACTGGTATAGTTTATGTACATCAATAACTGGTATAGTTTATGTACACCAATAACTGTATAGTTTATGTACATCAATAACTGGTATAGTTTATGTACACCAAGAACTGGTATAGTTTATGTACATCAATAACTGGTATAGTTTATGTACGTCAATAACTGGTATAGTTTATGTACATCAATAACTGGTATAGTTTATGTACACCAATAACTGGTATAGTTTATGTACATCAATAACTGGTATAGTCTATGTACATCAATAACTGGTATAGTTTATGTACACCAATAACTGGTATAGTTTATGTACACCAATAACTGGTATAGTTTATGTACATCAGTAACTGGTATAGTCTATGTACACCATTAACTGGTATAGTTTATGTACACCAATAACTGGTATAGTTTATGTACACACCAATAACTGGTATAGTTTATGTACACCAATAACTGGTATAGTTTATGTACATCAGTAACTGGTATAGTCTATGTACACCAAGAACTGGTATAATTTATCTACACCAATAACTGGTATAGTTTATGTGCACCAATAGCT
>CM060315.1:6272859-6277859 GCA_030674185.1 Monoplex corrugatus | reverse complement strand
AATAAACACCCATAAACACTCTTGTGGTATACACTCTATTCAATACCTTCTCTAACTCATGCCCGATAATCCATTCACTGTCTTCTCTGTGCTTCATTTCTTCACGCCCAATAGCATTTTTTTTCTGATCCACAGCCTGGTTATTCATCGCTCGTATTGACATGCTGAATGGCGATGAAAAGCTGTGAAGTCATTGGAACGGCGCTGTGTAGAAATTAAGACCAGAGAGAATTTTTCTTTTCAATGTCTGCAATATATATTACAGATAAAATATTCAGCGCTTTATGCGTTTTTTCTGCGAGATTATAATATTGGTGGAGCAAGAGAATGAGAAATGGTGTGAACCTACCCGAGATTTATTGAAAAGTGTTCAAACATTGATGTATGCTGGAAAAGCGACAGCCCAGAATTCCAAAAAAAAATCTACCCCTCCACACCCCCCCCTCTGCCGAATCCCTGATAAGTAATACTGCCAAGCAAAATAATAATGATAACAATAACAATGATAATAATAATAGTAATGATAATAATAATAATATAATAATGATAATAATAATAATAATATAATTATTATAATAATGATATAATGATGATGATAATGATGGTGATGACAATGATAATAATAATAATAATAATGATATAATGTTGATGATGATAATGATGGTGATGACAATGATGATGATAATAATAATAATAATGATATAATGTTGATGATGATCATGATGGTGATGACAATGATGATGATGATGTTAACCAGTTCTGTGTCTTAAAAAACACGTGGACGTGGACTCACTGCACATTACACATTTTACATGACGTAGAGCGCAACATACACAAAAGACCAATATATCGCGCACACAACAGAATGCATGTTAATAAACATGCATAGATGAATATGTATAACAGTGTTTAACCACACTCACACACACACACATACACACACACACACACACACACACACACACACACACACACACACACACAACACCACTCTCTCTCTCTCTCTCTCTCTGTCTGTCTCACACACACACACACACATACACAGCATACACACGCGCGCGCGCGCACACACACACACACATGTATACACACACAGACACATACACATGTACAAACACACATACACGCGCGCACACATACACACACGCACAAAACACACACACACACATACACAAACACACACACATAAACACACACACACAAACACACACACACAAACACACAAACACACACAGACAGACACATACAACACACACACTCTCTCTCTCTCTCTCTCACACACACACACACACACACACACACACCATACACACACACACGCGCGCCCGCACACACACACACATGTATACACACACAGACACATACACATGTACAAACACACACACACATGCGCGCACACATACACACACACACACGCAAAACACACACACACATACAAACACACAACCACACACACACACACACACACACACACACACACACACACACACACACACACACACACACACACAGACACATACACATGTACAAACACACACACACGCGCGCACACATACACACACACACACACACACACACACGATCATGAACGCATACATACATAATTGATCAGCCTATGCCATTTGATCGGTCGTTAGAAGTGTTGTATGGGACACTGTCAGTTTCAATTCCCAAGGTACCCCTGATGGGGATGTCAGGGGCTATTTCAGTATAAATAGTATCACCACCTTCTGGATATTCTGTGCTAGAAATTTCCTCTTTTGTGTCACATAGCAAATACTCTGATGTGTCACTATGTACCCAGTTAGCAATCTTATGAGACAATATGTAAAGCTTTATAGAACACATGCAGATGAATGGACCAGCAAGGCAGAAAGTTTTAGGTAATTAGGTCATTTCTTCCTATCACTTTCTGCGTTAGAAGTGTTGTATGGGACACTGTCAGTTTCAGTTCCCAAGGTACCCCCGATGGGGATGTCAGGGGCTATTTCAGTATAAATAGTATCACCACCTTCTGGATGTTCTGTGCTAGAAATTTCCTCTTCTCTGTCACTCTCTTTGTTTCTGCCTTGTTCCTTTGCTTTCTGTCATCTCTTCCTGTCATTTTCTGCCTTGCTGGTCCATTCACCTGTATGTGTTCGATAAAGCTTTACATACTGTCTCATAAGATTGTTAACTGGGTACGTATATGAACTGCATGTTTGGCTCTAAGGAAAGGTGTTGTGCAGGAACAGGTTTAGGTAATACAGGTCATTTTCATGTCTGCTTTAGTGTCCTGAGTTATGTTCACATTGGAATTCAGGTTTGTTTTCTTGAAATTTTCTGGTGGTAAATTGGGCGGAATGGTCAACGCCAGGGGCATATTCTTAGATTATGTGCGCACATGCATTGATATGTATATTTACTTATCTTTTCCAGTTTTTTTTTCAGTCAGATGTTGTGTACGTTTTATCATAGTTACAGCCCTGATATGGCTCTCTGCAGTCGGCTGGACGTTAAACTATAAGAATACAAATAAGAACAAGAATAAGTTCCCAAGATGACGTCTCCGCGCTCTGAATAAATTCCGCATACACTGACACCACTGATGCCGTGTGATGGAAAATGTTTGATAAGCTTCTTCTCGCCTCTCTCTGCCCGTTTCAAAACCTTGTTATTGCATAGAGTGTTTGATCAAGCCCAGGGAATCTGTCAGATGATTGCTTGCATGTTTGGGTAGAGCACATGTGGAATTGTCCGAGTGAAATGAATCTGTCTGGAACAAAATGCCAGGCTGCCGATCACACCGTGAACCGTTCACAGCGGGGAGTTCAACAACTGGATGAAGCCTGTGTAAAGCTTAAATCCAAACAGAATTCAGTGGGTTTCTGGGTTCACAACGGAACAAAGGGTGTGACTCTGTGCTGTGTTGACCCGTTCAGTTTGTTTTTGGTGATCACACAGCCCGTGGAAATGGGACAAACTGTCATCCCCCTTATCCTTGTTTGTCCCCTCACCCGCTGAGAACGTGGGATTGACGGTTAGATACGGTCTGTGTTGACGTCTGAAACACAACGGTTCACATGGACCGTTAATTACCTGCTGGGGAATTCTGTGCTGTTTCAGTGTCAGTGTTTGTTTGCTGAGCCCGTACGTTAAACATTTGCGAGAGAAAATAGAGCACACTGAAATGTTATCCTCATGGGTTGTGTTTTGTTTTCGTGTTCCGATGTGTATGGTTATTTGTGAGAAAATTGTTTTCAGTTACGTTGTTCAGTGAAACAGTCAGTTGTATGTGCAAGATTAGACATTAGACAAATTTAGACAAATTGAAAACACTATTGGAAACATACCTGCATGGATTAAAGCAAACTGAAAATGAATTAAAAAAGAACTTATGCGCTTTTTGAAAAAAATCAAACGTACAGAAAGTAAGCTTAAAGACCATGGTTATCTCAGACTGTGTTTTATAGCTTTAGCAAGTCTGCAAGGAATCTTGGTGTTTTTCTTGATGAATCACTATCCATGGAAGCTCATGTTAACTACCTGAACAAAATCCTGTATCTCCAACTACATAGAATAAACAAAATCCGCCCATTTCTCTCTGCTGATACCACATACAAGCTGTGTGTATCTTTCGTTTTATCCAGACCAGACCACTATAACTCTCTCTTGGCTGCACTTTCTGATAATAAAATATCCAAACTCCAACAAATTCAAAAAAATGCAACTTGACTTGTCCTACGGGAAATCAAACGAGCAATGCAAAAGCACTCTTGCAAAAACTACATTGGCTACCAGTCAAAGCAAGAATTGAATATAAAACTGTCACACTCTGTTTTCAGTGTCTGAGTTCAAAGACAATGCCAACATATATATCACAGCTCCTCCTGCCATACAACCCCCCCCCCCCCCCCCGAAGATGTCAGGTCTCAAGAAGCTCCTCTCGTTATTGTACATCGGTTCTTACTAACAACTCGAGGACAGAAACTTTTCTCTGTGTTTGGCCCAACAACATGGAACTCCCTCCCAGTGTCTTTGAAACAAACCAGTTGTCTGCTTAGTTTTCAGAAAGCATCTCGATAAATATCTCTTTCGGAAATATTTTTAAAAATCATAAATTGATGCTTGTGGCTCTTTTAAAGCCAGTTGTATTGCTATTTGTTGTGTGTGTGCGCGCGGCGCGCGCGCGTGTGTGTGTGTGTGAGCGCGCGCGTGCGTGTATATATACCTATATATATATATATATATATATATATATATATATATATATATATATATATATATATATATATATATATATGTGTGTGTGTGTGTGTGTGTGTGTGTGTGTGTATGTGTGTGTGCGCATATATGTATGCATGCTTATGTGTGTGTTTTCGTGTGTGTGATTGTTACTGATAAACTGAGAAGTATAATTTCTTGTTATTTGTGATGAACTATGTTATGTTGCTTTGTTATGTTGCTTTGAGTTATTGGTGTATACATACGTCCCATATGTTTGTACTGCATTATAACGTATTCGCATGGAAATGTTCATACCGCATTGACGTATCAGTGTATGTATCCCATTGTTGTACCGCATTACTGTATTGACATGGCAATGTTTATACTGTTTGTAAAGTGCAACGAGTAATATGTGACATGTGTGTTTGCGCCATATAAATAGAATTATGATAATTATTATAATGGCTACCTGGTTGAACATGGCTCTCAGTTACAAAAAAGGCTGCTTACTGCCTAGCTTTCATCGGCGATCCAGCCGACTTCTTCAGCGCAACTGCTGGGTTGAGATAATTATTAATTACCACCTCAATGTCCCTGCCATCAATGAAAGTGGCCTTTAACATTATGTGTGTACTCTGTAAGGACAGTGTAATACTATACAGGCACCATACCCCAGTACGTACGTATTCCGCTAACGGTTTAACCGTTCTGTCCACACACACACACACCTTGTGACGGAGATCAAAGCAGTGATCAAATCGATCATCGATCCGTGTAAAGTGTAATGCAAACTG
>CM060315.1:6155359-6250359 GCA_030674185.1 Monoplex corrugatus | reverse complement strand
TATGGAACTTTCCGAACCGTCTGAATCCTTTTGAGCTCACTCCGATCTCTACGCCAGCCGGGCCATTTTGTTAATTTATGGTCATTCTTTTCTGTGTGGAGAGTAATAATAAAATCAGTGATGATAGTAATGGTTGCTGTGTGTAGTACTAGTAACTCTGTCTGTCCGTCCGTCCGCCCGTCCGTCCGTCTGTCTGTCTGTCTGTCTCTCTCTCTCTCTCTCTCTGTGTGTCTGTCTGTCTGTCTCTCTCTCTCTGTCTGTCTGTCTCTCTCTCTCTCTCTCTGTCTCTGTCTCTCTCTCTCTCTCTTTCTTGCTCCTGTTTTCGCAGACATATCACATTCTCTCATGATACGAATTTTAGACTTTGAGCAGCCTTTTGTTTACTGGATCCTGTGTGACTTGTTAAATATGTTTCTTGCAAAAGATGACCACGGATCTGTGATGAAGTGTGACTGGTGTGCAGGACGGGTCAGAGACAGTGAGGGTGCCGTCCCCTCGCTATGCCAGCCGTACTGACCAACAGACCAGCAACAGACGTGCCAAGTCAGCCTCCAGGTCAGTGCTTCATCAATATGCTGTGGACACAGAAACAAACACAGAACTTTGGTTTTATTTTATTTGTTTATTATTTATTTATTCATTTGTTCATTTGTTTGTTTGTTGTTTGTTTGTTTGTTTGTCTGTTTTACTTCCCTATCTTGTGCAAAAATGAGGAAAAAGACAACATTTATAAAACATTTTATGAGGCAAGAGAAATTTGTGCACCTAGTCACAACAGGAAACCTAGAGGGAAAGAGAGCACCAGGTGGATCCAGGGAGAAAATACAAGTTTTTCAGAATGGATGAGGACACAGAGGGTTGGAGATGTACCTGCAGCGACAAAAGATAGATTCATATGGAGGGCCGTGATGGCCAACGCCGTGCAACAGGGCACATGGTGATGATGATATCTTCTGCAAGCTTGTGAGTCATTTACTCCCCTGACCCTTATTTCCGCTGTCCAACACACCTCCACACCCACTGGGACCTGGGTCAGTATGAGTACAAGGCACGTAGGACCACAGAGATTGGGATCCATTTGCATGGGTGAAAGTAGTTCCGGAGTGTTCCGGAATTCCGGAATGAACCGATTGACAAAAGTTCTTTTCCGGAATGGCAAACTTGACTTCAGGAAAATGCCAATGCAAAAAAAAAAAAAAAAAAAAAAAAAAACGAGAGAGAGAGAGAGTCTTTCACACTGTCAGCTCGGCTTATCTGCATAATTCAATTATCTATATTATTTTTCCATTAGTCTTCGTTTGTATCGAACGGCGATTCTTCACTGGTGCTTGGCAACACAGAAAGGGTTTAAAGTTACTTCCCTTCCTTTTCATTCTTGCTCATGCGCATTCCGAGTCTAAACCGGGGGAAAAAAAAGTTTGCGAGCGAAGATTTGTATCGACAGCAAATTTGGGCCTAACACATGCGATAGCAACAATGAAGGACGTGCCTGTTAATGCAGATGTTTCTGCAATAGACAAATCAGTAAAAAAACAAGTGGCGATGGCTCTGGCTAGAAGAAGAAGAAGATGGCGATTGTTTCGAAGTGTTTCCATTGCTTCA
Source organism: Monoplex corrugatus (assembly GCA_030674185.1). NCBI lineage: Eukaryota > Metazoa > Mollusca > Gastropoda > Littorinimorpha > Ranellidae > Monoplex > Monoplex corrugatus. Next base: position 6,248,757 of record CM060315.1, on the reverse strand, counting down.
GGAATGGACGCAGGTTTTCAGGAATGGGAACATTTAGAGGACATGGAAATTTAAGGTTTCAGGATTGGGAGATTTTTTCACTTTCACCCATGCATTTGTCACAATACTGTTATGGCAGAATGGGGATGATGGTGATAATGCTATGGAGTTTATTTCAGATTGAGACTGCATAAAAAGGCAGTACAGTTTATTTCAGATTGAGACTGCATAAAAAGGCAGTACAGTTTATTTCAGATTGAGACTGCATAAAAAGGCAGTACAGTTTATTTCAGATTGAGACAGCATAAAAAGGCAGTACAGTTTATTTCAGATTGAGACAGCATAAAAAGGCAGTACAGTTTATTTCAGATTGAGACTGCATAAAAAGGCAGTACAGTTTATTTCAGATTGAGACTGCATAAAAAGGCAGTACAGTTTATTTCAGATTGAGATTGCATAAAAAGGCAGTACAGTTTATTTCAGATTGAGACTGCATAAAAAGGCAGTACATACGTTAATTTTCAGTGTACTTCTTGGTGTCAACCAGGACCTGGAGCTAAGGACACCAACGAGATTGCCAGGACATTTGAGCAACATCTTCACTAAAGCATCTGTAAAATGGATGAGACTTGACTGTGTGGTCCCCGTATTTCTATTGAGCCCATAGCACGCTCAGCTCTGAGTAGGAGCCGGTAGGGCCGGAAAATCCCACAATAACTTTTGGGCTGATTGAGGTTTGAACCCATATGCCTTGTTTACTGGTGCTTGTCATAAACATCATTACCCGCTGTGTTCCACCCGTTTTGTTCATGGTATAGGCCTGCCCAGTATATCACCTCACTCACCTCTCTCCCTCGCTGGGATCGGTGAAAGGAGCCACGCTCTACCCAGTCTATATCAATCAAAGAGTATAGTACGTACGGTACTATACTCTTTGATATCAATGTCTAACTTTGACAATGAAGCTACATTTGAAGTGCTATAAACTGGGTTTTTTTGTTTGTTTTGTTTTTTGTTTTGTTTTTGTTTTTTGTTTGTGTGTGTGTGTGTGTGTGTGTGTGTGTGTGTGTGTGTGTGTGTGTGTGTGTGTGTGTGTGTGTGTGTGTGTCTGGGGAGGGGGTTGTAACGTTTTTTAGCCAACTGATAACCTGTATGCCCCGACGTCCTTGACCCAGATTCCCCCCGTTGCGCCTGCCACGCGCCCAGCAGACAGGGGCGTGCGAGGTGCCAGCCACAACGTTGTCCAAAGCACACACCAGTCTGGCCACCCCCCTGTCCAGCTCTCACGGCTCGCTACGGGAAGAACTGGCAGCAAGACTTGAACAGCTCTAGGCCGGGGGACATGGTCCTGTCTTTTGAGACCGGGTAGCCCTTTTTGTCTTGTCTGCACAGAGTGGCGCTCACACTGTGTGGCTATGATAACCCAGACTGGGCACAGTTTCCTGTCTTTAAGACTGGGCAATCCGTTTTGTCTTTTCAGCACGGCAAAAAGCGCTTGCACCGAGTGTTGCTAACAGTGTGTGGTTTTGAATAACCCAGTTTGGTGGTTTGGAGTCAGGGTGGACATTATCGTTTATTTATCTATTTATTTATTTATTCATTCATTATCTTCATCATCACCATCATCATCATTATCGTCATTATTGTAATTATTAGTATAATTGTTATTGTTGTCATCATCATCGTCGTCGTCGTCATCATCATCATCATCATCATTGTTATTATTATTATTATTATTATATTGTCATCATTATTATTATTATTGTCAAATCTTTATTATTATAAATTGTTCTTGTATGCTGCTGTTCTCCAAACTCAACTGGACTAGCTGCGCATTCAACACAATGACTTTTTAGTGGAGAGCAGAGAACTCAAAGCTGTTTGTCGAGCTGACCACAGTCCACTTGTTGCACAGTCTGCTTCTTTGGTGGACGTGCACGCTGATGCATGTTTCATGGTCTGCACACATGTACACACGACGGTGGTGTAGACACTGGCAGGTCCGCCCACTTGTGGACCTTGGAGATTGCTTCCCCCGTTGGGTTGTCGGGGGCTTTTTCTGTATAAATAGTATCCCCACCTTCTGGAAATTCTGTGCTAGAAATTTCCACTTTTCTGTCACTCTCTTTGTTTCTGCCTTGTTGCCTTGCTTTCTGTCATTTCTTCCTATCATTTTCTGCCTTAATGGTCCATTCATCTGTATTTTTTCGATAGTCTTACATACTTTTTTTCGGATTGATAATTGGGTACATGTATTAAGTGCATTTTTGGCTCTAAGGAGGTGAGATATGCGGAAGCAATTTTAGGTAATTTATGCCTGTTTTTATATATGTTTTGGTGTCCTTATGTATGCTTATATTTGAATTCAGGTGTGTTTTTTAAATCTCCCCTGTGCGATAAATCGGACAGAATGGTCCTACGCCGGGGCCATGTCCTTAGATTATGTGCGCGAATGCGTTGATATGTGTACTTAATTTTCTTTTCCTTTTTTTCTGTTGAAGTACTGTGTTTTGAAACGGTTATAGCCCTGATATGGCTCTGCACAGTCGGCTGGGCTTTAAACAACAATAAAAGAAAGAAAAGAAAAAAGGGAGATTGGAGACTGAAGTGTCCATGAAGAATTGAACCCAGGACCCTTTGATCGCAAGTCTGTCGTTACCCACTTGACCACTGCATCCATCTGTGTCGTTTTCATAATCATGTCTAGTCCCACGGAAGTTGAAAATCGTGAAGAGCAGGGCATTGCCCGACTGCCTTGGTATAAAACGTTGGAGAGATGGGTTGATTTCCGTGGTCCCACCTCTTGAAGATCGATTAACCTTCTTGCCTTTCTGAAGTCTTGGTAAAAAAAAAAAGTGAAAAATGAAAATGAATTTGAATCGAGGGAGAGGGGATGGGCGCCGCCCTTATGGTGCTGGCCCCGGGAAAAGTTGAGGTCTCTGTCACCTCACTGACCAACGACCCCAGGGTTATGGAACTATCAACTAGGACCTTAGGACATGGCCAGCTCATGGGTTTATGTGCAGGCTTAAGGGACGTTAATGCAAATGGAATTCATTCCGAGTGCGGAGACGTCATCTTGAGATTTAAACAAACTGAAAGTGAAACATAATCAAGTTTTGTTTTTTGGAGTCAGCATGAACCGTAGAAGGTTTAAGGTGATAAAGGTTTTCCCACACTGAAGGTGGAAGGTGATAAAGGTTTTCCCACACTGAAGGTTGAAGGTGATAAAGGTTTTCCCACACTGAAGGTTGAAGGTGATAAAGGTTTTCCCACACTGAAGGTTTACGGTGATAAAGGTTTTCCCACACTGAAGGTTGAAGTGATAAAGGTTTTTCCCACGACGTACGTGTAAAGGTTTTCCCTAAGGTTGGATAATAAGGTTTTTCCCACACTGAAGGTTTAAGGTGATAAAGGTTTTTCCCACACTGAAGGTTTAAGGTGATAAAGTGTTTTCCCACACTGAAGGTTTAAGGTGATAAAAGTGTTCCCACATGAAGGTTTAAGGTGATAAAGGTTTTCCCACACTGAAGGTTTAAGGTGATAAAAGGTTTTCCCACACTGAAGGTTTAAGGTGATAAAAGTGTTCCCACACTGAAGGTTTAAGGTGATAAAGGATTTTCCCACATGAAGGTTTAAGGTGATAAAAGTGTTCCCACACTGAAGGTTAAGGTGATAAAAGTTTTCCCACATTGAAGGTTTAAGGTGATAAAAGTGTTCCCACATGAAGGTTTAAGGTGATAAAGTTTTCCCACATTGAAGGTTTAAGGTGATAAAAGTGTTTCCCACACTGAAGGTTAAGGTGATAAAAGTGTTCCCACATTGAAGGTTTAAGGTGATAAAAGGTTTCCCACACTGAAGGTTAAGGTGATAAAGTGTTCCCACATGAAGGTTAAGGTGATAAAGTGTTCCCACATGAAGGTTTAAGGTGATAAAGGTTTTCCCACATGAGGTTTAAGGTGATAAAGTGTTCCCACACTGAAGGTTAAGGTGATAAAGGTTTTCCCATATTGACGGTTTAAGGTGATAAAAGTTTTCCCACATTGAAGGTTTAGGTGATAAAGGTTTTCCCACATTGAAGGTTTTAAGGTGATAAAGTTTTCCCACACTGAAGGTTGAAGGTGAATAAAGTTTCCAATTAAGGTTGAAGTGATAAAGGAATTTTCCCACACTGAAAGTAGAGGTGATAAAGGTTTCACACTGAGGGTGAAGGTATAATGGTTTTCACACAGACGGTTTAAGGTGATAAAGGTTTTTCACTGACGTTTTAAGGTGAGTAAAGGTATTTCCACACTGACGGTTTGACGGTGATAAAGGTTATTCCATGACGTTTAGTGATAAAGGTTTTCCACGTATGAAGGTTAAGGTGAATACATTAAGATGGACAAAGTAACAAGCGAATTTTAACCTTTGACTCCCAGCTGTTATGAAAGGTGGGGAGTAAAGGGTTAAGTTTTTGCAGTTTATGGACAAGTTGTGGGAGTTAAAGGGTTAAGTTTTTGCTGTTTATGGACAAGTTGTGGGAGTAAAAGGGTTAAGTTTTGCTGCTTTATGGACAAGTTGTGGGAGTAAAAGGGTTAAGTTTTGCAGTTTATGGACAATTGTGGGAGTAAAAGGGTTAAGTTTTTGCAGTTTATGGACAAATTGTGGGAGTAAAAGGGTTAAGCTTTTGCAGTTATTGGACAAGTTGTGGGAGTAAAAGGGTTAAGTTTTTTGCAGATTTATGGACAAGTTGTGGGAGTAAAGGGTTAGTTTTTGCAGTTTATGGACAAGTTGTGGGAGTAAAAGGGTTAAGTTTTTTGCATTTATGGACAAGTTGTGGGAGTAAAAGGGTTAATGTTTGCAGTTTATGGACAAGTTGTGGGAGTAAAAGGGTTAATTTTTTTGCAGTTTATGGACAAGTTGTGGGAGTAAAAGGTTAATTTTTGCAGTTATGGACAAGTTGTGGAGTAAAGGGTTAAGTTTTGCAGTTTATGGACAAGTTGTAGTAAAGGTAAGATGGTTTATGAAATTGGGTAAAGGTTATTTTTGCGTTTATGGACAAGTTGTGGGAGTGAAAGGGTTAAGTTTTTGCAGTTATTGGAGAAATGTTGTGGGTGTAGTAAAGGGTTAAGTTTTGCAGTTTATGGACAAGTTGTGGAGTAAAAGGGTTAGCTTTTGCAGTTTATGGACAAGTTGTGGGAGAAAGGGTTAAGTTTTTTGCAGTTATGGACAAGTTGTGGGAGTGAAAGGGTTAAGTTTTTGTAGTTTATGGACAAGTTGTGGGAGTGAAAGGGTTAATGCTGCGGGGCCAGAAGTGAACTCGAGATATGAGATTTTCAGTCCACGACTCTACCAAAAGAATCAAGCAGCCCCGCGCTCCATCGTGCATAAAGTCAGCTTTGGGAATTGTTCAGGTGTAATGTCATATCACTGTCCTAAGCCATATCGTTGTGGTTTGATCACAGCCATTGATCACGCCTGCACTTTTTACTTTGCTTGTGAAAAAACCACAGTGTTTGATCTTATCTGCACAGCAGTTATGATGATACGCACAGTGTGTGTGTGTGTGGTGCGTGTTGTGTGGTGTGTGTGTGTGTGGTGTTGTGTGGTGGTGTGTGTGTGTGTTTGGTGTTGTGTGTGTGTGTGTGTGGTGTGTGTGTGTGTGTGTGTGTGTGTGTGGTGTAGTTGTGTGGGTGTGTGTGTTGTGGTTTTGGATGTGGGTGGTTGTTTGAGTGTTTGTGAGTTGTGGGGTAGTGGTGTGTTTGTTTTTGTGTGTGTTTTGAGTTGTGGATGTGTGGGTTGTTTTGTGTGTGTTGTTGTGAGTGTGTGTGTGTGAAGTGTATGTGTGGTGCAGGTGTGTGTTGTGGTTTTGTAGATTGTGTGTGGTCATGTTGTGTGTGTTGGTGTTGTTGGTGTGTGTTTATGTTGTTGTTGTGGTTTTGTCGTGTGTGGTGTGTTTGTGTTTTGTGTGTGTTGTGGAGTGTGTTTTGTGTTTCTGACGATGTTTGTGTAGTGTGTGTGTGTGTGTGTTTGTGTGTGTGTGTGTGTGTGTGTGTGTGTGTGTTGTGTGTGTGTGTGTGTGTGTGTGTGTGTGTGTGTGTGTGTCGTTTTTGATTTAACGTTTTTCTCTGTAAGTGATATTAGACGGGGGTGGGGGGGGGGGGGGGGGGAGGAGGGAATAAAAAAAATGTATACATTAAATAAAATAAAATGGAGAACGATAGTTGGACGGGTTGGATTGGGGCAGAGGGGAGACAGAGGAAAAAGTCATAAATAGGTGTAGAATAGTAAAATGGAACGAAATCTTAACTCTAACATTAGTAACAATTAACTTCAACAATGTGAAGGGAAAAATTTAACACTAAAACACAAACTGCATAAAGTTAAAGTAATGCATTAACAGGACTGTGAACTAATGATTCTGAAATTTTAAGTAACAAAGATTGATCTGATGTTACTTTTTTAAAATGAGTTTCAGAATAGTTTTCTTGTGTAAACATTTTCGGTAGAAAAGAACATAGCATTTTGCAATAAAATAAACAGTGAAACAATGTGAACTGTTTGCCGCAAATACACTTGACATTTTTACAATATTTTGTTTTCAATGCGTTTAGCTGAATACGAAAACGAAAAAAAAAATCGATCGCAAATGATACATGGAAGAATACTGCATTTTTTTGTATAAATTTTGAACGGAAAGTTTTATCATTTGTTGTGACACAAACTGATCATTTAAATGTTCATGAAATCGAGTCCATGAGGCTGATTCGATCATGTTGCAAGCTTCTTTTACGGAAGCATGAACATGTAATTCTATAGAATTAACAGAATTCTGTGCACCTTGCTTAGCTGCTCTGTCAACTACTTCGTTGCCGTGAAGACCAATGTGAGAAGGCACCCAGCATAAACTGATATCTGTACCTTTTATCCTTTAAACGATGTACAAGTGTGTGTGTGTGTGTGTGTGTGTGTGTGTGTGTGTGTGTGTGTGTGTGTGTGTGTGTGTGTGTGTGTGTGTGTGTGTGGTGCGTGCGTGTGTGTATGTATGTGTGTTTGTGTGTATATGTGTGTGTGTATGTGTGTGTGTGTATGCATGTATGTGTGTGTGCGTATATGTGTGTGTGCGAGTGTATGTGTATATGTGTGAGTGTGCGTACACGTCTTTCTAGCCTCTGCATATGTGTGTATGAGAGTGTGTCTGTGTATGTATATGTGTAATAACATGTGTGTGTGTGTGTGTGTGTGTGTGTGTGTGTGTGTGTGTGTGTGTGTGTGTGTGTGTGTGTGTGTGTGTGTGTGTGTGTATGTTTGTGTGAAATGATGATGATATGATATTGATGGTGATGATGATGATGATGATAATGATGATGATGATTCACACAGTCTTTATCTTCAGTTTGACATTCGGTGCATTATGTTGTACACCATTAAATGTCACCAAACACAGCAGCTAGGACTATTGATACAGCAGCTATGACTATTGATACAGAAACTTTCTTTTCCTGTAGTGTTATCAACACTGGCTTATGATTACTGATACAGAAACTCTGTTCTCCCGCAGTTGTTATTGTTATTGTTATTTTTGTTTAAAGTCCAGTCGACTGCACGAGCCATATCAGGGCTGTAACGGTTTCAAAACATACACAAGATTTCAAAAGGAAAAAAAGGGGAAAGTAAATTAAATACACATATCAATGTCTTCGCCTACATAATCTAAGGAGATGCTTTTGGCATTGACACACTCCGTCCAATTTATCTCACAGGGTATTTAAAAAAAACATACCTGAATACAAATTTAAACATAACCAAGGACACTAAAACATATAAAAACGGACCTAAATTACCTAACATTGTTTTCCCATATAACATTTCTCTAAAGCCAAAAATGCACTTGATTCATGTACCCAGATATCAACTCTAATAGACAGCATTTAAGACTTTATCGAACACATACAGGTGAAGGACCACTAAGACAGAAAATGATTGGAAGAAATGACAGAAAGGCAGAAACAGTAGAGTAACAGAGAAGAGAATTTCTAGCACAGAATTTCCAGAAGGTGGGGATAGGCTTACTATTTATAATGAAAGAGCCCTCGGCTCCCTGGGTTTTTTCCTGTAATGTTACAGCATTGGTTGATATTACTGATACAAAAACTCTTTTTTCCTGTAATGTTATCAGCATTGGTTGATTATTACTGATACAAAAACTCTTTTTTCCGTAGTGTTATCAGCATTGGTTGATTATTACTGATACAAAAACTCTTTTTTCCGTAATGTTATCAGCATTGGTTGATATTACTGATACAAAAACTTTTTTTCCGTAATGTTATCAGTATTGGTTGATGATTACTGATACAAAAACTCTTTTTCCCGTATGTTATCATCATTGGTTGATATTACTGATACAAAAACTTTTTTTTTCCCGTATGTTATCCAAAATTTGGTTGATGATTACTGATACAAAAACTCTTTTTCCCGTATGTTATCCATTGGTTGATGATTACTGATACAAAACCCGAATGTTATCAGTATTGGTTGATATTACTGATACAAAAACTCTTTTTCCCGTATGTTATCAACTTGGTTGATGATACTGATACAAAAACTCTTTTTCCGTAGAGTTATCAGCATTGTTGATTATTACGATACAAAACCTTTTTTCCCGTAGTGTTACACATGGTTGTGATTACTGGTTTATTTTTTGTATGTTTACTGATTACTGATTCAGAACATTTATAACCATAGCTTGTGATACAGTAAGACTTGATCAACACACTGCTGTGTTTGTGTTTTTGCAGACTGCTGGGCCAAGTGATGTCAAGATACACCATCGTCTCACGAAACAGTGCAGCATAGCATTTCAAGTTTCAACAAAGCATTTCTTCTTCGGCTGCCGTCAGAGCATTTACACACCCTGTGTCTTTGTGTGTCACACGCGGGTTTTTTTTTTTTTTATCTGATTTGGGTTCCAGGTCCTGTCAGGGTGACAGCAGGCCTACAAATGCATTAAACAAAAAAAACAAAAAATGGGGGAGGGGAGGGGAGGGGGTAGCCTAAACACAGATAAAAGTTTTAAACATTGAACTGGGTTTGGTGTGTTTGTGTGTGTCTGTGCATGTATCTGGGTTTGTGTCTGTGAGAGAGAGAAAGAGAGAGAGAGGGTGTGTGTGTGTCTGTGTGTGTGTGTGTGAGAGAGAGAGTTGAGAGAGAGAGAGAGAAAGAGAGAGAGAGGGTGTGTGTGTGTGTGAAGTTGAGAGAGAGAGAGAGGATGTGTGTGTGTGTGTGTGTGTGTGTGTGTGTGTGAGTGAGGAGTTGAGAGTGATGTGAGGAGGAAGAGAGAGAGAGAGAGTTGAGAGAGAGAGAGAAGAGAGAGAGAGAGAGAGGATGGGCGATTGCTTGTTTGATGTTTTCTCTTAGAAAGATGATAATATGAATTATCTGCTTTTATATTGATGGTCGTTTTATTTCTTTGCTTGTTTGTTCTGTGTTGTCTTTTCTTTGTTGTTAATTTTGCTCAACATTTTAGAGTTTTTCCAAGAATAATTAAAAACATACCAAATCCAATTATCCTATTCATATGGGGCCTCTTCTTCATTGTTGGGCTTGAAAAAGTTAACAAAACAAACAACAAACAAACGAACGGAGGCCTTTATCGTTCCACCACCATATTCTGATCACGATCAGTCTCAGTTCAAGCCATCGTTAAATGCAATGTCTTATTTTCCTTTTGGATTTGATATCGGATGTCCGTAAGTGTCAAGTGAGAGATATTAATGTAGTGACTCCTTTTGTCTGTTGCTTTTGATGTAAGATGTCAGCGAAGCTTCAGGTGACCCATAACAAATGCAATAATGACAATAACAATATTACTAAAGATGCATTTATTCATAAAGCCCCCAAAAGTTGACGTATGACCCAAAGCACACACTCGTGTCATTTGTCATTCACTCAAACATTCACCCACGAAGACAAAAACGACTTAACTCTTTGACTGCTGCACTCTTTCTACCAACTGCAAAAACTTAACCCTTTGACTCCCTCACACTATCCACCAGCTTCCTGCAGGAAGCTGGTGGATAGGGCGAGGGAATCAAAGGGTTAAGTTTTTGCTTTGCTAGCATGGTTGATAATACAGGATACCTGGCGGACAGGGTGCGGGAGTCAAAGGGTTAAGGCTGCAAATCACCTGCATACTGGGAGGAAGAGGACGGGGGGATAGGGGTGGGGGTGGGGGGGGAAGACTGGAGGGGAAAAGAGTGGCAGAATGGTTCAGACGTTCGTCTGCTAATAACTAAACTCGAGGTTCCAGAGTTCGCTCCCCGTAGAGGCCTCGACTTTTCTCCTCAGTTTGACCGGAAAATCGAACTGAACGTTTAGTCCTTCCGAAGGGGACAAAAACCGAGTCGGACCCGTGTGCCTTTAGGCTGCACACGCTAAAGATCCCACGGCAGTTGAAAATCGTGAAGAGCAGGGCATTGCCCGGCTGCCTTGGTATAAAACATTGGAGAGATAGGTTGTGATTTCCCAGGTCCCACCCCTTGAAGACTAATTAGCCATCTTGCTTTTCTGAAGTCTTGCTAAAAAAAAAAATTGTGAATATGAATATGAATCGAGGGAGAGGGGGTGGGCGCCGCCCTCGTGGTGCTCGCCCCAGAAAAAGTTGAGGTCTCTCTGCCACCTCACTCTCATAAACCCCAGAGTTATGGAACTATTTAGGTAGGACCTCAGGACCTGGCCAGCTCATGGGTTTATGTGCAGGCTTAAGGCTTGTGCCGATCATTCTGTATTTTCTCCATCACATGGCACCTGTGACGTTAGTGCATATGGAATTCATTCCAGCGCGGAGACGTCATCTTGAAAAATTGAAATCGAAAAATTAGAGGGGGAAATCACTTTTGAATAAAAAGGTATGACTTCAAGTTAGACTTGAAGGATGTGGGTTCATTACTGTAGAAAAGGCAGGGTGAGTGCTTGAGATCTTGAGATCTATGTTCCCTCACGTACCCTCCGCTCTGCCTCCGATCCTCTGACTTTTCGCTTTCCACGCACTAAGCTCAATACCTATGGTCCACGAGCCTTCTCTGTTTCTGGTCCGCTCTCCTGGAACAAACTTCCTCTCTCAGTCCGTCAGCAACCTACTTTTGTCTCCTTCAAGTCCGCTCTCAAAACTCACCTTTTTTCCTCTGCATAAAATCCTGACCTCACTCAATCCCCTCTGCAGCCTGTCTCCACTCGGAGGGGAATCACATTGCAATATATAATTGTATATAATATGCTCTCTATAATTTTCCATTGCTTTTATTCTTTCTCCCCATTTATAGCCGTGTGCGTGTGTGTGTGTGTGTGCGCGCGCGCGTGTGTGTGTGTGTGCGCGTGCGTGCGTGCGTGTGTGTGCGTGCGTGTGTGTGTGTCTGTTTCAGCGCTTAGATTTGATTTTATCAAGATTTTGCTCTATATAAATATTGTAATTATGAAATATTGTAATTATTATTATTATTATGCTTTTTCTGTTGCCTTCATGTTTGTTTAGCAGACGATGGCTAACCGTGTCGTTGTGTTGTGGTGTTTGTGTAATATTGATGTCAGTATACAGTTCACTGACAACGAAGATGTGGTCTTCTACAACAATGTGCGTGTACTCATCATGATCGATTTCGTTTTGTGTGTGGATTTGTCATTTCGTGAATCCATTTATGTATTTAAATAATGGATGGACGAAAAATTGAAAGAAGAAGAGACAAACAGGAGGAAATTGTATGTTTGTGTATGTGTGTGTGTGTTTGTGTATATGTGTGTTTGTTTATGTGTGTTTGTATGTGTGTGTTTGTGTGTTTGTTTATGTGTGTTTGTGTGTGTGTGTGTGTGTGTGTGTTTATGTTTGTGTGTGTGTTTTTGTGTATGTGTTTGCTTGTGTGTGTTTGTTTGTTTGTGCGTGTGCGTGCGTGCGTGCGTGCGTGCGTGCGTGCGTGCGTGCGTGTGTGTGTGTGTGTGTGTGTGTGTGTGTGTGTGTGTGTGTGTGTGTGTGTGTATTTATATGAGGGAGAGACAGACAGACAGATAGAACGAGAGCGATCGTACATGTTTTGGGTGTGTTTATGAAAGAAATGAAGGTATTATAACAGTTCGTGTGAGTGTTTTGAAATAAAACATATGTTTAAATGGTTTGGAAGGGCATGTGTAACCTGTATTGTTGTGCAGAATGATGTTGGGCAAAACTGTCTTTAAAATGTTTTAATCTCATCTGACCCATGTTTGCCAATGTTAGTTTTATTAAATTTTTTCTCTTGTACAAAATGAGAAACTTGTCATGAATAGACAAATTATTTATTCACCCAAAGTGTTATTTTTTCATTGTGAACAACTTCGTAAGTTGTATGAGTGCAAATGTTAAATCCTGATTCTCTCTCTCTCTCACGTGCACACACTGACATATTCAAACAGATACGAAACTAAAAACTACACTCATTCAGGTTAAAATTCCTTTAATAGCCCCATAGAAACAGGTACAGTAAATAGAACTTTCTACCAAAGTCAGCCATAATAAGTAACAATAAATCACAAGCAAATCACTTGTCGTATTTATAGACAGCATGAGGAAGTTTGTTGAGTAACGGCAAAAACATTTTGAATGCGATTACAAGGTAATAAATATTACAGATTACTAAAGATGAAATATCACAGCTAATATAATAACTGAATTGTATGGGAATATATAAATATATTCATCGAATTCACCAGCAACCATTGTTCCTTGGACGGATTGTTAAAAAATACAAATCTTTGTTATAATTTCCCTTGCCACAATGAATGCTGAGACGGTAGCCTCAAACCGATATATACAGATTAATGCTGTTATTTATATTATGGTGACTAACGCTTTTGCTTTAATAATATACAGATTAGTGCTGTTATTTATATTATGGTGACTAATGCTTTTGCTTTAATAGATATACAGTGATTTTAATGATGCATTTGCTTAATACTTCTGATTACATAAAGTGCCCCATCCACAACAGAATGACCAGAACCAAACACACCAACCCACAAAACTTTCTCAGCAGTCGAACAGATGTGCTGATGTTATCTGGAACCTGTTGGTCCATTTCCTAAACCTATGTGCCACCGTGAATCCCATGTTTGTAAACATCTAAGCCATGTGCACATAAAGTCTGTTTATATAACAGACACCCCCCCCCCCCCCACATCCCCCCAAATCAAAAAAAGTTAACCATATCACAGCATAAAAAGGAATTCAATTCCTTTGCATTTGCATAATCTTTTCAGAATTAGGTCTTGATGCAACAATATTAACATTACTACAGAAATACTCAGAGGCGACATCACATAAGCATGGCGTGTACATAAAGGCATCTGGCCTGAAAAGTCATATACACTTTTTTTTTTTATAGAAAATGAACTTGAATCCTACTGATGAGCACATGGGTGCCCAACTCACAATTTTGATAAACAAATGAATAAATGAATGAATGAATGAATGAATAAATAAATAAATAAATAAATAATAAATAAATAAATAAATAAATAAATAAATAAATAAATAAATAAATAAATGAATGAATGAAGATAACTCTGAAAATAATCAAGTAATGTATGTAACCATCATACTGCCTGACAAGAAAACTAAAATGATAACAAACTTAAGTTTTTCGATGCAAATCCTATAACACAACTGTGTAAGAATACTTGTAACTCTTTGGCAACAAGGCATGCCAAACTAAAAGAAGCAAGATACAGACATACTGTCAGTTCTTAGCATTGGCTGTTGACAGAATAATAATGCTGTCTGAGAATGCGGCCAGTGTAAAGTCAAGTCTGGTGAAAAATTAAGCAACAACCATAATGCATACATAACATTTTCATCTGGTGAAACTTTGAAACAAACACTCACCATTTTCATCCGTTGCAAAATTAATCAACAATCATATGCATATATGCCAGTAAAGTTATTTCTCTTCTTGTGGAGGGAGAAATTAGGCATAGCCATATTTTCATCATGGCTAAAGCTATAATAACATCAAATAATCACAAGAAGAACATTCACACAAGTGCTCAGGTAGAGCAAACAAGTAAAGTTTACCAAATACATCAGCGCTTAGATTTGATTTTATCAACACTTTGCGCTATATAAATATTGTAATTATTATTATTATTATTATCTGATCCAGCCTAACTACTTTGGGGGAAAAACAGTTGTAACAAAAACATGTAAATCAAATCAATTTTGACAGATGAACACGTCTACAGCCAAGTGCTGACCTATACCTGTAAGCCCGATAAGTCACCATGATTGCACTTATCTGAGCACCTAACTAACACATACTGACCAGTTTAACGCTACCCAGGAGAGACAAAAAAACAGAATTTACATACATTGTATCATAAAACAATGAAATCAATAATGCATGCACACATTTTCAAAATAGATAAAGACAAAGTAATTGTTTGCTGTGAAAGAACTGGATGTAAAACAACAACCATAGTTTCAAATCATTTTACAATGAAACAAAAAGACTGTCTGCATACAACAAAAACCAAGACTATCTGCATATAACAGAACAAGACTATCTGCATATAACAGAACAAGACTATCTGTATATAACAGAACAAGATTGTATATAACAGAACAAAACTATCTGCATATAACAGAACAAAAACTATCTGCATATAACAGAACAAGACTATCTGCATATAACAGAACAAGACTATCTGCATATAACAGAACAACAAAACTCTGCATATAACAGAACAACAAAACTATCTGCATATAACAGAACAACTGCATACAACAGAACAACAAGACGATATGCATACAACACAATCACAGCTACACAAACCTGCGACTCTTTAAAACTTGGACAGTGTTGTTTTTAATCAAAAAATATCTGTACACGAAAAACAACAACATCACAGACTTTTGTCATAATATCGTAGTGCTCTTTAGTCAGAAATAGCAGCTGTACCATTTACTTGCATGTACAGTACATCATATGCACATCAAATCACACAAAAACATACACTACCCTATTTAAAGAGATGAGCGGTATAAAAGTTCAAAGTTATCAACTAAGAATGTTGGTAAGGGAAATGGAAAAACAGAGAAGACAAATTCCCAAGGAACATCAAACAAGGATGATCAAGATGTAATAAACAGATGACAGACACAGATTTGGAAACATGATGGGCATTGGTAAGGAAACATGATGGGCATTGGTATGGAAACATGATGGGCATTGGTATGGAAACAAAATATGGGCACTGGTATTGAAACAAGATGGGCACTGGTATGGAAACAGGATGGGCACTGGTATGGAAACAGGATGGGCACTGGTATGGAACAGGACAGGCACTGGTATGGAAACAGGACGGGCACTGGTATGGAAACAGGATGGGCACTGGTATGGAAACAGGATGGGCACTGGTATGGAAACAGGACGGGCACTGGTATGGAAACAGAGGATGGGCACTGGTATGGAAACAAGATGGACACTGGTATGGAAACAGAGGACGGGCACTGGTATGGAAACAGGTGGGCACTGGTATGGAAACAGGACGGGCACTGGTATGGAAACAGGACGGGCACTGGTATGGAAACAGAGGATGGGCACTGGTATGGAAACAAGATGGGCACTGGTATGGAAACAGGATGGGCACTGGTATGGAAACAAGCTGGGGCACTGGTATGGAAACAAGATGGGCACTGGTATGGAAACAGGACGGGCACTGGTATGGAAACAAGATGGGCACTGGTATGAATCATTACTGTCATCAGATTTAAACAAATGAGTCTGACAGTAGTATGTCCTGTGGCACGTTGTGTGGCACAAGCGTTGTACAAAAAGGCAAACAATATGTGTCTACAAATGACTGGTTATTATAGCAAACAGGAGAACAGTGAATTTTGTGGTCAGTGTTGCTGTGGCCAAAACCTCCAATAAATAAACTATCTCTATCTGACAGTCATTCGTCAATAGGCAAAATTTTGCTTGTTAATGGTAGTTAATTACGTGACAGAATGTCTGTGTTAAATGTGTACCTGTGTGAACAGAATCTATGATTAAAGTGTGCATCTGTGTAAACAGATGTAAGTGTGTATGTGTATGAACAGAATCCGCATTATAAGTGTGTACCAGAGTGATGTTACAAACCAATCACTACAGTGGGAACCAACTCTGCACACAAAGCTAGTGTATACATATACATACAGGGCTGTTAGTGGTAAAAATCTGTTTTTCCCTGAAAATTGGCTGGGGTCCAGGGGCCGCCCAGGCCCGTTGGGGTCCAGGGGCAACGCCCCGGTGGGGGGTGCAGGGGGGCGAAGCCCCCGCCGAAAATTGAAAATATGACATTTTGAAGCCAATCAGAGGGCCTATCCTGGCAGCAAACTGGGTAATTTTTAGTTCACAAAAAATTAACAAATCAATGGATCAATTTGTGTTTAGAGTAACTTTCTGAAACCACATGACATATATAGCACTTGGTTTTAGAAAGTCATTCTAAACACAATTTTTTTGTATTCATGCAATAATTCTTAATGTCAAGGCGTACTGCAAGTTCAACTTAAGAGAGCTCTCTATACTATTCCCTTACAGAACTTGGTTTTTTTTTTTTTTTTTTTTGCTTTTTTTTTTCTTTCGCGGAAGCACTTTGACTTTCCCTGAAATGGGATCACTGTATTCGCGGATTTCGCGAAATCGCTGAACTCTAACAGCCTGTACATATGTATATATATACATCCATTATTAAATGATGCAAAACACGACCCAGCTGCTCATAGTTTATTGGCAGCATGCTGGTTTTATGAACATCAGTGCCTGCCAAACGGCCATACTGTGATTTATTGTCTGTCCTTGTCACTGTTGTTAGTACGCTCCCAAAACTTGGGAATTCAACACTAACAACCTGCTTAATGAAGTGCTTAGCAGAGTGGACAGAAACATCTCCGTTATTTAACTGTCAGCAAGACGTCTGACCAATCCGATCAGCCGCGCATGAACAATCTTATGATCAATACCTATGATCTTATGATCTAAGCTCAATACCTATGGTCCACGAGCCTTCTCTGTTTCTGGTCCACTTTCCTGGAACAAACTTCCTCTCTCTGTCCGTCAGCAACCTACTTTTGTCTCCTTCAAGTCTGCTCTCAAAACTCACCTTTTCTCCTCTGCATAAAATCCTGACCTCACTCAATCCCCTCTGCAGCCTGTCTCCACTCGGAGGGGAATCACATTGTAATATATAATTGTATATAATATGCTCTCTATAACTTTCCATTGCTTTTATTCTTTCTCCCCATTTTAGTCGTGTGCGTGTGCGGTGTGTGTGTGCGTGTGTGTGTGTGTGTGTGCGTCTGTTTTAGCGCTTAGATTTGATTTTATCAAGATTCTGCGCTGTACAAAATAAAGCATTGTATTGTATTGTATCAAAGAGGGGATTACAATTTCCACAGGAAAACCAAACAGTGCAGGTCGGTCACGTCTGTGTGCAAGTAAAACAGCTGCCAATGAATGGTAAGTCACAAGGGACACAGTAAAATGATAAGTGGTCAGAGGATCAGCAGTGCATCATAAGCCACTTTCCATGAGAAACGGTTTCTGAAAGCAGGAATGTGCAAACATTTACATGAAACTGAGTAACGTCCGACTTGTTTATAACTGCTGAGTCAACGTCAGACATGTTTATAACTGCCAATTTCAACGTCCGACTTGTTTATAACTGCCAAGTCAATGTCCGACTTGTTTATAACTGCCAAGTCAACGTCAGACTTGTTTATAACTGCCGAGTTTACGTCCGACTTGTTTATAACTGCCAAGTCAATGTCCGACTTGTTTATAACTGCCAAGTCAACGTCCGACTTGTTTATAACTGCCAAGTCAATGTCCGACTTGTTTATAACTGCCAAGTCAACGTCAGACTTGTTTATAACTGCCGAGTCAACATCAGATTTGTTTATAACTGCCGAGTCAACGTCAGACTTGTTTATAACTGGCAGTATGTCAAATGGATGTCAAGATTCTGCCAGACCAAGACTTGAAAGACATCTAAAAAACCCTAACTTTCAAAACCACACACAAAAGACAAAATGTTAATCATTTTGGTGAAATATGAGGTGCTCTCTGAGTAGCTTATTTACATTCTTAGCAATGCTTTGCGAAGCAACGTTAAAAATAATCATCCTGATTTGAAGTTTTAAAATCAAAGTGAATGTATACACATCAGTACACTGACCCATATACATACAGACTTTCAGTCAAACCTGTTATTAAGGTTACCATTTTCACCAATTCTGTCAAGATATTACCATTTTCACTTGTGCTGTCACAAAATCTCATTCATCTCATCCATCTCCGTCACTGTGGACGATGGCGGCGCTCCACTCTTTGTCACGAATGATCGCCAGGCGACACAGTCTCTGCTCCTGTGTATGATGTCATGGAGCCCCAGTTTGCAGGCATCAGCGATGTTGTCCATGATGGATTTTCCACAAAATATTACCTCAAAAACATAATTTTCACAATGAAAATACAATCTATTGTTCTTTATATACAAGTATACATTTTTTTCCTAAACTTATCACAGATATGCCTTATGTACACAATAAAAATACACTGTACAAATATAATCTGTTAAAAGGAAACCTCTCAAAACAGACCCCCAAAGCACGCTAACAACTGCGAAAGCTGAAATGAAAATGAAATGATAATAAAATCATTTTCATTGTTTAGCGCAAACAACAAACCTATGACACTACGACAGAGAGTAATACAACCTGTGCCATCCTCCTGATCATTATTTATGGAAAGAACACAACAATTTTGCATAGGTTGGCTGTGGTAAAGTAAAACACCATCACGACAGAACTGTTCCATGACAATAAATGTCTCAGTCATTGCTGTGTTAAAGATAACAGGACACGCTTTCACCCATGTCACCGACACTTAAATGTCCATCAGTCCATTTTCTGACAGTGGCTCTGGTCCTGAAGGAGGTCGTGAATTCCTACCACTGGGTTCCTGACTTCTGGCCGTGTTAGTCTGGGACTGCAATTTCTGCTCAAGGGAATCATCCACAACCTCTGCCAGAGATATTTCTGCCTCTGGGTTCTCGTCATTCAGATACCTGCAATGAATAATGTTGGATTAATACATATCTCAATATTAGGAATTATTTAGTCATACCATTTTTATGTGTTTTTCTTCAGAAATAAGAGTGGTAAAATGGTTTAGATGTTTGCCTGCCAATAACTCCATGCTCCAGAGTTCATTTCCCATTGAGGCCTCAACTCTTCTTCTCAGTTTGATCGGAAAATCAAACTAAACGTCTAGTCCTTTGGAAGGGGATGAAAATGGAGTCAGACCCATGTGCTTTCTGGTCTTTGCATGCTAAAGATCCCACGGCAGTTGAAAATTGTGGAGATCAGGGCTTTAACCTAGCTGCTCTAATATAAAACATAGGACAGATAGGTTGATTTCCCAGGTCCTTCCCCATGAAGGCCATTTGTGACCCATTCTCACAAAAGGCACAATAAGTCTCAGTGTAGGCATTTTCAGGTTATGGTATCACTACAAAGTTAGAATCTCAGCTTTCAAATGGTACTAAAGTTGAGTTTCATGCCACAAAAACAAAAACGTTATGGGCTTTCAAAGATGAGAGGGGTCAAGTCAGCCATTCTGAGAAAAACAGTGTTGAAGAAAATAGGTCTGAATTGAAAGAGTATGGTCAGAAACTCCTTAGCTACAAGCATTAAATATCAACCAAATCAGCTGAAATTCCATACTTCTCTTGTTTACTTAACTGTCCATCCATCCAAAACAACAAAAAGAAAAAGAAATTTAAGAAAAGCGTACTTTAATCACCAAAATGAGGCGATCGGGCAGCTTTCATCGGCCAGATAGTAGCACTTACAACACATTAAAACACAAAAAAATGTTATTTATCGATTAAATTTGTTGTGTTAGGACATGGTGTAAAAGTGGTTATAGAGTATGAAAATGCAGAAAACTCAAAATTGACAAAATTGTCCCTGTTCAGAGTTTTCAGCCCACAGCAGCAGAAGGCCTCGCCTGACTTATTGTATACCTTTAGTCAGAGCAGGTCACATTTAGCCTTCTTGCCTTTCTAAAGTCTTGGTTTATTTGCAGCAATGTGCTGTCAAAGGAGAGAGCAGCCCAAGTTTCACACGGTAAATCCAATGTGACAAAAGAAATGAATGTGAACTTGTCACATGTTCCCAGCTCAAGTACATAAGAAAAACGCACACTTTCAGAACGCAGACTGCTACATGATTTGGACACAGCTGAAGAACCCAGAACACATGACAACAGAAATGGAACATCCAGTTAATGCATGAAACAAGACAGGCACAAATGTTTAGCCAACTGACATTCATCAAGTGTACATAAAAGGCAACAAAGAATAAATATACATAACTTACAGGAAAAAACCCCAGCAAGACTTCCTTGATGTCTCAATAAGCAGGAGAAAATGACAGCTATAAATCCATAAAGCATTTGTGGATTATGGTAACTGAAAAGCAGGGAGACAAATGTATGACGTGAGGGAAGTTGGATGAATTCCACGTTGTAAGGACGGTTGTGTCATATCATTGATGTTATATCCTAAGGACGGTTACTGTCACTGTTATTGTTGTTTAAACCCCAGCCACTGCATACAACCATATCAGGGCTATAACCATTTCAAGACATACACAATACTTCATCAGACAAAAAAAAAAAGGGAAAAGAAAATTAAGTACATAGATCTATATCAATGCATTTGCGCACATAATCTAAAGAAACGCCCCTTGTGTTGACCACTTTGTCCAATCCATGCACAGGGGATTTAAAAAACATACCTGAACACAAACCTAAACATGACGTTAAGGTCACTAAAACATATAAAAAAAAACAGGCTAAACTACTACAAATAGCTTCCAGACATCTCATTTCCCCAGAGCCAAAAATGCACTTAATACGTGTACCCAATTGTCAATCAAAAAGGAAGTACGTAAGACTTTATCAAACACATACAGGTGAATGGATCAACAGAGCAGAAAATGATAGGAAGAAATGATGAAAAGCAAAAGAAGAAGAAACAAACATTTAACAAAGACAGTGACAGAAAGAGGAAATTTGTAGCACACAATTTCCAGAAGGTGGGGATACTATCTATACTGAAAGAGCCCCCGGCATCCCCACGGGGGATCCTTGAGCAGGGTCTAAAGCTGAAATATTGGAAATCAACAAATCCTCAGACACTTGTTGAGCATCTGTTCTTGAGAAAAAAATGTATATGTAAACATACACACTTGTTTTGGATCTTGTAATATACCCCAAGACTGCGTTTTATCTGTATAAGTGTCTTGTACTACGTCTTGTTTTTATTTACTACATTTTAAAATTGTTTTAGCCTCTTTTTATCCATTGTTTGGTGTCTGTGATCTGTTTGTGACCGTGCGTTCGTGCTTGACAAAGGCTAGTTGGCCGAAAATTTGCGCTTGTTTTGTTTCGTTTTGTTGGATACACGCTTATATTGGTTTTCTTGTTCTTCTGGTTCCTGTTTGCTTGGGCACGGGCAGTCACACTTGTTTTGGATCTTGTAATATACACATATAGTCAAAACAAATGGAGAAAATGGACGTGAGACGTAAGGCAAGTGAATAGTGTCTGGTGCAATGAATCTAGTCCGACTTTGGAGAAACAAAAAAAAATCTGAATCCAACAACCACGGGAATGAAAGAAAAAATCTGAGAGCTCAGAGAAAAGAAAAACTTTGGTCAGATGCACACTGCTTCAGAAAGAAGGAAGTGAAACAGACAAAAAATGTATGAAAACAAATTGTTCAGCCGCAAAGTCTTATACATCACAGGAGGGGGTGGTGGGGTAGTTGAAAAAGAATGAATGGATAACTGAGGTAGGGTAAGTCATTAAACATTAGAATGGAAGTACATCAGTTGTCACAACTAGTGTAAGTCATGCAAGGACACACACACACACACACGCGCACACACACACACATATACACACACACACACGCACGCACACACATACACACACGCATATGAGCTCACTCTTATAAACGATTACATTCATAACTTTACACACACACACACACACACACACACACACACAGACACAGACACACACACACACACAAATACAAACACAAATAACTGCTCATACTAATAAATGATTATATTCATAAATTTACACGCATGCATGGGTGTGCACACACACACACACTCACTCATACAAACACAAAGTCATTGTTTAGCAATACCCAACTAATGATGAAAGACACAGAGAGAGAAAAGAGAAGACAGACAGACACAGGAAGCATCCACAGTCAAGTCACATCTGCCACAAGACAGCACTTACAAAACGAAAAAGAAAGTAAACAAACACCTACCCCCTAAAAAATACCACAGATACACACACACATGACCAAAGACGTACACACTATCCCTGAGTTCTCTTCACACACACACACACACACATACACACACACACACACACACACACACATACACACACACATACACACACATACACACACACACACACACACATACACACACACACACACACACACACACATACACACACACACATACACACACACACACACACACATACACATACACACACACACACACACACACACACACACACACACACACACACACACACACACACACAGGTACTCACTTTCCCCAGGGAAAGACGAAGCTTTCATCTTCTGACACCCTGACAACGACACACTGTAGTTTCCATGACGACCCAAACCCTGTACTGTTCAAGCCAATCACCACTTTCTCCAGTCTGCCCAGGTCCACTGCTTCAATGACAAAGGAATCCGTCTGCACGTGTACAAGTCAGACAAAAACAGTTCAACACTTTCCCATAACTCTGAGGTTGTTAGTCTGGGTGTCAGGATCGTCTAGGTAGGGCCTCAGGACCTGGCCAGCTCATGGGTTTATGTGCAGGCTTAAGGCTTGTGCCACGATCACTTTACACATGGCACCTGTGACGTTAGAGCATATGGAATTTGTTCCCAGTGCACTTTGAAGAACAGATGCTTGTGTAACTAAACACAAAACTTCACATCTTTTTAAACTCAGCGTCTGTGGCTCATCCGCACAAACCAGTGATAACTTGCTGAGACAGGACAACAGTATAGCAGGCTGGGTAAGAGAAGAAGATGGTTTCCTCTGAAAAATGACCCGGGTCCAGGGGCAACGTCCCTTCTGGGGGGTAGCCCCCCAGAAGCTGAAGAATTTCTGTAATTCTGAGGCATTATAGATGCATTTCCTGATGGCAAATACAATAATTCAGTAATATTTCCTCTGAAAAAAATTATTTTTTTCCCCTCTGAAACTAGGAGTTCATCTGCTGAAATCAGTGGATCCGCTGAGAGTTACCCAGTCTGGTATAGGCAGAAACAGCTAGTAAGGATCATTCCAGATGATTTTCATTCCTCAGGAGAAACACAGTCCTCATACATCAAGATCAATACACCAAACATCTGTATATGTGTGTGAATTTAGTTTGACCTTTTTAGTCCTACACCCTATCCACCAGCTTCCTGCAACTTAACCCTTTCACTCCCTCATTGTATCCAACAGCTTCCCACACGAAACTGGTGGATAGGGTGAGAAAGTGAAAGGGTTAAGTTTTTGCTTTTGCTGCCATGGCTGACAATGCGGGATGCTGGTGGACAGGGTGAGGGAGTCAAAGGGTTTAATCTTCAGAGGCTGTTTTCTCAAAATCACAGCCCAGCAATTATGTCATTTCAAACAGCTACACCATCCACATTTTCCACCCTAGGACATTCAATTACACATCAAAAGGATCAGAATAGACTGTAAAGTTATGAAATATGTACATATCTCAAAATATCTCTAAATCAAAGTAGCAATGATGTTGCGGCAACGGGTCACACATACACTTTATTCAAAGCTCTGTGCGTGTGTGTGTGTGTGTGTGTGTGTGTTGTGTGTGTGTGTGTGTGTGTGTGTGTGTGTGTGTGTGTGTGTGTGTGTGTGTGTATGTGTGCGTGTGTGTGTGTGCATGCGCAAATGTGTGTTAATATGTATGTGCGCAGGCGTGTTTTTGTGTGTGTGGAAAGGAGTGTATGTGTGTGTAGGCATGCATACATACGTGAATATCGACATTTTATACAAACAATGCTGTTCTTATCACTTTCATGCGCTTTTTGCAGTAAAAGATTTTTTTCAGAGATAATATATCAATGAATAATTTTGAGTCGGAAAAGACACAGCCACTGACTGTTCCTGGTTGGAACTTTGTACGTTCCTCCAAGTTCCGCTTGAGTTCCCTGCGGCCAGAGTCTCCACGACTTCCCACCAGAGTCAGGTGAACATCAGCATTAGTTCCTGTATCACCGTCTCCTGGTGTCACTGTCTTCACCTGAGGTACTATGAACTCTGTGAAACTTGAACAACAAAATACTGAAATACTCTGGGAAACTTTGTGAGAAACAGAGAATACAATCTGAAATACTCTGGGAAACTGTGAGAAACAGAGAATACAATCTGAAATACTCTGGGAAACTGTGAGAAACAGAGAATACAATCTGAAATACTCTGGGAAACTTTTGGAGAAACAGAGAATACAATCTGAAATACTCTGGGAAACTTGTGAGAAACAGAGAATACAATCTGAAATACTCTGGGAAACTGTGAGAAACAGGGAATACAATCTGAAATACTCTGGGAAACATAGTGAGAAACAGACAATACACTCTGAAATATTCTGGGAAACTTTGGGAGACACGCTTTCCCAACACTGCCCACTGACATGATCTTCACTGCCCTCAGTACAGTTATCTATCATCATCTGTCAGCATTGTCCAGTTTGATGGTATCTGCTTCAGCAGACGTCACAATTCTCCTGTTTTCAGCTTCCAAATACACCACCAAAATCACGTTCATTTTGCTTCAGTCTTGGTTTTTGGCAGTCTGTTGAATGATCGATATCAAGTTAGTGTGTGTGTGTGTGTGTGTGTGTGTGTGTGTGTGTGTGTGTGTGTGTGTGTGTGTGTGTGTGTGTATGTGTGTGTGTGTGTGTGGTGTGTGTGTGTGTGTGTGTGTGTGTGTGTGTGTGTGTGTGTGTGTGTGTGTGTGCATGCGTATCTGCATGCGTGAGGGTATGTGTGAGTGTGCGTATGTGTGTGTGTGTGTGTATGTTTGCGCGCGCACACTCATGTGCATGCGTGCGTACGTGTGTGTGTGTGTGTGTGTGTGTGGTGTGTGTGTGTGTGTGTGTGTGTGTGTGTGTGTGTGTGTGTGTGTGTGTGTGTGTGTGTGTGTGTGTGATGTGCACAGGGTACTACGTGCACATGTTTTTTTGTATCGTGTGCATGAGGTGATGTATGCATGAGTTTTTATGTTGCGTGCGAAAGGGAATTTTGTGTGTGCATGATAGAGTTTTTGAAAACAGCTCACCCAAGCTGAGGACTTGGGTGGAATGGGTTTTTACTGTACACACTTCGCCTAAAACAGTCTGAGAGAAAGAACTGTTCGTTGGAGCTCACGAAGAAAAAGAAAAAGAAGAGGAAGAAAGCGAAAAAGGAGAAGGAAAAGAAAAAAAAGAAACAAAAAGGAGAAGAAGAAGAAAGAAAAGAAGTAGAAAAGAAGAAGAAAGAAAAGAAGTAGAAAAGAAGAAGAAAGAAAAGAAGTAGAAAAGAAGAAGAAAGAAAAGAAGTAGAAAAGAAGAAGAAAGAAAAGAAGTAGAAAAGAAGAAGAAAGAAAAGAAGTAGAGAAAGGAGAAGAGCGAGAAGAAGGAGAAGAAACAGGAGAAGAAGAAGAGGAAGGAGAAGAAAACAAAAAGGAGAAGAAGGAGGAGAAGAAAAAGAGAAGAAGAGGAGAAGAAGGAAAAGAAGAAGGAGAAGGAGGCGAAGAAAAAGAGGAGAAGAAGAAAGAGGAGCAGGAGAACAAAGGAGGAGGGGACAAAGAAGGAGGGGACAAAGAAGGAGAAGGAGAGAAAGAAAAGACATTAATATGAAGGTGCGTGTTGTGAATATTGTATGTTGTATGTGTGATGTGTGAAAGTCAGCAGAAATAAGTGTAAAAAAAAATGATATCGAAATCTGTTTAGTGTAATTGGTTGAAAGAAAAGCGTGCGGTTGTGTGACGGACGAGTGCTTTATATATGTTCTGATTGTGTGAGCATGTGTACAAGCATGACAGTGAGTGTGAGTGTGTGTGTGTGTGTGTGTGTGTGTGTGTGTGTGTGTGTGTGTGTGTGTGTGTGTGTGTGTGTGTGTGTGTGTGTGTGTGTGTGTGTGTGTGTGTGTGTGTGCGCGTGCGCGTGTGTGTGTGTGTGCGCGCGCGTGCGTGCGTGTGCGCGCAAAACTTTGTCAGTATTGCTTTAAAGTTAACCTGACAATAAACACTTCATGATGTGTGTGTGTGTGTGTGTGTGTGTGTGTGTGTGTGTGTGTGTGTGTGTGTGTGTGTGTGTGTGTGTGTGTGTGTTTGTACATGTGTGCGTAAAGGAACGGGTGAGAAGCGTAACAGTGACAAATAAAATACAAGTTTACAAAGAGTCAGAAAGGCATCTGACATCATGGTGACTAAAGACACTTACTCTGTAGAGGCTGTTGATCCGGCCACACAGCGGCTGCTTCGCACACAATGTCTCCATGATTTTTATTGAAGGACAGCCAGCAGTCAATGTCAAACTCCAGCTTGTCTCCAGAGAACTCGTTACTCATGATCATCTGATGGAAACAATCACAATCAATTGCTGTCTACACAGAACTTGTTACCCATAATCATCTGATGACAAATTTATAAGCAATCAATTACTGAAGTCCACCACAACCCTCAATATTTATTTTCTTAAACTTCTTTTATTTCATAATGACTACCTAGCTGAGCCTGTCTCTCAGTGACAAAAAAAAGCCACTTACTGCGTAGCTTTCATCGGCGATCCGGCCGACTTCTTCAGCGCAACTGCTGGGTTGAGAACTGGCTTCAGTGCACACCGCCGTGAGCGAACTCACGACAATGCGACTGAATAAGTGAGGAGTACATCTATGGCGGGTTGTGTCGGCCCCTTTTATTTCTCCTTTACTACACAAGATGCCATTTACAATCTAACACTGAACACATTTCAATCCCAGGGAAGCTTCAGAATCAGCAAAAGAATGAATACAAAACCACAAAAAGAAAAACAGATGATGGGACAAAATGGACAGACAAATGGTCAGTTGTGATATTACTATAATCAACAATATAGTGTATGTAAGCTGTCAACGTGAGGTATACAATAAAAACATTACATCATCATTTTAAAAATCTGATCTTAATCGGATACAACTGCCCTTGATTTTTGCATTATACTCTTCAATTGCATCTCTGTATATCAGCTCTTTTTTTTAAACAGTAATGTTTGGTCAGATACAATCTGTATTATCTATCTTTTGTTTATAAATATGTGACCTCCCAGCATGAAATCAGTCTTAACTAGCATTTTGGGTATTTTGAGATATATGTATCACTGGAAAGTGTACATTCTGCTGATTATTTTGGTACTTGAATAAAGCTTGTACTAAAAAAAAAAGTAAACAATATGTATGTTTAAAGTCACCAAGTTGTATGACGGCCATTTTGAGAAATCGGCCTCTAAATTTATGTACTCTTCTACACATTTTCCTTAAATTTCCTAATTTTGTGGCTTTGACCCAGTTTGTTTCTAATTTTACCTGTATAATCTGAAAGGTGTCCCAAAGAGCTTTCTGACAGTATGTTACATGTGTGGGTTCTGTACAGGTCACTGTACGAATAAGAGACAAAAATAGGTACTTTTGGTAAGAAATTGCGTTTTCTGCTACGATCAGTGCATTAAAATACCATTTTAAATTAACGATATTTTTTCGAGAAAAAAATTTCTGCATGGGATAGATTATAGTCCACAGAAATCAATTTTGAGAAAAAGCCAAAACATCCCAGATAGACCCTCAGTCACCTTTTCAGCTCCTAGTGCTGTTCGACTGACTGTGAGTTAAGACTGAATTGGTGGTGGGAGGTCACATATACATCTCACCAAACAATGCTAGCTGAATGGGTAGCGCAATCTATGTTAGATTTGAGAAGTTCAACAACATGGGAGATAATTTCTACGTGACTCTCAAGAGTTATGTCCTTTGGTTGATATTATAAAAATTCTCCCTGCTTCCCTCTTATTTCTTTGGTATTACCTATATGCCTTGGAAGCAACCCTGTATATGTTCTGTCTTGTCTATGTGTGTGTGTTTGGTCAGTTCAAGAATAAAAGACTATGTCAATCTTGAACATAAGACCAATATATTGTATTATTTCTCTTCTCTCTCATGGTTGTGTGTAGGGTAGTTGCAGAGTATAAAGGTAGGCTTGGGCGCTCCTTTTTTGAGGAGTGTTCTGAGTTTACGGTTTTTGTGCTTTGTATCTGCTTCTGAGATTCATAATAAATGACAGAGGAACAAAACCCTCAGTATATGTCCTGTTTTTGGTCGTCAGTTTCTGAGACACACTGAAGTACAGAGAAGCCTCTCATTCACTTACAGAAAAGCGACCTCTTAACATGGCTACACATCATCATCATCATCATCATCATCATCAAGTGCCTTGCCGCATGGCGTTGGCAATCATGGACTTCCATCTGTCTCTACCTCTCGTTGCCCCTAGCATCTCCTCCCCCACCCTCCTCGTCCCCAGCCACTCTGCAAGTCCGTCCAGCATTTTCTTCCTGGGTCTACCCGGTGCTCTCTTTCCCCCCCAGCTTTCCTGTTGTGACCAGGTGCTCCAAATCCCCCTTCCTCATAAAATGGCCTATAAATGTTGCCTGTCTTTTCCTAATCTTCCTTATGAGTGATCTACTTGTGTCTGCCTCCATCAAGACTGTCTCGTTTGTTTTCTTTGCTGTCCATGGAACTCTCAATATTCTTCTTAGAAACCACATCTCGGCTGCCTCAATCTTGTTCTGGCTTTGTTTGTTGACTGTCCACGCCTCACATCAGTACAACAGTATTGGTTCTATATAACATTCAAGAACTCTCTTCCTGACGTTAATTGATAGGCATTTGTTGGTAAGAATGCCTGTCATCTTCCCGAATGCTATTTTGGCTTGGCCGATTCTGCCGGCTATTTCTGATGTGCATCTGCCGTCTGATGAAATGATCGTTCCCAGGTATTTGAATTTATCAACCTGTGTCAAGGTTGTGCCATTTGCTGTTATTTTGCATGAGGGGATTTCATGTTTTTTTTACTGATCACCATGACTTCAGTCTTCCTGCTGTTTAGTTCCAGCCCCTTACCTTAGCTTTCTCTTTCTAGTATATTCACAAGGTTTTGTAGGTCCCTTTCACTTTCTGCAATTAGCACGGTGTCATCTCCGTATCGAATGTTGTTTATCATTTTCCCTCCAACCTTTAACCCAGGGTCTTCTTCTAAGTTTGGCTACACATACACACTGTGAAATGTACTGTGGAAATCCACATTTTACAGGTCAATAGTTGAATATGAGGTCGTTTTTTTCTTTTTTTTTAACCTTACTGGTTGGTCCCTAAAATGCTAACAATTTTATAACTATCTGTACCTTACTGGTTGGTCCCTAAAATGCTAACAGTTTTATAACTAACTGTACCTTACTGGTTGGTCCCTAAAATGCTAACAGTTTTATAACTAACTGTACCTTACTGGTTGGTCCCTAAAATGCTAACAGTTTTATAACTAACTGTACCTTACTGGTTGGTCCCTAAAATGCTAACAGTTTTATAACTAACTGTACCTTACTGGTTGGTCCCTAAAATACTAACAGTTTTATAACTAACTGTACCTTACTGGTTGGTCCCTAAAATACTAACAGTTTTATAACTAACTGTACCTTACTGGTTGGTCCCTAAAATGCTAACAATTTTATAACTGTACCTTACTGGTTGGTCCCTAAAATGCTAACAGTTTTATAACTAACTGTACCTTACTGGTTGGTCCCTAAAATGCTAACAGTTTTATAACTATCTGTACCTTACTGGTTGGTCCCTAAAATACTAACAGTTTTATAACTGTACCTTACTGGTTGGTCCCTAAAATACTAACAGTTTTATAACTGTACCTTACTGGTTGGTCCCTAAAATGCTAACAGTTTTATAACTAACTGTACCTTACTGGTTGGTCCCTAAAATGCTAAGTTTTATAACTAACTGTACCTTACTGGTTGGTCCCTAAAATGCTAAGTTTTATAACTAACTGTACCTTACTGGTTGGTCCCTAAAATGCTAACAGTTTTATAACTATCTGTACCTTACTGGTTGGTCCCTAAAATGCTAAGTTTTATAACTAACTGTACCTTACTGGTTGGTCCCTAAAATGCTAACAGTTTTATAACTGTACCTTACTGGTTGGTCCCTAAAATACTAACAGTTTTATAACTGTACCTTACTGGTTGGTCCCTAAAATACTAACAGTTTTATAACTAACTGTACCTTACTGGTTGGTCCCTAAAATGCTAACAGTTTTATAACTATCTGTACCTTACTGGTTGGTCCCTAAAATGCTAAGTTTTATAACTAACTGTACCTTACTGGTTGGTCCCTAAAATGCTAACAGTTTTATAACTGTACCTTACTGGTTGGTCCCTAAAATACTAACAGTTTTTAACTGTACCTTACTGGTTGGTCCCTAAAATGCTAACAGTTTTATAACTAACTGTACCTTACTGGTTGGTCCCTAAAATACTAACAGTTTTATAACTGTACCCTACTGGTTGGTCCCTAAAATGCTAACAGTTTTATAACTAACTGTACCTTACTGGTTGGTCCCTAAAATGCTAACAGTTTTATAACTAACTGTACCTTACTGGTTGGTCCCTAAAATGCTAACAGTTTTATAACTATCTGTACCTTACTGGTTGGTCCCTAAAATACTAACAGTTTTATAACTAACTGTACCTTACTGGTTGGTCCCTAAAATACTAACAGTTTTATAACTAACTGTACCTTACTGGTTGGTCCCTAAAATGCTAACAGTTTTATAACTACCTGCTTCTGTACATGAAGCGAACCATTAGCCCAACTGGTTACAGCAGTACACAGGGGTTGTGGGTTCGATCCCTGGACAGGCCACAGTTTTCCATGATTTTGCCAAAGCATCAGTAGTGGACGTGGCGGTAGTGTGCATAAAATTGATTGCAAGCAGAGAGATGCTGTCTTAAGAAACAGAAACTAACACTAAAACTCCATAGCAACTCGTCATTTAGCTTACTGAATGGTTTCGTTTCTTCTCAGTTTATATTCCATCTTCTGAATGATAATGTCAATTGTATAGGTATAGGCCTACATAATATAATGAATTCGTATTCATTAATCCTTTGACTCCTGCATCCTGTTTAACAGCATCCTGCAGTATCAACCATGCTAGCAAAAGCAAAAACTTAACCCTTTGACTCCGACACACTATCCACCAGCTTCCTGCAGAAAGCGGGTGGATAGGGGGAGGGAATCAAAGGGTTACGTTTTTTTGCAGTTGGTGGGTAGGGTGCAGGAGTCAAAAGGTTAAAAGATCAGGGAACACTGTATACACGTGAAGGCAGTGATTAAAGCCGCTGAAACAAGAAGTACAGCGTGTCTAACGACATCACCTTCTGTACATGCCAGCCGGCCGTCAGTCCAGTGTTGTCATGCTCCAAACGGATCTTCTCTATCCGGCCCACCTCCTCTGGGTCCAGGTGAATCTGATCAAGCAGATAAACACTGACATATAATGTGACGTTTAGTTCTGCCCAAAAATTGATGTTAGCAAATATCACGTGTTTCAATGACTGTACGAACAAGGGACTGTTACGTGAATGTCAGGATTATCAGTATTATTAATGCACCACTATGACAACAATGTGTTGTTTAAACAATGATAGTCGTTATTATTATTACATCAACATTATCATGTTACTATAATCATTATTACTATCATCATCATCATTACTACTATGACTATCATCATCATCATTATCATCATCATCATCATCATTATTATCATCATCACCATGGCAACCATCTTTCAAGGAAAAACAGAGGCAAAAAGGAAGAAAGGCAGACCTCCAATCTCATACATGGAGAACAAAACCAACATCAGTGGCCTAAATATTCAAGAAACTGTCCACAAAAGTCAAGACAGACTGGCCTGAAGGGAGATGGTGGTAACAAAGTGTGCAGAGGCCAACACTGAACCTGGTGACGCCGACAGGCGAGACAAGATCATCGTCGTCATCATCATCATTACTATCATCATCGTCATCGTTGTCACGTCATCGAAGTCATCATCATCACCACCACCACTACTACTGTCATCATCATCACCACCACCACCACTACTACTGTCATCATCATCATCATCACCACCACTACCACTACCACTACTATCATCATCCACACATCAACATCATCATCACTATCATCACATCATCAATACCATCATCAATATCATCGTTGTCATAATCATCATCGTCGTCATCATCACTATTATTATCATCATCACTGTTATCATTCCACTCACATCAAACTGATCAGTATGGCCGGCCTGGAAGCAGCCATCATTAGGAGAGCCCAGCGGCAGAGGACCGGAGTTGCCCTTGTCTCCAAACACTGTCAGCGTCACTTTAGCGTCAGTCCCACTCTCCTCGTCTATGCTGGTCATAATCAGCACTTGCCAGTCGCCGGCTGTTGGTGTGACAACAATGGCCAACAGTTATAATATCATTATCATTATACACTGGTCTTGCATAGCACTGTTCTCAAAACTCAACTACACTCACTGCACATTACACATAATCAGACTTTTCAGTGGAGCACAGAGACCTCAAACTGTTAGGTGAGCTGACCACACTGCACTATGTTGTTGTACAGTCTGTATCTGTTAGGTGAGCTGATCACACTGCACTATGTTGTTGTACAGTCTGTATCTGTTAGGTGAGCTGACCACACTGCACTATGTTGTTGTACAGTCTGTGTCTGTTAGGTGAGCTGACCACACTGCACTATGTTGTTGTACAGTCTGTGTCTGTTAGGTGAGCTGACCACACTGCACTATGTTGTTGTACAGTCTGTATCTGTTAGGTGAGCTGACCACACTGCACTATGTTGTTGTACAGTCTGTGTCTGTTAGGTGAGCTGACCACACTGCATTATGTTGTTGTACAGTCTGTATCTGTTAGGTGAGCTGACCACACTGCACTATATTGTTGTACAGTCTGTATCTGTTAGGTGAGCTGACCACACTGCACTGTGTTGTTGTACAGTCTGTATCTGTTAGGTGAGCTGACCGCACTGCACTGTGTTGTTGTACAGTCTGTATCTGTTAGGTGAGCTGACCACACTGCACTGTGTTGTTGTACAGTCTGTGTCTGTTAGGTGAGCTGACCACACTGCACTATGTTGTTGTACAGTCTGTATCTGTTAGGTGAGCTGACCACACTGCACTATGTTATTGTACAGTCTGTGTCTGTTAGGTGAGCTGACCACACTGCACTATGTTATTGTACAGTCTGTGTCTGTTAGGTGAGCTGACCACACTGCACTATGTTTTTGTACAGTCTGTATTTGTTAGGTCAGCTGACCACACTGCACTATGTTGTTGTACAGTCTGTGTCTGTTAGGTGAGCTGACCACACTGCACTATGTTGTTGTACAGTCTGTGTCTGTTAGGTCAGCTGACCACACTGCACTATGTTTTTGTACAGTCTGTATTTGTTAGGTCAGCTGACCACACTGCACTATGTTGTTGTACAGTCTGTGTCTGTTAGGTCAGCTGACCACACTGCACTATGTTTTTGTACAGTCTGTATTTGTTAGGTCAGCTGACCACACTGCACTATGTTGTTGTACAGTCTGTATCTGTTAGGTGAGCTGACCACACTGCACTATGTTGTTGTACAGTCTGTATTTGTTAGGTGAGCTGACCACACTGCACTATGTTGTTGTACAGTCTGTATCTGTCAGGTGAGCTGACCACACTGCACTATGTTGTTGTACAGTCTGTATCTGTCAGGTGAGCTGACCACACTGCACTATGTTGTTGTACAGTCTGTAACGGTTAGGTCAGCTGACCACACTGCACTATGTTGTTGTACAGTCTGTAACGGTTAGGTCAGCTGACCACACTGCACTATGTTGTTGTACAGTCTGTATCTGTTAGGTCAGCTGACCACACTGCACTATGTTGTTGTACAGTCTGTTCTGTTAGGTCAGCTGACCACACTGCACTATGTTGTTGTACAGTCTGTATCTGTTAGGTGAGCTGACCACACTGCACTATGTTGTTGTACAGTCTGTATCTGTTAGGTGAGCTGACCACACTGCACTGTGTTGTTGTACAGTCTGTATCTGTTAGGTGAGCTGACCACACTGCACTGTGTTGTTGTACAGTCTGTATCTGTTAGGTGAGCTGACCACACTGCACTGTGTTGTTGTACAGTCTGTATCTGTTAGGTGAGCTGACCACACTGCACTATGTTGTTGTACAGTCTGTATCTGTTAGGTGAGCTGACCACACTGCACTATGTTGTTGTACAGTCTGTATCTGTTAGGTGAGCTGACCACACTGCACTATGTTGTTGTACAGTCTGTATCTGTTAGGTGAGCTGACCACACTGCACTGTGTTGTTGTACAGTCTGTATCTGTTAGGTGAGCTGACCACACTGCAGTATGTTGTTGTACAGTCTGTATCTGTTAGGTGAGCTGACCACACTGCAGTATGTTGTTGTACAGTCTGTATCTGTTAGGTGAGCTGACCACACTGCACTGTGTTGTTGTACAGTCTGTATCTGTTAGGTCAGCTGACCACACTGCACTGTATTGTTGTACAGTCTGTATCTGTTAGGTCAGCTGACCACACTGCACTGTGTTGTTGTACAGTCTGTATCTGTTAGGTGAGCTGACCACACTGCACTATGTTGTTGTACAGTCTGTATCTGTTAGGTGAGCTGACCACACTGCACTATGTTGTTGTACAGTCTGTATCTGTTAGGTGAGCTGACCACACTGCACTATGTTGTTGTACAGTCTGTATCTGTTAGGTGAGCTGACCACACTGCACTATGTTGTTGTACAGTCTGTATCTGTTAGGTGAGCTGACCACACTGCACTATGTTGTTGTACAGTCTGTATCTGTTAGGTGAGCTGACCACACTGCACTATGTTGTTGTACAGTCTGTATTTGTTAGGTCAGCTGACCACACTGCACTATGTTGTTGTACAGTCTGTGTCTGTTAGGTGAGCTGACCACACTGCACTATGTTGTTGTACAGTCTGTGTCTGTTAGGTGAGCTGACCACACTGCACTATGTTGTTGTACAGTCTGTGTCTGTTAGGTGAGCTGACCACACTGCACTATGTTGTTGTACAGTCTGTATCTGTTAGGTGAGCTGACCACACTGCACTATGTTGTTGTACAGTCTGTATCTGTTAGGTGAGCTGACCACACTGCACTATGTTGTTGTACAGTCTGTATCTGTTAGGTGAGCTGACCACACTGCACTATGTTGTTGTACAGTCTGTATCTGTTAGGTGAGCTGACCACACTGCACTATGTTGTTGTACAGTCTGTATCTGTTAGGTGAGCTGACCACACTGCACTATGTTGTTGTACAGTCTGTATCTGTTAGGTGAGCTGACCACACTGCACTATGTTGTTGTACAGTCTGTATCTGTTAGGTGAGCTGACCACACTGCACTATGTTGTTGTACAGTCTGTATCTATGGTGGGTGTGTGTATGCTGGGTGTTTTCATGTTTCCACAAGCCATCAGACACTGACATGACTTACAGGATTTTTCACAAGTATAGTCGATGATATGCGCACAGAACAAGAACAAGAACAAGAACACATTTTTTTGGTTTACCCTGGCTCCCTGTATCAAAGCGCATACAGTACAAACTAGACACCATGTGCTACAAAAGCCTCAATAACGCAGCCCCCGATTACCTGTCAAGCCTACTTGAGATCTATGTTCCCTCACGTACCCTCCGCTCCGCCTCCGATCCTCTCACTTTTCGCTTTCCACACATTAAGCTCAATACCTACGGTCCACGAGCCTTCTCTGTTTCTGGTTCACTCTCCTGGAACAAACTTCCTCTCTCAGTCCGTCAGCTATCTACTTTTGTCTCCTTCAAGTCCGCTCTCAAAACTAACCTTTTCTGCTCTGCATGAAATCCTGACCTCACTCATCCCCCTCTGTAGCCTGTCTCCGCTCGGAGTGGAATCATATTGTAATATATATTTGTATATAACATGCTCTCTATAATTTTCCATTGCTTTTATTCTTTTTCCCCATTTATAGCCATGTGTGAGTGTGTGTGTGTGCGTGTTTGTGCGCGCATGCGTATGTGTATGTTCAGCGCTTAGATTTGATTTCTATCAAGATTTTGCGCTATATAAATATTGTAATTATTATTATTATTATTATTATTATTATAAAGACAGATAAGATGAAGACAGATACGATGAAGACAGATAAGATGAAGACAGATAAGATGAAGGCAGAAAAAATGAAGACGCAAACAGTGGAGACTGACCTCTGGGACCCTGAGGTGTATCGCTGACAACACTTGACAAAGGTAGCTCTCTTTCTATGGCGCCGTCCTCTTCATCCACATCCAGCCATCTGTTGTTAATAGGAATACAATGATAATACCTATAATATATACATGTGTGTGTGTGTGAGTGTGTGTGTGTGTGTGTGTGTGTGTGTGTGTGTGTGTGTGTGTGTGTGTGTGTGTGTGTGTGTGTGTGTGTGTGTGTGTGTGTGTGTGTGTTGTCTGTGTGTGAGTGTGTGTGTGTGTGTGTGTGTGTGTGTATGTATGTGTGTGTGTGTGTGTGAGTGTGTATATGTGTGTGTGTGTGTTGTGTGTGTGTGTGTGTGTGTGTGTGTGTGTGTGTGTGTGTGGTGTGTGTGTGTGTGTGGTGGTGGTGTGTGTGTGTGTGAGTGTGGTGTGTGTGTGTGTGTGTGTGTGTGTGTGTGTGTGTGTGTGTGTGTGTGTGTGTGTGTGTGTATGTGTGAGTGTTGTGTGTGTGTGTGTATGTGTGAGTGTGTGTGTGTGTGTGTGTGTGTGTGTGTGTGTGTGTGTGTGTGTGTGTGTGTGTGTGTGTGTGTGTGTGTGCACAAGCATTGCTTGTTCTATTCTTGTAAAGTGCAAAGAGCATGTTTTTGACATGGACTTTTTCCACTGTAAAAGTTAAATTATTATTATTATTATTATTATTATTATTAGTAGTAGTTAGTAGTAGTAGTAGTAGTAGTAGTAGTAGTAGTAGTAGTAGTAGTAGTAGTAGCAGCAGCAGCAGTAGTAGTAGTAGTAGTAGTAGTAGTAGTAGTATTTTCTACACACACAATTTTTTGTTTCACAAATAACAATACCGTTGAAAAGGAAGTTTCATTTCATTTGTCAAAAAAAACTATAACTGATCTGAATCACATATACAGTTGAAAGTAGCTTTCTCTCTCTATTTCAAATGTAAAATGGTTTATCTTTCAGTTCGTCTTTACAGGATATGATATATTCCATATCTAAGCTTCATTCATAATATTTCACATAAACTAAGATGCCAGATAACCCAAGTGTTTCTGTAACATGAAAACATCTAAATACAAAAATAATGTCTTGACTACCATAGCTGTGTTCCTTAACAAAACCAACACACATTCCAAATAAAAGGTGAATGTCTTGACTACCATAGCCCTATTTCATAACAAAACCAACATACATTTCAAATAAAAGGTGAATGTCTTGACTACCATAGCCCTATTTCATAACAAAACCAACATACATTCCAAATAAAAGGTTAATGTCTTGACTACCATAGCCCTATTTCATAACAAAACCAATACACATTTCAAATAAAAGGTGAATGTCTTGACTACCATAGCCCTATTTCATAACAAAACCAACACACATTTCAAATAAAAGGTGAATGTCTTGACTACCATAGCTGTGTTCCTTAACAAAACCAACACACACTTTATGTACATAAACCAATCCCAGCCTCCCTCTCTTCTCACCTGTCACAGTTAAAGACATATTTCTCTTTGCCACTCTCAGACTCCTTGATGGTGATCCTGTCCAAGAACCAGCCTGACCCAGCCCCCAGCGCATCGTGACTGATGTTCACTTTACGCAGATGGCCCAGGTCCACAGCCTCCAGCATAAACACATCACGCTGAAACAAAGGGAGGCAGAGAATTATTTCAGTATGAACAAGCGTCTTCCCCACATGTCAACTGAGTACAGAAGCACACAAGAAAAGGAAGAAAAAAACACACACATACAAAACATGTAGACACATTTACAGTACAGGAACAAAATGTTGTTGACACATCATACAACAACAAGAAAAGGGATGTGGAGGGGGAGACTGCCAGATCTTGCTACCATCACCTCCATCGTATAAGCCTGATCAGGAAGTATCTCTCTGTCGAAACAACTGCAAAACTCGTTCTCTCCTTCATAATGTCTCGCACTGACTATTGCAATTCACTCCTGTCTGGTCTTCCTGCCTCCACCATTCACATCCTGCAGCGCATTCAAAACAATGCTGCACGCCTTGTGCTAAAAAAGAAAAAAGCTGACCACATATCTCCTCTCCTGGCACAACTTCACTGGCTCCCTGTATCAAAGCGCATAAAGTACAAACTAGACACCATGTGCTACAAAAGCCTCAATAACGCAGCCCCTGATTACCTGTCAAGCCTACTTGAGATCTATGTTCCCTCACGTACCCTCCGCTCTGCCTCCGATCCTCTGACTTTTCGCTTTCCACGCACTAAGCTCAATACCTATGGTCCACGAGCCTTCTCTGTTTCTGGTCCACTTTCCTGGAACAAACTTCCTCTCTCTGTCCGTCAGCAACCTACTTTTGTCTCCTTCAAGTCCGCTCTCAAAACTCACCTTTTCTCCTCTGCATAAAATCCTGACCTCACTCAATCCCCTCTGCAGCCTGTCTCCACTCGGAGGGGAATCACATTGTAATATATAATTGTATATAATATGCTCTCTATAATTTTCCATTGCTTTTATTCTTTCTCCCCATTTATAGCCGTGTGCGTGTGCGTGTGTGTGTGCGTGTGTGTGTGTGCGTGCGTGTGTGTCTGTTTTAGCGCTTAGATTTTATCAAGATTTTGCGCTATACAAATAAAATATTGTATTGTATTGTATGTCACCTCTCTGCGCATTATCTCTCCCCCTCCACATCTCTTTTCTTGCTGTTGTATGATGTGTCAACAGCATTTTGTTCCTGTACTGTAAATGTGTCTACATGTTTTTGTATGTGTGTGTTTTTTTCTTCCTTTTCTCGTGTGCTTCTGTATTCAGTTGAAAACTCAAAACGTCGAAAGTGGGAGGTACCTAGTCTATACTTGTGTTAGTATGAATAGTATTCAAGTCTTAAGATTAGTACAGTACATTTCTTGTTTATACCAATTTCCCAGCTTACCTGCAGTTATGCTGCTTTTTCTTATATAAAATCATTTCAGTTTCCAACACATCACTTCAATCTCTTTAACTTTTTCTTTTAGTCTTCTTTAGTCCTCCTTCAAAACATTTACCATAGCTAGTTGTGTCCTTAGCTAGTCTAGTGTCCTTAGCTAGTCTAGTGTCCTTAGCTAGTTGTGTCCTTAGCTAGTCTAGTGTCCTTAGCTAGTCTAGTGTCCTTAGCTATTGTGTCCTTAGCTAGTCTAGTGTCCTTAGCTAGTTGTGTCCTTAGCTAGTCTAGTGTCCTTAGCTAGTCTAGTGTCCTTAGCTAGTTGTGTCCTTAGCTAGTCTAGTGTCCTTAGCTAGACTAGTGTCCAATTTGAATCTAACAAATATACTTTACTACATTTGCTCTGACTTAAGTGCCAGTCTACTGTAAGTTTAACGTTTGGAGTCTTTGTTTACAACATTTACCATAGCTAGTCCTTAGCTAGTCTAGTGTCCATACACTTTACAATGTTTACTCTTACTTGATAGTTCTGTCAGTGTCTGTCCTCTCATCTTTCTCTTTCCATTGCTCTTCCTTCTCTTACTTTCTCAATCATCTCTGACATATTTCTTCATGTCGCACAAACATCCTTTCCTTCAAAAAAAACTACTCTCAGTTGGTGCATCATAATTTTGGCCTTGGACCCTCTTCAGGATAAAACAATACTAATATGGCATGACCACTTATCAAATTGCAGAATTCATCTCACTTCCTCTCAGACATCATATTTCCCTCCCCTCTTCCTCTTTCTTACCATTACTCACAAACACATTATGATCTCATTTCCAGTCTTTTTCTCCTACTTGATGAAGTATCACGGAAGTTCTGGTCTTTTTCTCCTAATTTTTGTATTTGTTGTTTGTCTGTTTGTGATCTTACATTTACCCTCGACAAAGGCCGGTTGGCCAAAAATGTGTGCCCGTCTTGTCTGGATGCACTAAATACACGTTCTGATTCTATTTTCGTGTTTTTCTGGTTCCTGTTTGCTTGAGTGCGGGCGGTGGCACTTGTTTTGGATCATTTCTTTCTTTCATACGCAAAGTATTTTCTCACTATTTCCCTTTCGAACATTTTGCCCTCCGTCCTGGTCCCATGCAGGTGACGTTTGCCTGTGTCACCACGGTCCCCAAAGATCTGCAGGTAGACGTTGGCATCAGTGCCCGCACCAAACTTGTCACCGGTAAACACCTCCACGTAGTAGTCATGAACTGCCCATGAACACAGCACACCATACATGACTCAATCATCATAAAGTGTTCTGCCTTGTAAGATAATAATAATAAGAAGAAGAATAATGATAATAATAATGATATATTAAACAATAAACAACAATAACAACAACAATAATAATAATGATAATAATAATAATATAATAATAATAACAATAATAATATTAATAATAATGATGATGATAATGATAATAATAACAACAATAATAATAATAATAATGATGATGATGATGATGATATAGTAATGATATAATATAATGATATCTATAAGGCGCCAAATCTTGATTCAAGAATCAAACCAAGGCAAGTATTCCCATCATTCACCAAAGCAATCACCAACAACGACCAAATCTCCAGTGCACAAAGCACATGCAAACTGGGAGGGGCAAGACAGGAGGGGAGAAGGGCGTGTGACCCCTGACCCCTGCCTGTTAGTTAGTTTTATATAATTTCAAACAGCACAACAGACACACACATCCAATTTAAAATGGTCATATTGTATCTCCTTCTATTATAGTAAAAACAGAAGATTAGGGAAGTATCAGCACTCCACTCAGACCCATAACTCCAACTTAGATTTTGTTCATTCGCTATCTCTTCTAACAAAATAGAAAAAGAAGAGTAGGACAACATCAATACTCCACTCAGACCCACTCACCAGGCAACATGTCTTCCTCCTCTCTCGTATAAACAGGGAACTCTCGCCAGAAATCATTGTGCTCGTCAATACGCAGCCATTTCTTGGCTTCAAACACGTACTGCTTGCCACTGCTCACTTCTTGAATCTTCAACTGAAACCATAATTCAAAGAAGAACCTTAAACCTGGACATATGAAATGGTCTTCATTGGATACTTCAAAGGTCTTTTTGACTTAAATCACTCATTCAAAGGTCTTTTTGACTTAAATCACTCATTCAAAGGTCTTTTTGACTTAAATGATTCATAGTTTCGATCTAAGTGAATATTGTGCAAAATGATGTAGAATACAACAATCTGTGTGCTGTGTAGAATTTTCTGATGAGTAAATATGATGATATTTGTTATGTGGACCGCAAGATGAGCACCACTGAGCTTGCACGAAGAAACACAAATCTGGCCTCTGAGGGGCCCCAGACAGTTGTTTCGCCTGCGGGCTCACGGTGCCGTCAATGCGGAGAATATAAGCGGATGAGTGCGAGTGCCATGTATGCCTTTCTCCTCTGGTCTGGTTGTGAACGGTTGGGACAGAATAAAGAGAGAAACACCAGCTCTGCCTTCCCTGGGTCTTCTTTGTCAAGCTGCCTTACCACCTATGCTCTTCTGCCTCCTGTCTTCACCCTCACCCTTACCACCCCACCATCATAACTAAATCAGTACATCAGCACATAGACAGCAACAGTTCAAAATAGCTTGAAGATGAAAACATTATCAGCACTCCTTTGTTAGCAGCACAACAATTACAGCATCACAGAGCATGAATGGGTGGACAAACACTATGATAGTGTGTCATGTATCACTACTTTTTATAAACAGAACATGAAAATGGCACAAACTGTTAACTGGTGAATCCGTTTTTCATGAGTTACGCCTAACTCATGCAATCAACTACTTTCACTTTCTTTCGAAAGCTACGGAACTGTGAGTAGCGATTTTTACACTGTTGGGAGACCTTGTTCTTCAAAATCGGTAGCATTATGTTTTCTTTCTTTTCAAAGAAAGAAAACATAGACTACATTGTTAAAAACCCCAGTAACAATCACATTATAGGATTTAAGCTTCAACACACTAAAAGTACACACCAAATGTCATCAGCGTTTTTAGCTCCTTTTAATACAAATCCAACACAAACAAATGACCAAACAAATACACAAATCCATCAGGACTAACAACAACAATTGTACAATCCATATCAAAACAAATCGTGTGATGAATAACAACAAACTCTGACAACTTACCCTTTCCAAGAACCAAGAGGGGCTTTGCAGAAAGTCAGAGTACCACAAAAGTTTCTTGTTGTCAGCCGGGAAGCCAACACGCACTTTGTACACTTTGCCCACGTCAATGTCTGTCTCCACCTGTCACACACAAATAGTACAACATGCACTTTGTACACTTTGCCCACGTCACTGTCTGTCTCCACCTGTCACACATAAATAGTACAACACACACTTTGTACACTTTGCCCACGTCATTGTCTGTCTCCACCTGTCACACATAAATAGTACAACACACACTTTGTACACTTTGCCCACGTCATTGTCTGTCTCCACCTGTCACACATAAATAGTACAACACACACTTTGTACACTTTGCCCACGTCACTGTCTGTCTCCACCTGTCACACATAAATAGTACAACATGCACTTTGTACACTTTGCCCACGTCATTGTCTGTCTCCACCTGTCACACATAAATAGTACAACACACACTTTGTACACTTTGCCCACGTCATTGTCTGTCTCCACCTGTCACACATAAATAGTACAACACACACTTTGTACACTTTGCCCACGTCACTGTCTGTCTCCACCTGTCACACATAAATAGTACAACACGCACTTTGTACACTTTGCCCACGTCACTGTCTGTCTCCACCTGTCACACATAAATAGTACAACACACACTTTGTACACTTTGCCCACGTCATTGTCTGTCTCCACCTGTCACACATAAATAGTACAACACACACTTTGTACACTTTGCCCACGTCACTGTCTGTCTCCACCTGTCACACATAAATAGTACAACACACACTTTGTACACTTTGTTCACATCACTGTCTGTCTCCACCTGTCACACACAAATAGTACAACATGCACTTTGTACACTTTGCCCACGTCATTGTCTGTCTCCACCTGTCACACATAAATAGTACAACACACACTTTGTACACTTTGCCCACGTCACTGTCTGTCTCCACCTGTCACACATAAATAGTACAACACACACTTTGTACACTTTGCCCACGTCATTGTCTGTCTCCACCTGTCACACATAAATAGTACAACACACACTTTGTACACTTTGCCCATGTCACTGTCTGTCTCCACCTGTCACACATAAATAGTACAACACACACTTTGTACACTTTGCCCACGTCATTGTCTGTCTCCACCTGTCACACATAAATAGTACAACACACACTTTGTACACTTTGCCCACGTCATTGTCTGTCTCCACCTGTCACACATAAATAGTACAACACACACTTTGTACACTTTGCCCACGTCATTGTCTGTCTCCACCTGTCACACATAAATAGTACAACACACACTTTGTACACTTTGCCCACGTCATTGTCTGTCTCCACCTGTCACACATAAATAGTACAACACACACTTTGTACACTTTGCCCACGTCATTGTCTGTCTCCACCTGTCACACATAAATAGTACAACACACACTTTGTACACTTTGCCCATGTCATTGTCTGTCTCCACCTGTCACACACAAATAGTACAACACACACTTTGTACACTTTGCCCACGTCATTGTCTGTCTCCACCTGTCACACATAAATAGTACAACACGCACTTTGTACACTTTGCCCACGTCACTGTCTGTCTCCACCTGTCACACATAAATAGTACAACACGCACTTTGTACACTTTGTTCACATCACTGTCTGTCTCCACCTGTCACACACAAATAGTACAACACACACTTTGTACACTTTGCCCACATCATTGTCTGTCTCCATCTGTCACACACAAATAGTACAACACACACTTTGTACACTTTGCCCACGTCAATGTCTGTCTCCACCTGTCACACACAAATAGTACAACACGCACTTTGTACACTTTGCCCACGCCATTGTCTGTCTCCACCTGTCACACACAAATAGTACAACACACACTTTGTACACTTTGCCCACGTCATTGTCTGTCTCCACCTGTCACACACAAATAGTACAACACACACTTTGTACACTTTGCCCACGCCATTGTCTGTCTCCACCTGTCACACACAAATAGTACAACACACACTTTGTACACTTTGCCCACGTCATTGTCTGTCTCCACCTGTCACACATAAATAGTACAACACACACTTTGTACACTTTGCCCATGTCATTGTCTGTCTCCACCTGTCACACAGAAATAGTACAACACGCACTTTGTACACTTTGCCCATGTCATTGTCTGTCTCCACCTGTCACACACAA
Source organism: Monoplex corrugatus (assembly GCA_030674185.1). Lineage (NCBI taxonomy): Eukaryota > Metazoa > Mollusca > Gastropoda > Littorinimorpha > Ranellidae > Monoplex > Monoplex corrugatus. Next base: position 6,203,893 of record CM060315.1, on the reverse strand, counting down.
ATAGTACAACACAAACACTGGTCCATGATAATACAACAACACAAACACTGGTCCATGATAATACAACAACACAAACACTGGTCCATGATAATACAACAACACAAACACTGGTCCATGATAATACAAGAACACAAACACTGGTCCATGATAATACAACACCACAAACACTGGTCCATGATAATACAACACCACAAACACTGGTCCATGATAATACAACACCACAAACACTGGTCCATGATAATACAACACCACAAACACTGGTCCATGATAATACAACACCACAAACACTGGTCCATGATAATACAACACCACAAACACTGGTCCATGATAATACAACACCACAAACACTGGTCCATGATAATACAACACCACAAACACTGGTCCATGATAATACAACACACTGTTAGTGCAACACACTGTATATTACTGTATATCACTATTAGAATATTATTTTTGTGTAATAATAACAATTTCACTTACACAGCGCAAACAGTCCATGTCAAAAATATGCTAATTGCACAGGAATTTACAGGAATAGAACAATATCAAACTTTTAACCTCTTCACTCCCACAGCCTGCAAGAACTTGGTGGAAAGGATGAGGGAGCGAAAGGGTTAAGTTTTTGCTTTGCTATTATGGCTGACAATGTAGGATGCCGGCGGATAAGTTGAAGGAGTCAAAAGATTGATCAAATAAAAAAGACACTGACAAAACATGAAAAGAAAATATGTATAAGAAACGACAGTAACAAAAGTATTAAGAAACATGCTAAAAAAAGAAGAGCCAAATAACCCAAATAAATACAAGTACCGGCATTCACAGATACACTAATGGTTGTGGGTTCAAATGCCGGGGTGCGCTACATTAAAACTGGCCTTCTCACATCCCATCTTAACATCATTGTTGTTCTGGTGGCGTCAGTGTATGATTAGATAAGTTCCCCCTTCCCCCACTTCCCTGGGATGGTTGTCCCTGTCAGCCATATCACCTGAGGTGGGTGTCGATGTAAAAACTGAACCAAACCAAAAATCACAGACACACAAACTATGCATGTAGATTTGCAAACTTTGAAATTTTACGACAGCTTACAAACTCAAAAATGAAACATTTTCACTTTGGCCTGGTTTTCCCATGTTGGGTCACACAGGTTTAATTCTCCAAGACAGCCAACAACAATTCCCATGTCTGGCACTAAAACAATATATTGTTATAAGAAATCATCATCTCTGGAATTTCAGTTTCTCAAGATGACATCTCCATCCTCAGAATGAATTCCATGCGCACTGATGCCACTGGCGCCAAGTGATGGAGAACATTCAAAGTGATCATTGCAAAAATTTAACCCTTTCACATCCCTCACCCTATCCACCAGCTTCCTGCACAGAACCTGGTGGATAGGATTAGGGAGTCAAAGAGTTGAGTTTCTGCAGTTGGTGGATAGGGCGCAGGAGTCACAGGGTTAAGCATGCACATAAACCCATGAGTTGGCCAGGATCTGATGTCCCTAAAATGATCATAGCACAAGCCTTAACTCGACTGTGACGCTCCGCAGCTATAGCTGCGGAGATGTTATGTTTTTTTTACCGAGACTACTTGATACTATAATAAGGGAAATTATACCGACAGTAGAGTTTAACCATTTTTCTAAGTAGATTTCTTTCCCTTTGACCGTAGGAGATTGTTAGAACTCTATTTTTGGCTTGTTTTCGTGGTACCCGAAACAAACGAATTTCGAAGAGTCAAAAGACTCTACGTAGTCTACGCCTGTATTTAATCATTTTTGGGACACAATATTCATAAAAGCAGAACTCATAGTGACTTCCAGTGAAGAATGTATATCCTGTGACATGATAAGTGCAGTTTTGTGACATGGATATTTAATGGATTACAAGCAGCAGTTTGATAAGTCATGTGTGTGTACATCCAGAATGATAAGTCATGTGTGTGTACATCCAGAATGATGTCATGTGTGTGTACATCCAGAATGATAAGTCATGTGTGTGTACATCCAGAATGATAAGTCATGTGTGTGTACATCCAGAATGATAAGTCATGTGTGTGTACATCCAGAACTTTTCTTTTTTGCTATGTGCATGCCTTTTTCACTGGTAAACCAGAAAAAAATGAAAGCATGCATAAACAAGTGGTCTGCACAGTTAGAAAGTAGACATAATGACCTTTTAAAACATATAACAGGATAGGTTTATTGTCGTTGGATATTCTCCATAACTTTTTAAAAAGTAGGGCCTCCCAAAAACTGTGCATCTCGAGAGTTTCAGCAGCCATTTTAGGGCGTGTCTCCAAATAGTTAAACCTGCACAGAAACCTGTGAGCTGGTATATGGAACTCACATTCCCAATCACTTATTTTGTCTGTACACTGTGATTCTCAAACTGTCATGCGATGTACAGCCTACAGTACACCCAACAACCACACCACTGAAGACACCTACCTCAAAGTCCTGTGTCTCTCCCTCAGTGAAGCGAAATGTCAGGTTTGAGGTGTCCCCAATCAGCAGTGGCTCTGTTTGCCCCTTGTCTCCATACAGTATCACCACCACAAGGCTGCTGGTTCCCTGATCGGGTTCAGATCCCGTGGTTGTCGATACTTTCCACTTGTGAGCTGAACAAAACAATACCATGCATCAATGCTGTAGGTCTGCCAGCTGTGAACAACTCTAAACGTTGATGACGTTCACATAGACAGACAGGGCAGACTGTGTTTAACACACAAAGTATAATCATGACAGATGATGATGTCTCACACAGAAAGACAGGACAGATTGTGTTTAACACACAGAGTAAATTCAACACAAAAGTAGAATCATGACAGATGATAACTATTCCCTAAAATACCAAATGATCAGACAATTGATAGACAAACTATACAGGTGACTGGGCCATGTTTGCACACCTAAGACGGCCACTGCAGCAAGAAACTCTGGGGAAAGCTGGACACCACAAAGTCCTAAGAAAAAGTTTTGGCCATGAACTCCTTACAAAATGCCCCTGTGCTGTTCTTTACTGAGCTATAAAAGAAAAAAACATGGTGACAGCAGAAGGGCATGCAGACGTCATGAGCTGGATGTGGCTTAGCCCCCTTAGAGGAGTCTAGGGTCGACACACTTAAGGGGCATCACCCTCTGGGGAATTTTTGCTGTCCAGCTCTCTTCAGAGTTTCTTGCTTCTTTTCATCAAGACAAAATGCACATAATTAATTCAGGATATTCTACTTTTCTGTGTGGTGACCTAGTCTGCACTAGCATAAAACATTACACAGATCTGTATAAATTATAAATCATCCTTGTGTGTGTTGTTCTTCAAATTGTCCACACTTACTGCACGTTACACATTATCAGATGTTATATAAGCGCATGAAGGACTTAAATTGTCTGGCGAACTGACCACACTGCACTATGTTATTACACATTGCACTATATTATTGCACACTGCACTATGTTATTGCACACTGCACACATGGCCTATCACATCTTAAACACGTGTATCTGATATTTTGCATGCATTAGCCTGCACATAAACCTGTGAGCTGTCCAGGTCCTGATATTCTACACAGCATTTGGAAATCACATCCACAATCACACAAAGGAAATTTAGGCACTGGCAGGTCTGCACACATATTGATCTAGGAGATTGGGAAAATCTGCACCCTCTACCCACCAGGCGGTGGTGTTCTGGGTGTATTTAATTTGGAACTTTACAACTGGAATTCTGACATTTACCAGCCTGACTACCGCATCTGAGATTTAAACCCACCTCTCAGCCTGCGACAAGAAGAATGTTCTAGTAACAACAAGAACAGAATGTTCTTGTAACAAGAACAACACAATGTTATAGTAACAAGCAAGAGCAACATAATTTTCTAATAACAACAAGAACAACACAATGTTATAGTAACAACAAGCAAGAGCAACATAATTTTCTAGCAACAACAAGAACAACACAATGTTATAGTAACAACAACAACAGAATGTTGTGGTAACAACAACAGAATGTTCTAGTAACAACAACAACAACACAATGTTCTAGTAACAACAAGAACAACAATTTTCCAGTAACAAAAAGCAAGAACAATATAATTTTCTAGTAACAACAAGAACAACACAATGTTCTAGTAACAACAACAACAACAACAGGATGTTGCAGTAACAACAAGTGTACAAACCTTTCTGTACAGGAGCAGGGGAGTGGGCGGCAGACTGTGGCAGGGAGGCGACAGGTGAGGGATCCCTGTCCGATATCAGTGGGGGGGCCAGGTCAGGGGTGGGGGTGGGGGCTGCTTCATCCATCACACTCAGTGTCCGTTCAATGCGTCCGTCGTCCTCTCCACCATCCAACCATCTGCATTAAACAATCACCAAGAACAAGACCAGTCACATGAAAATGATGTATTGTGACTCGGTCACAGACATTAAAATCAGATGCTTACAAGCAGAAAGAAGGAAGAAAAAGGTTCTCCTGTTCTCCACAGAGTGCTCTGTCAAGCGTGGAGTCACAACAATCAACGCAAGACAAGATAAAATGAAAAATGAAAAATGTAAAAAAAATTCAGGTGCCGCGGAAGTTAAAAAAAAAAAGTCATTGTACTGTTTAGAGCCCAAGTAGTTGCACAGAGCCATATCAGGGCTGTAATTGTATCTGAATGTCCACCATATCCCACAAGTGCAAAAAATGGAAAAGAAATTCAAGTACATCTATTAATACATTCGTGCATACAATCTGAGGGCATATAAGAAAAGGCCCAAATACTGAAAACCGTCACTGCACATCACACCCCCCAGAGCCAAAAATGTACTTGACACATGTATCTGAAGGAGTAATGATACAAGGAAAGGGTATGGTTTGGTAGTATCCAAACGACCATGAATGGTGGAGAACAGGCGTCTTGTAGTTGAAGGTAAAAGGACCTGGGTAGAACAATAATAAGTTTTAGCTTTCAAGGTTATTTCTGAATACGGCTGACAGTCTATTCTAATGTATTGTGGCCAAGTGGTTTAAGTGTTTTGAGTTTGTCTATCCAGAAAGATTCCCTATGCAATCTTCTGGCGTAGTCTTGTATGTATATCTTCTCTATTGCGACGCATTTCAGATTGTCAAGTGTGTGTGGGTTTTTTTTTGATTGAAATGTGTTAACAAGTATGCCTGTGTTTTTCTTGATGTTCGACCTGTGTTGATAAAATCGTACTTTGAGTGAATTTTTTGTTTCTCAGTTGGGTGCAAGAATCACAGTACAGAAGGTAGACAATGTTTTCGCTTTCGCATGTGAGTCTTTACAGATGGTGAAGTCTCGCCAGTGGTCGCACTCTTGAAAGACCTGGTTTCCACCAGGTGGTGACGGCAGATGATGCAACCTTTGTCGCATTTAAAGCAACCAGGATCAGGGTCAGTGGTGGGCGGTAGGGTGGATGGCATGAGAAGATTTTTCAGAGAAACTGTTGAGGCTGTGGCATGACATTTTTCATTCGTTGACTGGTGTGGAGAATAGACAGGTGGAGTTCCTTGAACAGTTGTGGAAGGGAGGATTGAATGGATTGTGTTATTATGAAAGGTATTCTAGTGGTTCTATTTTTGGATTTGTATTGTAGGGTTTGCAGGCGGGCAGAGTTCGGATCCTTTCCAGTGCAGATATAATGGAGTTGAGATGGTGGCCACGGACAGACAGTTGGGCTGTGAGTTCATTGCACCGTCTATGAAATGTGTTTTTTTCTGAGCAGTCGTCGGAATCGGAGAAATAGACTGTATGGGATGTTGTGGATTATGTGTCGAGGGTGGCAAGAACTGCTGTGAAGGTGAGAATGTGCGTCTGTAGGTTTGCTGTATATATACACACACACACACATACAAACACACATACACACACACAAACATATATACATATATTATATATATAGTATGTATGTATGTATATACACACACTTGCAAACATACACACACAGACACACACAAACATGTACACACAAACACACACATACACAAACTGAAAGGACAGAAACACAAATAGACAGAAACGCCATCAAAAGACAGAAATAAAGGACATGACAGATGACCAATGACCACAACCACTGACCTATTGCACTCAAAAACGCACTCCTCGTCTCCCTGAGGTGTGACCACCACTTTCTTCAAGAACCAGCCATCCCCTGAAACAAAAAATCAGAGTATAACCATCCAACAGTTGTCCACTTAGTGATTTACACATAAAACAAGCACAGTTCACTAGTGGAGTGTGGTCAACTGACCTAACAGCTGGAGTTCTCAAACCCTCCACTTAATGACAAATGATTAAGTGTAATGCACAGTGAATAAAAAGTGAACTTAATAACATTGTACAAGAATGACTTCTAACATGAATTTCACTCATGAACATGTCAGCAACGAACTGAAAGACTAATCAAACCTACGATGACATTTTATGTGCAAGTGTCTTGAACAGAAGGGAACAGTATTAAGTTCTTATACCAAAGACTATACAAATGTTAAGTATTTCAAATATCCTGGCTCTGTAAATACTGATGATGGAACCTGCTCCAAAGACATCAAAATAACTGGAATGGCAAAGCAAAAAATGGTCCAACACAACAACATTTGGAAAGACAGAGGCATACCAAATGGCCTGAAAGTTAGACTTCTAGAATATTTGATTTGGCCAGTCATGATTTATGCCTGTGAAGCCTGGATTCTTGAGAAAAACTGATTGCAGGAGAATTGAGGCAGCAGAGATGTGGTTTTATTGGAGACTGCTACGTGTCAAATGGTCAGACAGAAAACATGAAAATGTCCTGGAAGAACTTGATACCACCAGAAAACTACTAGCAGACATCAACAAGAGAAGACTTGAATACATTGGCCATGTGTCACACAACAAGAACACGGACCTCATGGCAACCATCTTTCAAGGAAAAACAGCGGCAAAAAGGAAGAAGAGCAGACCTCCAGTCTCATTCATCGAGAACATGACCAACATCAGTGGCCTAAATATTCAAGAAATTGTCCATTAAAGTCGAGACAGAGCAGCCTGGAGGGAGATGGTGGCGTCCAGACGTGTAACGGCTAACACTGAACCCAGTGACGCCGACAGGTGAGACAGATGAGACCACAGACCAAGACAAATAACTGCTGGCAGAATTTGGTGGTGAGCCTATGGAACTAAGCAGCCAAACTCTCTTGAACAAATTACAGTTGAGACCCTAAGCAAGCATAACCAGATGTGGCTCTTCTTTACACTGTGGTTCATAAGTGGCTCTTCTTTACACTATGGTTCATAACCCTTGCACTCCTGCAGCCTGTCCATAAGCTCCAAAAACCTGCAGGAAGCTGGTGGATAGGGTGAGGAGTCAAAGGGTTAATGCCTATGTTACTATGGTTCCTAATACTTATTTTTTTGCTATTATGACAACAATGCACGATGCTGGTGGATAGGGTGAGGGTGTCAAAGGGTTAATGCTTATGCTACTATGGTTCCTAATACTTATTTTTTTGCTATTATGACAACAATGCACGATGCTGGTGGATAGGGTGAGGGTGTCAAAGGGTTAATGCCTATGCTACAATGGTTCCTAATACTTATTTTTTCGGTATTATGACTAACAATGCACGATGCTGGTGGATAGGGTGAGGAAGTCAAAGGGTTAATACCTATGCTACTATGGTTCCTAATACTTATTTTCTTGACATGTTTGGTCAGTGCTTGTTTTTACTGGACTGAAAGTATAACACTGTATAATAACGATGCTGATGTGTGCGCTGTACAAGTGAAATGGATCTTCTCTCACATACTGTCATACGCTTTCAGAGTGTCTGATGATGGACTGTGCCTACACACATAATCCAACGGCAAGCTCTTTAACCTTTCATGCTTCAGAGCAAAGACCAAGGAGCATCAGATCCCTAATATGGGAGATAATCATATGGGAAATAATCTCTGCTGATGATGCCACCTTCACATCTCACACACAGCCTGGTCTCCACAGGCTAGTCAGATCCTAACTCATACCTGTCAAGTGTGGCCTGACCATCAGTGTGAACAAGACAGAGATCATGGAGCACAACATCAGCAAAGACCCCAGCATCAGCACCGGCAATCACATCCTGCAACAGGGCTGTTAGTGGTAAAATCTGTTTTTCCCTGAAAATTGGCCGGGGTCCAGTGGCCGCCCAGGCCCCGGTGGGGTCCAGGGGCAACGCCCTGGTGGGGGGTGCAGGGGGCAAAGCCCCCCGCCGAAAATTGAAAATATGACATTTTGAAGCCAATCAGAGGGCCTATCCTGGCAGCAAACTGGGTAATTTTTAGTTCACAAAAAATTAACAAATCAATGGATCAATTTGTGTTTAGAGTAACTTTCTGAAACCACATGACATATATAGCACTTGGTTTTAGAAAGTCATTCTAAACACAATTTTTTTGTATTCATGCAATAATTCTTAATGTCAAGGCGTACTGCAGGTTCAACTTAAGAGAGCTCTCTATACTATTCCCTTACAGAACTTGGTTTTTTTTTTTTTTTTTTTTTTTGCTTTTTTTTTTCTTTCGCGGAAGCACTTTGACTTTCCCTGAAATGGGATCACTGTATTCGCGGATTTCCGCGAAATCGCTGAACTCTAACAGCCCTGCTGCAAGCAGTCAATGAATTCACCTACTTAGGATCGACAGTCTCCAGCACACCGTTTCTAGGGTCGGTGCTCAACAGGCAGATAGAGAAAGTTGCCAATGCCATAGCCAAGCTGTCCAGAAGAATGTAGGAAAATAACAAGCTCACCACAGACACCAACACTGCAGCACTCCAAGCCTGCATACTATGCATCATCCTTCTCTATGGCAGTGAGAGGAGTACAACTTATGCACACCAAAATCATCGCCTTACTAGTTTCCACTTGAAGTGCTTGTGCCAGATCCTGATCTTTTCCTGGAGACAGGGAAACAGGGACAGCCTGGACCGGACCAGGATGCCAAGCATGTATGCCCTCTTCACACTGTGATGACTGTGCTGGCCTGGCCATGTCCATTACATGCAGGACGGCCACATTCCTAAAGATATTCTTTCTGTCAAAGAACGAACACACGTTTCGTCTAATATCACTCATAGTGAAAAGACGTTAAATCAAAGAACGAACGAATTCTTTCTGCATGGAGAGTCCACTGCAGTATCTCGGCCCATAAAGTGCTCGTTGCTGTGATACAGGGATGTTTGCAAACATGACCTGAAGTTTGCTAATATCAGTGTGGACACCTTGGTAGAGAAGCCACAAATGGTTGTGCCTAGTGACAGGCTTGTACAGGCAGGCATTGCCATAGCAGAGGAGAACTGAACTCCACACTGGTTGGACAGAGGAGGGAAAAAGACAGGTGTGTCAGCCAGCAGCCTTCATGCCTGACTGTGCCAAGGACTGTCACCCAAGAATCAACCTGTTCAGCCACAGCCAGCAGCCTTCATGCCTGACTGTGCCAAGGACTGTCACCCAAGAATCAACCTGTTCAGCTACAGCCAGCAGCCTTCATGCCTGACTGTGCCAAGGACCGTCACCCAAGAATCAACCTGTTCAGCCACAGCCAGCAGCCTTCATGCCTGACTGTGCCAAGGACTGTCACCCAAGAGTCAACCTGTTCAGCCACAGCCAGCAGCCTTCATGCCTGACTGTGCCAAGGACTGTCACCCAAGAGTCAACCTGTTCAGCCACAGCCAGCAGCCTTCACGCCTGACTGTGCCAAGGACTGTCACCCAAGAGTCAACCTGTTCAGCCACAGCCAGCAGCCTTCACGCCTGACTGTGCCAAGGACTGTCACCCAAGAGTCAACCTGTTCAGCCACAGCCAGCAGCCTTCATGCCTGACTGTGCCAAGGACTGTCACCCAAGAGTCAACCTGTTCAGCCACAGCCAGCAGCCTTCATGCCTGACTGTGCCAAGGACTGTCACCCAAGAGTCAACCTGTTCAGCCACAGCCAGCAGCCTTCATGCCTGACTGTGCCAAGGACTGTCACCCAAGAGTCAACCTGTTCAGCCACAGCCAGCAGCCTTCATGCCTGACTGTGCCAAGGACTGTCACTCAAGAATCAACCTGTTCAGCCACAGCCAATGCTGTCCCACATCTAACCGTGTCCTAAACCTGGCACATCCTCTGTCTGATCAGATGGACGGAACCATTGAAGAGAAATAATTGTTAAAATGCCAGTTCTCTTTCCCACGCTCTTTGCTCTTCCTCAGATACTCAGCTTTTCAAAATCCCTCGATACAGACACACACGACCCACGTTTTCCAATCTTTTGCCGATTTGGGACCTTTTCTATCAAATAATCTGCTCTTTGATCGGAGAAATTTGCCTAACCTTTCCTCTTTTATAACTCAATTTAAAGGCCATCTTTTCTGTGAATCCTTCTGTATACATGAACTGTATCATACTGACCCTATCCCACCCTGTTTTTGTGCGTTCTTGTAGACTGTTGTATATGGATGTTATTGACAATGTATGCATGACAGTAATGAGTAATATTAGTGAAAGTGTGATACACGTAGATTTCATCTATTTTTGTACTGAAGAACTGTAAGTCCCTAAAGCACTGTTAGGTGCACTAAACATATATATAATTACTATCATCATCATTATCATCAGGTGCCCTGCCGCATGGCGTTGGCGATCATGGAATTCCATCTGTCTCTATCTCTTGTTGCCCCAAGCATCTCCTCCACCCTCCTCGTCTTCAGCCACTCCGCAAGTCCGTCTAGCATTTTCTCCCTGGGTCTACCTGGTGCTCTCTTTTCCTCCAGCTTTCCCGTTGTGACCAGGTGCTTCAAATCCCCTTTCCTCATAAAATGGCCTATAAATGTTGCCTGTCTTTTCCTGATCTTCTTTATGAGTGATCTACTATTATCAAAAATGATCATTATCACATGCAGAGTGTAAGCAGTGTACCTGCTGAAGCACAGTAGTGACCAATGACCACCTTGTCCACACTCATCAAACTGACCGCCTCCAGCTCAAACTTGTCCGTCTGAAACAAGCACCACAGGTTGTTGATGTTATTGTTGTATCGTTGTTGTTGTTGTTATTGTTGTATCATTGTTGTTGTTGTTGTTCTTTAGACAGTTATGATCTTTTGACAGTCCTCTTTTATTACAAAAAGATGTCATGTGTAATTACCAGCAGCACAATCACACAAACATTTCATCATGTTTTCTTTACAGAAAATGATGATAAGCATCTGTATAAACAAGATTTTGTAATAGATACAAGTTTGATAAATGCAGATATATTGACAAATACACATTTATGTACGCAAAACACATGCATAACGCACGCAATATAGTTGTATATAGATACACATGTACCACACATGCACACAACCACCACCATGTATACACACAACACACATATGCAGTTTTACACACACAGACATATGTATCACACAACCATGACCACATGTGCACAACACACACACACATAGCCAACACACACACATAGCCAACACACACACACACACACATACACACACACACACAGCCAACACACACACACAAACCCAACACACACACACACATAGCCAACACACACACACACACACATACACAAACAAACACACAGTTTTACACATACACCATACAACCACCTCCACAAATACCTAACACACACACACATATACCCAACACACACACACATATACCCAACACACACACACATATACCCAACACACACGCACATATACCCAACACACACACACACACACAGAGTTTTACACATACACATATTATACCATACAACCACCTCCACACATACCCAACACACACACACACACACACAGAGCCAACACACACACATACACATAGCCAACACACACACACACACACACGCACACACACACACACACACATAGCCAACACACACACACACACACACACACACACAAACACACACACACATACACACACACAGTTTTGCACATACACATATACCATACAACCACCTCCACAAATACCCAACACACATAGCCAACACACACACACACACACAAGAACCAGACAGCCACCACCACTACCCTCACTACAAGTACATCCACTCACTTGGTTCAGTTGGAACATTTTGTCGTTGTTGAGAGATTTCTTCAACTGCCTTCGTCCGGTGCTCCCCATACGTCCATGGAGCTGGATGTACACCTGGGCATTTGTGTCACCATTGGGTACATTACCTGTGGTCACCTCTACCTGGTACTTTATCACTGCACACACACAGACATGGCACTTTATCACTGCACACACACACGGCACTTTATCACTGCACACACACAGACACGGCACTTTATCACTGCACACACACACGGCACTTTATCACTGCACACACACATGGCACTTTATCACTGCACACACACAGACATGGCACTTTATCACTGCACACACACACGGCACTTTATCACTGCACACACACATGGCACTTTATCACTGCACACACACAGACATGGCACTTTATCACTGCACACACACACGGTACTTTATCACTGCACACACACAGACATGGCACTTTATCACTGCACACACACACGGCACTTTATCACTGCACACACACATGGCACTTTATCACTGCACACACACAGACATGGCACTTTATCACTGCACACACACACGGTACTTTATCACTGCACACACACATGGCACTTTATCACTGCACACACACAGACATGGCACTTTATCACTGCACACACACATGGCACTTTATCACTGCACACACACAGACATGGCACTTTATCACTGCACACACACACGGCACTTTATCACTGCACACACACATGGCACTTTATCACTGCACACACACAGACATGGCACTTTATCACTGCACACACACACGGCACTTTATCACTGATCATTCCATAATTCTGATGACGTCAAAGGAGAGCGAGGTGAAAGAGACTTTAACTTTTCTCAGGGCCAGCATTAAGAGGGCAATGCCCATCTTCTCTTTATCTTTCCCAACCAAGAACTGGGCCAGATACCTGTTCACAGCTGGGTAGACCAGAGCATGTACACAAAAAAGCATTTTTTTCTTCAGTCAGACTGGAAGGTAGAAGTTTTATCTCTGTGTCAACCAGGTCTGTGTCATTAACAATTAATACTAATAATTACAATGTTTATATAGCGCAAAATCTTGATAAAAATCAAATCTAAGCACTGAACATACACATGCGCACGCATGCACACACACACACACATAGACATGGCTATAAATGGGGAAAAAGAAGAAAAGCAATGGAAAATTATAAGTGTACTCAAAGTAGAAAAAAAAGAAATCAATAGAAAACATATATACAAATATGTATTACAATGTGATTCCACAACGAGTGGAGACAGGCTGCAGTGGGGATTGAGTGAGGTCAGGATTTTATGCAGAGGAGAAAAGGTGAGTTTTGAGAGCGGACTTGAAGGAGACAAAAGTAGGTTGCTGACGGACTGAGAGAGGAAGTTTGTTCCAGGAGAGTGGACCAGAAACAGGGAAGGCTCATGGTCCACAGGTATTGAGCTTAGTGCGTGGAAAGTGAAAAGTGAGAGGATCAGAGGCAAAGTGTAGTTGTCATCAGTGCAAGGAACAGGCTCAATGACCAAGGTTTGAATTCAGTCTAACTTCACTTATCATGTGCAAATGTCTTTATTTGCATTAAAAAAAAAGACAACCTGTACCACAGAGTACTACAGGAGTGAAGATGTCACCTACCTGGCAAGACAAGGAAAGACAACCTATACCATAGAGTATTACAGGAATGAAGATGTCACCAACCTGGCAAGACAAGGAAAGACAACCTGTACCACAGAGTACTACAGGAGTGAAGATGTCACCTACCTGACAAGACATGGAAAGACAACCTGTACCACAGAATACTACAGGACAGAAGATGTCACCAACCTGGCAAGTCAAGGAAAGACAACCTGTACCACAGAATACTACAGGACAGAAGATGTCACCAACCTGGCAAGTCAAGGAAAGACAACCTGTACCACAGAATACTACAGGACAGAAGATGTCACCAACCTGGCAAGTCAAGGAAAGACAACCTGAACCACAGAATACTACAGGACAGAAGATGTCACCTACCTGGCAAGACATGGAAAGACAACCTGTACCACAGAGTATTACAGGACAGAAGATGTCACCAACCTGGCAAGACATGGAAAGACAACCTGTACCACAGAATACTACAGGAGTGAAGATGTCACCTACCTGGCAAGACATGAAAAGACAACCTGTACCACAGAGTATTACAGGAGTGAAGATGTCACCAACCTGGCAAGACATGGAAAGACAACCTGTATCACAGAATACTACAGGAGTTAAGATGTCAAATACCTGGCAAGACATGGAAAGACAACCTGTACCACACAGTACTACAGGAATGAAGATGTCACCTACCTGGCAAGACAAGGAAAGACAACCTGTACCACAGAATACTACAGGACAGAAGATGTCACCTACCTGGCAAGACAAGGAAAGACAACCTGTACCACAGAATACTACAGGAGTGAAGATGTCACCTACCTGGCAAGACATGGAAAGACAATCTGTACCACACAGTACTACAGGAATGAAGATGTCACCTACCTGGCAAGACAAGGAAAGACAACCTGTACCACAGAATACTACAGGACAGAAGATGTCACCTACCTGACAAGACAAGGAAAGACAACCTGTACCACAGAATACTACAGGAGTGAAGATGTCACCAACCTGGCAAGACAAGGAAAGACAACCTGAACCACAGAATACTACAGGAGTGAAGATGTCACCTACCTGGCAAGACAAGGAAAGACAACCTGAACCACAGAATACTACAGGAGTGAAGATGTCACCAACCTGGCAAGACAAGGAAAGACAACCTGAACCACAGAATACTACAGGACAGATGTCACCAACCTGGCAAGACAAGGAAAGACAACTTGAACCACAGAATACTACAGGAGTGAAGATGTCACCTACCTGGCAAGACATGGAAAGACAACTTGTACCACAGAGTATTACAGGAGTGAAGATGTCACCAACCTGGCAAGACCAGGAAAGACAACCTGTACCACAGAATACTACAGGACAGAAGATGTCACCTACCTGGCAAGACATGGAAAGACAACCTGAACCACAGAATACTACAGGAGTGAAGATGTCACCTACCTGGCAAGACATGGAAAGACAACCTGAATCACAGAATACTACAGGAGTGAAGATGTCACCTACCTGGCAAGACATGGAAAGACAACCTGAACCACAGAATACTACAGGAGTGAAGATGTCACCTACCTGGCAAGACATGGAAAGACAACCTGTACCACACAGTACTACAGGAGTGAAGATGTCACCTACCTGGCAAGACAAGGAAAGACAACCTGTACCACACAGTACTACAGGAGTGAAGATGTCACCAACCTGGCAAGACAAGGAAAGACAACCTGAACCACAAAGTATTACAGGAGTGAAGATGTCATCTACTTGGCAAGACAAGGAAAGACAACCTGAACCACAGAGTATTACAGGAGTGAAGATGTCACCAACCTGGCAAGACATGGAAAGACAACCTGAACCACAGAATACTACAGGAGTGAAGATGTCACCTACCTGGCAAGACATGGAAAGACAACCTGAACCACAGAGTATTACAGGAGTGAAGATGTCACCAACCTGGCAAGACATGGAAAGACAACCTGAACCACAGAGTATTACAGGAGTGAAGATGTCACCTACCTGGCAAGACAAGGAAAGACAACCTGTACCACAGAGTATTACAGGAGTGAAGATGTCACCTACCTGGCAAGACAAGGAAAGACAACCTGTACCACAGAGTATTACAGGAGTGAAGATGTCACCTACCTGGCAAGACAAGGAAAGACAACCTGTACCACACAGTACTACAGGAGTGAAGATGTCACCTACCTGGCAAAACATGGAAAGACAACCTGTACCACAGAGTACTACAGGAGTGAAGATGTCACCTACCTGGCAAAACATGGACAGCAGGCCAGACCACTGGAAACTCTGTCCACCCGTCATGGACATCGGTCACTTCCACCTTAGACTTCAGCACATAGGAAAAGTTGTCATGCGTGTCCACATCCTCAAACTTCACCTGTTCATGACAAAAACACAGCCAAAGAATGTGATCACTGAATTATTTTAATACAGAGCTGTTTTATTTGTGAGCCATCAGTTCATTTGTTCTAAGTGTGAGTATGTCAGGGAAAAGTATCGAAAGAAATCATGGCAAAAAAATGAGGAAATCAATCCCAGAAATAAAACAACAAAATGAATGATTCGTTTTCATGTTACATCACTGTGAAACCACAAACTGACAATCTCACTTTTTCAGACAATCAAAAACCAACACACACAAAAATACAACAAAAAACAAAAAAAACAAGTGAAATTCAAAATGTGTAACAAAACTTCATCAGACCAGCAAGGTCCAGTCATGTCAGAAGTCAGAATTCAATTACATCTCTGTCCTGTATATGGACTTGTCAAAGTACAATGTCATGATTATGTTATTTTGCCTCTTGTTACCTTCCCATTAGATGAAACTGAACAGAGTGCAAAGCATTTGACACTTACCCTGGCAATAACTGAACACATAATGTAAAATGTTCCACACTTACCCTGGCAATAACTGAACACAGAGTGTCAAATGTTCCACACTTACCCTGGCAATAACTGAACACAGAGTGTCAAATGTTCCACACTTACCCTGGCAATAACTGAACACAGAATGTTACATGTTCCACACTTACCCTGGCAATAACTGAACACAGAATGTTACATGTTCCACACTTACCCTGACAATAACTGAACACAGAATGTAAAATGTTCCACACTTACCCTGGCAATAACTGAACACAGAATGTAAAATGTTCCACACTTACCCTGACAATAACTGAACACAGAATGTAAAATGTTCCACACTTACCCTGGCAATAACTGAACACAGAATGTAAAATGTTCCACACTTACCCTGGCAATAACTGAACACAGAGTGTCAAATGTTCCACACTTACCCTGGCAATAAATGAACACAGAGTGTCAAATGTTCCACACTTACCCTGGCAATAAATGAACACAGAATGTAAAATGTTCCACACTTACCCTGACAATAACTGAACACAGAGTGTCAAATGTTCCACACTTACCCTGGCAATAAATGAACACAGAATGTAAAATGTTCCACACTTACCCTGGCAATAACTGAACACAGAGTGTAAAATGTTCCACACTTACCCTGGCAATATCAAGGGCCTTGTTTTTGGAGTTGTCAGCAAAGCCTAACCGCACTTTGGTCAGATCTCCGACATCCTGAGCCAGATGCACCTGTACATCAAAATGAAAAAATGTCAGACAATACAATAATGTCACTGACATGAAAATAAGCATATAAAATGAACAAGAATATCACCCTTTTTGTCCAACTGTTCTCTTTCAGTGTGTTCATCTCCATCACTCCAAGCTGTATTGTCAACTATGTTTTGCATATTTTCAACTCTATTTTGCATATTTTCAACTCTATTTTGCAATCTCACCCCACCCCCCTTACCACTTTTCTACTTTTCTTCTACGCCTCTCGTACGAATGTGTCTGTCTTCCTGCTTCCAATCTTTTGAACTTTTTAAAATCAACATGAGTTTTGTCTCTCAAAAAATAAAACAAACACAAAAACCTGCCTGCTGACAATACCGGTTGTGCCTGTTTTTCTGAGGTTTTAACTGAGTCCATGTAACTTTCTGCATTCCCGTGTGTATTTTCAATGTGATTTTAAACCAGATCTCCAGTCTCCTTTTTCACAATTCATTCTGAGTGTCCCAGGCCTTTCTTTTTTTCTAAGCACCTTCTCTATCTTAGTTTTCACCTGGTATTTGCATCCATTCTCTATTTTAATCCTCTGACTCCCGCACCCTGTCCACTTTCATCCTGCAGTATCAACCATGCTAGCAAAGCAAAAACTTAACCCTTTGATTCCCTCATCCTATCCATCAGCTTCCTGCAGGAAGCTGGCAGATAGGATGAGGGAATCAAAGGGTTAATTTTTGCAATTGGTAGATAGGGTGCGGGAGTCAAAGGGTTAAGACATGAAAGAGCCTGACGACTGACATCTCAAGATTTCATCTGGTTTTTGCCTCCTTTTTCTATTTTAAGATGTGGGAAGACCTCCATTATTCACAGACAAAACATACAAACACAAAAGCAGGAACCAGAAAAAAAAACGAAAGAAGAATACGAACGCGTATTTAATACAACAAGACAAGACAGGCGCAGATTTTCGGCCAACTGGCCTTTGTCAAGCGTAAGATTACAAACAAACAAACACTAGATACAAAAATTTTGAGAAAAAGACTGAAACTTCCCTGTTGCTGTGTCCAATGTGAGAAAAGGAATAAACTGACTAAGCACCAAACACAAAAGTACCAAAAGTCTTCCTCCTTACCTCCGCAGTGTCATTCTGTCGTGGCTGGAAGGGTTTGTCACGTGCAGAGTGGAAGGGAATGGGGGAGCTCTCCCCCTTGTCACCGCACATGACTAGCACCAAGTCTGTTCCCTCCCCACTCACCCCGTCCTCCCGGTCAGCATCTCCACTGCCCACTGGCCACCTGCACCCACAATGACATATGACAATGGGTGGACATGAGTACACATGCATGAATTCATACATACATGTACACACATGACAATGGGTGGATATAAGTACACATGCACTAATTCATACATACATGTACACACATGACAATGGATGGATATAAGTACACATGCACTAATTCATACATACATGTACACACATGACAATGGGTGGATATGAGTACACATGCACTAATTCATACATACATGTACACACATGACAATGGGTGGATATGAGTACACATGCACTAATTCATACATACATGTACACACATGACAATAGGTGGATATAAGTACAGATGCACTAATTCATACATACACATACACACATGACAATGGGTGGATATGAGTACACATGCACTAATTCATACATACATGTACACACATGACAATGGGTGGATATAAGTACACATGCACTAATTCATACATACATGTACACATGACAATGGGTGGATATGAGTACACATGCACTAATTTATACATACATGTACACACATGACAATGGGTGGATATAAGTACACATGCACTAATTCATACATACATGTACACACATGACAATGGGTGGATATGAGTACACATGCACTAATTTATACATACATGTACACACATGACAATGGGTGGATATAAGTACACATGCACTAATTCATACATACATGTACACACATGACAATGGGTGGATATAAGTACACATGCACTAATTCATACATACATGTACACACATACATACTCATCTATGTCTGTCTGTCTATTTTATATCTATATCTATATTTAGGAATCTACATATATACACGTTACAGTCATGATACATAATCATACACATTCTCACACAAATACACTTCCTCCTCTCCCAATCTCCCCTAATACAGGCTCAACCTCATACATGTATTTTTGTTTAATATCTCAGTATCTATAATATTGTGTTTTTTTCTTTTCTTTCTTCAGCTGCCCCCATCCTCTGAAATGTTCAGAAGCACTGACTCCCAATCTCCTCCCCCAGCCACACAGCTCAGTTTGGCTCATCTACACTACATGAAAGTCTACAAGTTCGATCAATTGGCCAGGAAGTCCATAACAGCTGCTAGTATGAACTTGCCACGACATCCCTCACCAAAGAAGACTCTGCACTGCTGCCAGGTCACTTTGTGATTAATCAAGAAAATACTGTCTTCACCTAGTTGATAGACAGCTGAGCATCTGGGCATTGACTGGGGTGGGGGGGGGGGGGGGGATTTGATTTTCTGTCATGTGAGACGAGTTTATACAGAATAGCTAATTGTGTTGTGATTCAGACCTTTAATTATTTATTTCCTTCATACATAGTTTCCTTTTTTGAAGGTAAGATACATATGTCATTTATATGTAACCAAGATTATTCCAGTGGTAGGCTGATAAAATACCGGTATAAAACACAGACTAGATAAAACATAGTCTAGTTAGGGCCTCAGGACCTGGCCAGCTCATGGGTTTATGTGCAGGCTTAAGGCTTGTGCCATGGTCACCATACACATGACTGTGACGTCGGTGCATATGGAATTCGTTCCGAGCGTGGAGACGTCATCTTGAGAAACTGAAACTGAAACTCTGTCGAACCAACATACAAAGTGCCCAACTAATGACAGCAATGGCTTTGCTGTGGAGCCAGACTGACTGACCTGTGTCCATCTCTTATTCAACAGTAACATACACAAAGTACACGTGCATGTACATACATGCACACAAACGCACACACATTGTGATAACTAATACATTGTAAAAAGCACGGGCGTACACACACCTACAATGATAGATAAAGTGAAAACAATCCACCACATACAAAACAATACACCACACCATCAAATACACTACATACAAACACCTGGCCATGACTCACCACTGGATGGCAGGTCATCCACCTGCTCGGGTGGGATGGCCACTGGGGCTGGCCAGGAGGAGATAACTGGGATGGTCACGTCCACCTCTTTTGCCTCATCGGAATCATCTCCCACCGCGCTGTGCCAAACGTGATTGTGTTTAGCATTGTCAAAACAATCTGCATGTTTTTTTTCTATCTCTTTACTATGTATATCTTGCAATAATCTTCAGAAATATTTTTATATTCCAAATCAAAAAAATAGAACAAGCAAACCAACACCAAAATAAAAATGAATTCAGAAAGTCTCAAGGATATCCTGAACATTCAACACACACACATACACACACACACACACACACACACATGCACACACACACACGCACACACACACACACACACACACAATTTTAAAATACCCTCTTCACTCCTCCTGTATCCCCCCCCCTCCCCTTTTTTTTTTGTTGTTGTCTAAAATCACTTTAGTGAATAGACATTAAATCGAAGACCACCACCACACACACACATACACACACACACGCAAACACACTCACACACAAACACATGCACACAAACACACTCACACACACACATACACATGCACACACACACATACACACGCACAAACACAAACACACACAAGCACATGCATGCCTACACACACACAGCACATATGTGAATACAACTGTTGAGTTTATGCACCTACAAGATAGATATGCTTATGTCTGTGCTATCAAAAAGATGTAAAAAGAAATAATTAACACATGAACTCATAATCCCACATACACACACACAAAAATTCACATGTGCACTTGTTAAAAACAAAACTCAAATGTTTGAGGCAGTCTTAACCCTTTGACTGCCTCACCCTGTCTATCAGCATCCTGCATTGTCATCAATGACAGCGAAGCAAAACCTTATCCCCTTGACTCCCTCACCTTATCCACCAGGAAGCTGGCAGGTAGGGTTAGGAGTCAAAAGGTTAAGTTTTTGCAGTTGGTAGATAGACTGCAGAAGTCAAAGGGTTAATCAGTCTTAGGAGTCAAAGGGTTAAGTTTTTGCAGTTGGTAGATAGACTGCAGAAGTCAAAGGGTTAATCAGTCTTAGGAGTCAAAGGGTTAAGATTTTGCAGTTGGTAGATAGACTGCAGAAGTCAAAGGGTTAATCAGTCTTAGGAGTCAAAGGGTTAAGTTTTTGCAGTTGGTAGATAGACTGCAGAAGTCAAAGGGTTAATCAGTCTTAGGAGTCAAAGGGTTAAGTTTTTGCAGTTGGTAGATAGACTGCAGAAGTCAAAGGGTTAATCAGTCTTAGGAGTCAAAGGGTTAAGTTTTTGCAGTTGGTAGATAGACTGCAGAAGTCAAAGGGTTAATCAGTCTTCCCCCAGTTCAAAAAGAAGACACCAACAACTTATGATGACGACCAACTACAGGACCAGTACACATCCCGTCACAGCACCAACAGCAAGTCATTACACAAAACCAACCACAACACTGACTCACTTGCTCCAGATGAACACATGGCTGAGGGAAGAAAACAATCCTGGTCTGACCTTGATCTGACCCAGTTGCCATGGTTTCCCGGGCCCTTTCGTCACCACTACCTTTTCAAGGTCACCAAGGTCAACAGCCTCCACGACAAACACATCAGTCTGCCCAAAACGAAGAGGAAGTTAAAAACAATTCATTTAACTTTTTTTTTAAAAATCTTTTTCGATCATGGCACTCAGGGAGGTAACCTTTGTGCTCACCTTCCTTTTTTTTTTCGTCCCATTATTTTCTATGCCACTTTAATGGCCACAGAAGCTGGAACAGTTTTTTATAATGCGATGATGTCGATGAGGATGATAATCATAATGCTATGGAGTTCCATCCAGGATTGAGACTGCGTGATAGGGCTGTACTCTACGCTTACTATCATAATATATCCTGGTGTCAACCAGGCGTGAGAAATACAGACACTTGAGGTGCTGGTCAGAAGATTTGAGCAACACCCTCAATGACACATCCGTGAAGTGGATAAGACTCAACTGTGTGGTCCCAGTCTTCCCAATGAGCCCATAGCACGCCCAACTCTGGGTAGGAGCCGGTTAGAGCCGAAAAATTCCATAATGATACAGTTTTAAAGGGACTGATGTGGATTCGAACCCACAACCTTCCAGTCGGTACTCCACTGCGCTGACCACTACACCACTGTGACTGGTCTTAAAAATAACAATTCATCAGTCGTGATGGAGAAGTGGTTAAGCAACAGACTACTGACTGTGAGGTTGTGGATTCACACCCATCAGTCCAAAATGTTACTGTGGGATTTATCTACCATGACTGGCTCCCAACCAGAACTGAGTGTGCTATGGGCTCATTGGGAAAACTCAGGGCTTAAAACAGGAGGAGGAAAAAAACCACTGAAACTAGGGGGGTCTGGGGGCATGCTCCCCCGTGAAAATCTTTTAAAAACCAAGTGTAAATCTATGCCATTTCGCGCGTCAACTTTCTGAAGCGTCCACTCCCATTTCCACTTGTTTTTAATTAAAGAGTCATCAAAAGTCTGACCCGCTTGAACAATGTCTGCACGCACCGCCATTTTGTTTTTTCCAAGAAGTCCGTCCGGAAACTTCTTCCAAGAAAAATCAGGGGCCATAACTTGCGCGCCATTGCTATGAACGCTTGCAAGCCGATCGCGGATGCCTTGCTCCTTTCGGGTTTTTTTTTTTGTTTTTTTTTTGACAAACCGAAATCGCGGAATTCCGCCCAGACGCGGAACGTTTTAAGCCCTGAAAACTGGGACCATATCATGATCACGTCTCTCCACTTCACGTGTGCATCACTGAGAGTGTTGTTCACGTTTCCTGGCTAAAACCGCAGGAGTCTGTATCTCCTGGGACTGGCTGAAGCCTGGAGATATTATGATAGTAAAGGTAGATTGCAGCCCTGTCATGCATTCTCAACCATGGATGGATCTCCACAGCATCATCCCTATTATCGTAAGATTATCAATTCTTCCCTATGTCAAATCACATTGTAATATATAATTGTATATAATATGCTCTCTATAATTTTCCATTGCTTTTATTCTTTCTCCCCATTTATAGCCATGCGTGTTGTGTTGTGTGTGTGTGTGTGTGTGTGTGTTGTGTGTGTGTGTGTGTGTGTGTGTGTGTGTGTGTGTGTGTGTGTGTGTGTGTGTGTGTGTGTGTGTGTGTGGTGCATGCGTGTGTGTGCGTGCGTGCGTGTGTGTCTGTTCAGCGCTTAGATTTGATTTTATCAAGATTTTGCGATATGTAAATATTGTAATTATTATTATTATTATTATTATCTGTTCCAGTGATCAGAACAGGCTCGGAGTAAGCATCCCCCATGGGGACCTGTCAAGCTGTATATAGTACAGCCGACCACATATAAAATCCCAGGGCTGGGATTCAGTAACAAACAAGACAGTTGTCTAGCATGCAGTACATGTGTGTTGTCAAACATGTATTCTGTTATTTGTCAGACAGCGAGAGAGAGAGAGAGAGAGAGAGAGAGAGAGAGAGAGAGAGAGAGAGAGAGAGAGAGAGAAGAGAGAGAAGAGAGGAGACAGAGACAGAGACAGAAAAAACACATATACACTCTCACACACACATGCACACACACACACGTATGCACGCATGCACACACACCCCCACACACAGATGCAAACACATATGCATGCACACACACACACACACACGCGCGCATGCACATGCACACACACACGAACACAGAAACAGATAGAGACACACACACAAACATAGACAGAGACAGAGACACACACACACAGAAACAGACAGAGACACACACACAAACACACAAAACACAGACATAGACAGAGACACACACAACACAGACACAGACAGAGACACACACACAAACACAGACAGAGACACAACACACACACAGACAAGACAGAGACACACACACACAGAGACAGAGACACACACACAAACAGAAACAGACAAAGACAGAGACACACACACACACAGAAACAGACAAAGACACACACACACAAACAGACAGAGACAAGACACACACACAAACAGACACAGACAAAGAACACACACACACAACAGACACAGACAAAGACAAACACACAACAAAGACACACACACAAACAGACACAGACAACAGACACACACACAAAAGACACACACACAAACAGAAACAAAGACACACACACAAAGACACACACACAAACAGACACACACAAACAACACAGACACAAACAACACAGACACAACACAGACACACAACAAACAGACAAAGACACACACACAAACAGACACAACAACAGACACAACACAAACAAAGACACAACACAGACAAGACACACACACAAACAGACACACACACACACAGACAAGACACACAAAACAGACAGACAAAGACCACACACACAAACAGACACAGACACACACACACACAGAACACACACAAACAGCAAACACAGAGACAAAACAAAGACCACACACACAACAGACACAGACAAAGACACACACACACAAACAGAAAACAGACAAAGACACACACAACAAACGACAACAGACAAAGACACACACACAGACAAGACAACACACACACAAACAGAACACAGACAAAGACACACACCACAACAAACGACACACACACACACAAACAGAAACAGACAAAGACACACACACAAACAGAACAGACAGAGACACACACACACACACAGAAACAGACAAAGACACACACACAAACAGACACAGACAAAGACACACACACAAACAAGACAGAGACAGAGCGACACACACACACATGCACATTCACATAGATACACCCACACACGCACACACACACACACAATTTACTCTTCCATACCTGCCCAGGCTGGAAGAGAAGTTTTTTGGTGGAGTTCAATAGTCTCCGCGCCCAGAATCTCCTTTCTTTCCATAGATGTTGATGAAGACACTGCCATTGGTACCAGCATCCTTTACGTTTTCCGTCTGCACTGTCACTTCATACCGAACCACTGAAATGAAAAAGATCAATCAATCATATTCTGTTAGACCTTTCAAACAAACATTGCTAATGGAACAGATATTCACTTCTGGTGTTCGTCTGTCGTCGTCGACAATGACCATGGCTTCATGAAGTTGCTTTGAGTCAGTGTGTCCGGAGTGACTGATCAATCCGATCCGGGCGCAGAAGTAACGTCCACAGGATGGACATCTGTGGTCGGTTACTGTGGTTGAAGGGTTTGCAGCCCTAGCTTTCCGTGCAGCTCGTTTTTCTTGTGCAGATTGGATACGAGACACTTCTGAAGTGGTACATCCGGTTTTGATTCTTCTACGCCAGACTGTACGGTTGAGGGCAAGGTTTTCCCAATTCTCCCAGTCTATGTTGAGGGACTTTAGCGATGCCTTCAAGCTGTCTTTAAACGTTTTCTCTGGCCTCCAACTGTTCTCCTGCCAGACGCTAGTTCCCCGTAGAGGAGTTGCTTCGGAATTCACTTCTATGCATGCGTATTTGTGAGCAACTGATCGTGCACACATATCATGTGCACAAAAATACTTGTGTGTACAGATGTGCACACTCACAAACAAATGATGTACATATTCAATAAAAAGTTACAGAGATAGAGACAGACAGACAGACAGATAAACAGACAGAAAAACAGACGGATGAACATTTGCGTCTGTCTTGTTTGGTGATTTAAAATTTCTTTCAAATGACTAAACGATAACGACTCACATTTACCACGAACCTTTCTTCTTAACGACTAAACAACAATGATTAATTTTTACACAAACCTTTCTTCCCAAGAACTAAATGATAATGATTCACTTTTACCACAAACATTTCTTCCCAAAGACTAAACGATAATGAATCACTTTTAGCATTAACCTTGCTTCTAATTGACAAATGATTCACTTTTAGCATGAACCTTGCTTCCCATTGGCAAATGATTCGCTTTTAGCGCGAACCTTGCTTCCCAATGACAAATGATTCACTTTTAGCATGAACCTTGCTTCCCAATGACAAATGATTCACTTTTAGCATGAACCTTGCTTCCCAATGACAAATGATTCACTTTTAGCATGAACCTTGCTTCCCATTGACAAATAATTCACTTTTAGCATGAACCTTGCTTCCCATTGACAAATGATTCGCCTTTTAGCACGAACCTTGCTTCCCAATGACAAATGATTCACTTTTAGCACGAACCTTGCTTCCCAATGACAAATGATTCGCTTTCATCTCCACCAACCTGGTTTTCTCCCTGGTGACTAAATGACAATGATTTACTTGTGAAACTTTGATGTCCATATAAGAGGGCAAGTAACTCACACTGACCTTTTGTTAATCCCTACCCCCCTTCTCCCCCTCATGTCATGCTGTAACCGAAAATCAAAGACTCACCTGCTGGTACCTGCTGTCCAGGTAGGAGCACAGGTAAGTCATGCTGGATGTCACCCCCAACCTGTCCCACCCAGCGACTGAAGTCAAAGTGCAGCACTTCATGACTGTCCACATCCTTCAGAGTAACCTGTTCAACCACAACAGCCACCATCATCATCAACATCAACTACAACGACATCATGACTGTCCACAACCCTCAGAGTAACCTGTACAACCACAACAGCCACCATCATCATCAACATCAACTACAACGACATCATGACTGTCCATATCCTTCAGAGTAACCTGCACAACAACCACCATCATCATCAACATCAACTACAACGACATCATGACTGTCCACACCCTTCAGAGTAACCTGTACAACCACAACAGCCACCATCATCATCAACATCAACTACAACGACTTCATGACTGTCCACACCCTTCAGAGTAACCTGTACAACCACAACAGCCACCATCATCATCAACATCAACTACAACGACTTCATGACTGTCCACAACTCTCAGAGTAACCTGTACAACCACAACAGTCACCATCATCATCAACATCAACTACAACGACATCATGACTGTCCACACCCTTCAGAGTAACCTGCACAACCACACAGCCACCATCATCATCAACATCAACTACAACGACTTCATGACTGTCCACACCCTTCAGAGTAACCTGTACAACCACAACAGCCACATCATCATCAACATCAACTACAACGACTTCATGATTGTCCACATCCTTCATAGTAACCTGTACAACCACCATAGCCACCATCATCATCAACATCAACTACAACGACTTCATGACTGTCCACAACCTTCAGAGTAACCTGCACAACCACATACCCACCATCATCATCACCATCAACTACAACGACTTCATGATTGTCCACAACCCTCAGAGTAACCACCATAGCCACCACTGTCAACAACATCAACAACACAGAACAGTGAGAACTCTGTATAAACTCATAATCTGTCCATGTCCACTGCATGCAGGATGGCCGCATCCCAATTTCAATTTTCAGTTTCAATTTCTCAAGATGACGTCTCCCTGCTCGGAATGAATTCCATATGCATTAGCGTCACAGGTGCCATGTGATAGAGAAGATCCAGAATGATCACGACACAAGCCTTAAGCCTGCACATAACCCCACCAGCTGACCAGGTCCTGAGGCCCTACTTAGATAGTTCCATAGCCCTGGGGCCATAGGGGAATGGCAGAGACCTTAACTTTTCCCAGGGCCAGCACCACGAGGGCAACGCTCATCCCTTCTCACTCGATTCAAATTTGTATTCATATTCACATTTTTTTTACCAAGACTTCAGAAAGCAAGAAGGCTAATTGGTCTTCAAGGGGTGGAACCTGGGAAATCAACCTATCTCTCCAATGTTTTATACCAAGGCAGTTAGCCAGGCAATGCTCTGCTCTTCACGATTTTCAACTGCCATAGGATCTTTAGCGTGCGCAGCAAGAAGGTGCATGGGTCTGACTCGTTTTTCACCCCTTCTGGAAGGACTAAACTTCAGTTTGACTTTCCGGTCAAGCTGAAGAGAAAAGTCGAGGCCTCTATGGGGAGCGAACCCTGGAACCTTGAGTATAGTTACTGGCAGGCGAACGTATGAACCATTCTGCATCCCAAAGGATGAACCGCATGGACAGCTTTGCTGCAGGGTCACAGCCTAGAAGGCGCCCACTGCTATGACATAGTGACGTTTAACGTAAAGTCTGTTGATATCAAAGTGGACAGCTGGGAAGCGACAGCTACAAATTACTGTGCCTGGTGACATGCTGAATGTACAGATATCACCACTGCAGAAGAGAAACGAATTCAACCGTGATCGGACAGAAGAGAGAAGGGAAGCTGTGACAGCAACCACCCAGCCACAGCCATCAGCCTTCACGTGTGTCAACTGTGTTCAGTTCTGTCATTCAAGATCGGCCTGTTTAGCCACAACCAATGCTGTTCCACATCTGACTGTGTCCTTAACCAGCGCATTCAATGTCTATTAGACAGACAGTCCTCGTTCATCATTACCTATACAAACATCACTGTCAAGATCGGCCTTTTTAGCCACAACCAATGCTGTTCCACATCTGACTGTGTCCTTAACCAGCGCATTCAATGTCTATTAGACAGACAGTCCTCGTTCATCATTACCTATACAAACATCACTGTCAAGATCGGCCTTTTTAGCCACAACCAATGCTGTTCCACATCTGACTGTGTCCTTAACCAGCGCATTCAATGTCTATTAGACAGACAGTCCTCGTTCATCATTACCTATACAAACATCACTGTCAAGATCGGCCTGTTTAGCCACAACCAATGCTGTTCCACATCTGACTGTGTCCTTAACCAGCGCATTCAATGTCTATTAGACAGACAGTCCTCGTTCATCATTACCTATACAAACATCACTGTCAAGATCGGCCTGTTTAGCCACAACCAATGCTGTTCCACATCTGACTGTGTCCTTAACCAGCGCATTCAATGTCTATTAGACAGACAGTCCTCGTTCATCATTACCTATACAAACATCACTGTCAAGATCGGCCTGTTTAGCCACAACCAATGCTGTTCCACATCTGACCGAGTCCTTAACCAGCGCATTCAATGTCTATTAGACAGACAGTCCTCGTTCATCATTACCTATACAAACATCACTGTCAAGATCGGCCTGTTTAGCCACAACCAATGCTGTTCCACATCTGACCGAGTCCTTAACCAGCGCATTCAATGTCTATTAGACAGACAGTCCTCGTTCATCATTACCTATACAAACATCACTGTCACCAGTATCAGCCACATGAAACAGAAAACTTGAATAACACATTCTGTTCGATGACAGACAGGTAGAAACAAGCACATGTACAGGTAGAAACACACACACACACACACACACACACACACACACACACACACACATTCCATCCCAACCCCCCGACCCATACACGTACATGCACACATACATGTATGTAAACACACACACACACACACAAGATATATATATACATACTGACACACAGAGACAAACAGACACACATAGCCAGACACACAACACACACATCACACACATTCCATTCCAACCCCCCAACCCATACACGCACATGCACACATACATGAATGTAAACACACACACACAACACACACACACACATATATATACACATACTGACACACAGAGACAAACAGACACATAGCCACACACACACACACACACACACACATACACACACACACAAACAAACAAACACACACACACACACACAAACACACACACACACGCACACACACACACACACACACCACACACACACACAAACAAACACACACACACACACACACACACACGCACGCACGCACACACACACAACACACACACACACACACACACACACACACACACACAAGAACTCACCTGTTCTATCATCCACACAGGATTGTCGTCATCCTCCCGACCAGCACACACCCGTAGTTTCTGAACGTCACCGATGTCTCCAACATCAAGTCCTGACACATAAATAACAAATAAATAAAAATGACAGCATCAACAGCAGCAGCACTACCACCATCATCACCACCAAAAGTACACAGCAGAAGTACCATCTACAGCAGCAGCACTACCACCATCATCACCACCAAAAGTACACAGCAGAAGTACCATCTACAGCAGCAGCACTACCACCATCATCACCACCAAAAGTACACAGCAGAAGTACCATCTACAGCAGCAGCACTACCACCATCATCACCACCAAAAGTACACAGCAGAAGTACCATCTACAGCAGTAGCACCGTCAACAACAACAACAGTCACAACAACAGCAGCAGCAAAAACAACAACAGCAATAACAACAAAAACAACAACAGCAACAACAACAACAACAGAAACAACAACAGCACCAGCAGCAACAACAACAAAAATAACGTCAGCAACAACATCAACAACAGTACCAACAACAACCTCAATCAGCCAACAGCAAAAATAACAACACAAACAACAGCAGCAGCAACAACAATACAAATTAGCCAACAGGAACAAGAACAACAATAACAACAAGAAAAGCAGCAGCAACATCAACAACAATAACAGCAACAGTAACAACAGCTATAGCGTCAACAACAACAGCAGCAGCAACAGAAACAACAGCAGCAGCAACAGCAACAACACCAACAAAAATAACAACAGCAACAACATCAACAACAACAACAGCAACACCAACAATAATACCAACAAAAATAACAACAGCAACAGCAGCACCAACAACAACCCCAATCAGCCAACAACAACAAAAATAACAACATAAACAACAGCAGCAGTAACAATCCCAATCAGTCAACAAGAACAAGAACAGCAACAACATAAACAACAACATGAACAACAACAACAGCATCATCAACAACGACCACCGCAACCAGCCAAAAAAGCAGAAGCCAAGTATTTAACAGACTAACATCAAACTTGTCAGTCTGTCCCAGCAGGAAGAGGTCACGGTCAGAGTCCTCAAGTCTCAGTGGTCCCTTCACCCCTCTGGCCCCGTACACCATGATGGACACTTGTTCCGGTAGTGTGATGGCCGACAGGCTGGCGTCCAGCTTGTCCTCTGCTGCCATCTTTACACTGCAGCTCCATGTGCCACCTGACATAGGTATACGTTACACAGTCTGTTGAATATGCTTAAGTGCATATGTGTGTGTGTGTGTGTGTGTGTGTGTGTGTGTGTGTGTGTGTGTGTGTGTGTGTGTGTGTGTGTGTGTGTGTGTGTGTGTATGTGTTTTGTTATGTGTCAAAGACAGAGGAAGAGAGAGGGAAAGTGAAGCAGACGGAGAGATGGAGAAAGAGACACAGACAGACTGACAGACAGGCAGACAGAGAAAGAAGAGAGAGAAGAGAGCTTTTATTTGAATATCTGTATGAAACTACTAAGCACACATTCTCCAATAAATCCACTGAACTTATAGACAACATACTAAACAGCTTTCTCTGTAAGTTATTCATGAAAATACATTGAATTTTATCTAAATTTACATGCGACCTTACGCGTGTACTCATTGAGTCAATGTTTTGTTGCTATTGGTAATGTCATTGGTTTTCAAATTTGAATGTCAACTGGCCAAAACAACAACAAACAAAAAGCTGATTATCAAAATACGGTCCAAGCTTACGTGATAAGGATTTGTCAGGGTCAGTCTCAGACGGCAGGATACACCCAACAGGTGTGAGCTCTCTCATCAAACGTCGGTCCTCACAACCAGAGTCCAGCCACCTGAATCCATCAGAACCAATTACACATGATGGTATTTACACAACTATATAGAAACACTCCCAGCATACAATTACACATGATGGTATTTACACAACTGTAGAGAAACAGTCCCAGCATACAATTACACATGATGGTATTTACACAACTATATAGAAACACTCCCAGCATACAATTACACATGATGGTATTTACACAACTATATAGAAACACTCCCAGCATACAATTATACATGATGGTATTTACACAACTATATAGAAACACTCCCAGCATACAATTACACATGATGGTATTTACACAACTATAGAGAAACAGTCCCAGCATACAATTATACATGATGGTATTTACACAACTATATAGAAACACTCCCAGCATACAATTACACATGATGGTATTTACACAACTGTAGAGAAACAGTCCCAGCATACAATCATACATGATGGTATTTACACAACTATAGAGAAACAGTCCCAGCATACAATTACACATGACGGTATTCACACAACTATAGAGAAACAGCCCCAGCATACAATTATACATGATGGTATTTACACAACTGTAGAGAAACAGTCCCAGCATACAATTACACATGATGGTATTTACACAACTATATAGAAACACTCCCAGCATACAATTATACATGATGGTATTTACACAACTGTAGAGAAACAGTCCCAGCATACAATTACACATGACGGTATTCACACAACTATATAGAAACACTCCCAGCATACAATTATACATGATGGTATTTACACAACTATAGAGAAACAGTCCCAGCATACAATTATACATGATGGTATTTACACAACTATAGAGAAACAGTCCCAGCATACAATTACACATGATGATATTTACACAACTATAGAGAAACAGTCCCAGCATACAATTATACATGATGGTATTTACACAACTGTAGAGAAACAGTCCCAGCATACAATTACACATGATGGTATTTACACAACTACAGAGAAACAGTCCCAGCATACAATTATACATGATGGTATTTA
Source organism: Monoplex corrugatus (assembly GCA_030674185.1). Lineage (NCBI taxonomy): Eukaryota > Metazoa > Mollusca > Gastropoda > Littorinimorpha > Ranellidae > Monoplex > Monoplex corrugatus. The sequence goes on along the minus strand of CM060315.1, from coordinate 6,170,738 downwards.
CACAACTACAGAGAAACAGTCCCAGCATACAATTATACATGACGGTATTTACACAACTATACAGAAACAGTCCCAGCATACAATTACATATGATGGTATTTACACAACTATAGAGAAACAGTCCCAGCATACAATTATACATGATGGTATTTACACAACTACAGAGAAACAGTCCCAGCATACAATTATACATGATGGTATTCACACAACTACAGAGAAACAGTCCCAGCATACAATTACACATGACGGTATTCACACAACTACAGAGAAACAGTCCCAGCATACAATTACACATGATGATATTTACACAACTATAGAGAAACAGTCCCAGCATACAATTACACATGACGGTATTCACACAACTACAGAGAAACAGTCCCAGCATACAATTATACATGATGGTATTCACACAACTATAGAGAAACAGTCCCAGCATACAATTATACATGATGGTATTTACACAACTATAGAGAAACAGTCCCAGCATACAATTACACATGATGGTATTTACACAACTACAGAGAAACAGTCCCAGCATACAATTATACATGACGGTATTCACACAACTATAGAGAAACAGTCCCAGCATACAATTACACATGATGGTATTTACACAACTATAGAGAAACAGTCCCAGCATACAATTACACATGATGGTATTTACACAACTGTAGAGAAACAGTCCCAGCATACAATTACACATGATGGTATTTACACAACTACAGAGAAACAGTCCCAGCATACAATTATACATGATGGTATTTACACAACTATAGAGAAACAGTCCCAGCATACAATTACACATGACGGTATTTACACAACTACAGAGAAACAGTCCCAGCAAACAATGTATGATAAAAACGTAGAGAAACATTCCTAGTATACAGTTCGCATTTGTCAACCAAGGCAGATAAAGTTTTATCAAAACTTACAAAAGTCAGCGAATGTTAACATTTATCCTCTATATTTCCCCTTCTACATTTTCACAACAATGGCCTTTGCAGGAAACAGTTAATAACTGTAGTAGCATTTCAATGTGGAAACTCAAGTTGAGTGACTCACATCACGTCGCTAGTTCAGAGTCAAAAGTCTGCAAGCAATCCCCAAGTTTAAAAGATCAAACTGCACATTTCTGAAGTCCTAGAAACAGGTAATACTGTCCTCCTCTGTTTAAACTGGAAAAGTGAAGGCTGCCCCATAACTGTGAGGTTGTAGGGGACCAAGGCGATGGGACACTCACCACCCTAAGGACCAGAATAATGCCGGCCATACCATCTCCTTTTCTTCCAGCTTTACCTTGGCTGATCTTGAACAAAGTCATGTACCAACGTACTGAGGATGTTACCTTTTACGCCCCCTAATAATGACAGTAAATACTCAGTCCCTGAGCAAATTTGAATAGAACAAAATACAAATTTGTGCCAAAGTTGGTCGTGCTTTGTAACAAATGAGTCAGTTGTGCATAGACGCACTGCAGGCAAGTGGGAAATGTAGGTGTGTGCAGTTTGGTGTGTGTGTGTGTGTGTGTGTGTGTGTGTGTGTGTGTGTGTGTGCGCGCATGCGTGCGTGCGTGTGTGTGTGTGGTGTTTGTGTGTGTGTCTGCGTGCGTGCATGTATGTGTACAATTTTTATATGCGTTATAACTGTGCCCGGCAGTGAGCAGCAGTTGTGTTCTATCTCTCTTTTGAAATGAATTGAACTGAGTGAGAGAGACCCCCCCCCCCTCTCCTTCCACACACACACACCTTGGTAAGAGGATCGCCACATACACAGACACTCACCTGTTACAGGTAAACACCACCTCAGGCTTTTTGTCTGTGACAGGAGGGTCCACAGCCTGCACTGTTACTTGCTGACAGAACCACCCACACCCCCGTCCACTCTCATTGTGACCAATCAGAAGTTTCCGGATCTCTCCTAGGTACAGTGTCTTGACTTCAAACTGGTCACTCTATTGAATAATGGACACACACACACACACACACACACACACACATAGGAATGCATGCATGCATACATGCATGCACACACACACACACACACACACACACACACACACACACACACACACACACACACACACACACATGAGAATGCATGCATGCATGCATGCACAAACACGACACACACACACACACACACACACACACGCATACAATCACACACACAAACACATAACACACACACACACACACACACACACACACACACACACACACACATGAGAATGCATGCATGCATGCATGCACAAACACAACAGACACACACACACACACACACACGCATACAATCACACACACACACAAACACACACACACACACACACACACACACACATTTCTTTTATTTATGAAACATAAGTATCCAGCTAAGGCATCCAACTTTTCTCCAACAATACACAAGTAATTCTGCTTTTTATTAACACACTGAAACAGGTATTTTTCTTCGTCAGCTTGAAACCAAAAATAAAATCTTAATACTTCCATATGCAAAATTCTGCCTTTTTCATCTTCACTGCTAATTCTCCTGCAATTAAATTGACAGCAACAAAAATGTTTCTTGCAGTATCATAACATCATAAACATTTGATTTTTCTGGTTATAGTTTCAGTTTGTTTCTCAAGAAGACGTCTCCACGCTTGGAATCAATTCCACATGCACTAACATCATGGGTGCCATGTGATGGTGATCATGACACAAAGCCTTAAGCCTGCACATAAACCCATGAGCCGGCCAGGTGCTGAGTCTGGTTACAATAATGACCCAACATTGGAAAATCAACCATCTGTAGTCTGTTCTACACGTACTATTTGCACGCACTGACAGTTTGTACATTTTGTTCTCTCCCCTGAGAGCATTAAAACCAATACATGCACTTTGTATGGGTTGTAACATAAGTGAGACATTGACACTGAAACAGTTGATAAGCACACTGAGTTCTCTAAAACAGTCCGGTGAAATGAAGACAACTGCAGAAAATTTTGAAAATATCTCTGATGAACTGACAAAAACTGAAAAAATAAACTGACAAAAATAATATCCTTGTCCTATAAACACATGCGCGCGCGTGCACACACACACACACACACACACATGACAGGACCACACTCTTATGGAATTTATTTAAGTCAGTCCTGTTGGGTTCGTCCCCTGTTTCTTTATTGTAAAAGGCATAAATGGGACAGAAAATAAACCCCTATTTGTGGAATAGGGGTTGTACACATAAACTACATCAGCTACAAGAAAAGGAATAAAAAAACTGGGCCGCACACACACCCAACTGCATTGGTCGCTGAACGATCGGTGAATCAGAACTGAACTAACAAAAAAGATGAACAGAAATATCTTGAGCTCATTTCAAAAGAAACTAACGCAAAACCCTTGTGACATGCATTTCTCACGTGAAATGTAGCGACGGTATTGATCATGTGTGCGTGTGTGTATGCTTGTGTCTGTGTGTGCGCGCGTGTGTGTGTGTGTGTCTCTGGCTCAAGCATCACTGGGTCACACACACACACACACACACACTCAGTGAGTCTACAATCAACATGACACAACACAACAATACAAAGTCCAAAGTGTCTCACCAATATTCCTTAAACCATTCAAGAGAAAAGTGCCCTACCTTTCCTTTATGAAATGGATCTCCGTATGACTTTGCCTCAGACAAAACCCTCTCTCCAGTATCCCCCCATCGACCGATCAGAGTGCAGGAAATTTCCGCTTCTGTCTCAGCTCGCTCTTGTGTTCCTGTGGTGACTGTGACTAGGTATGTCGTGTCTGTGAAGACAGAAACCAGGCAAACATTACAATATGGCTCCTGTGTCATTGAGGTGACTGTGACTAGATATGCCGTGTCTGTGAAGACAAAAACCAGGTAAACATAACATACAGAAACCAGGTAAACATTACATACAGAAACCAGGTAATATTACATACAGAAACCAGGTAAACATAATATGCACAAACAGAAACCAGGTAAACATTACAATATGGCTCCTGTGTTCCTGTGGTGACTGTAACTAGATATGTCGTGTCTGTGTGTCTGTGAAGACAGAAACCAGGCAAACATTACAATATGGCTCCTGTGTCATTGAGGTGACTGTGACTAGATATGCCGTGTCTGTGAAGACAAAAACCAGGTAAACATTACATACAGAAACCAGGTAAACATTACATACAGAAACCAGGTAAATATTACATACAGAAACCAGGTAAACATAATATGCACAAACAGAAACCAGGTAAACATTACAATATGGCTCCTGTGTTCCTGTGGTGACTGTAATTACATATGTCGTGTCTGTGTGTCTGTGAAGACAGAAACCAGGTAAACATTACAATAGGCTCCTGTGTCCCTGTGGTGACTGTTACTAGATATGTTGGTCTGTGAAGACAGCAAAACATTACAATATGGCTCCTGTGTCATTGTTTTGACTGTGACTAGATATGTTGTGTCTGTGAAGACAAAAACCAGCAAAACATTACAATATGGCTCCTGTGTCATTGAGGTGACTGTGACTAGATATGTTGTGTCTGTGAAGACAAAAACCAGCAAAACATTACAATATGGCTCCTGTGTCATTGAGGTGACTGTGACTAGATATGTTGTGTCTGTGAAGACAGAAACCAGCAAAACATTACAATATGGCTCCTGTGTCATTGAGGTGACTGTGACTAGATATGTTGTGTCTGTGAAGACAGAAACCAGCAAAACATTACAATATGGCTCCTGTGTCATTGTTTTGACTGTGACTAGATATGTTGTGTCTGTGAAGACAGAAACCAGCAAAACATTACAATATGGCTCCTGTGTCATTGAGGTGACTGTGACTAGATATGTTGTGTCTGTGAAGACAAAAACCAGCAAAACATTACAATATGGCTCCTGTATCCCTGTGGTGACTGTGACTAGATATATTGTGTCTGTGAAGACAGAAACCAGCAAAACATTACAATATGGCTCCTGTATCCCTGTGGTGACTGTGACTAGATATGTTGTGTCCGTGAAGACAGAAACCAGCAAAACATTACAATATGGCTCCTGTGTCATTGAGGTGACTGTGACTAGATATGTTGTGTCCGTGAAGACAGAAATCAGGTAAACATTACGATATGACCCCTGTGTTCCTGTGACTAGATATGCCGTGTCTGTGAAGACAGAAACCAAGCAAACATTTCAATATGGCTCGTGTGTTCCTGTGACTAGATATGTCGTATCTGTGTGTCTGTGAAGACAGAAATCAGGTAACATTACAATATGACCCCTGTGTTCCTGTGGTGACTGTGACTAGATATGTCGTGTCTGTGTGTCTGTGAAGACAGAAACCAGGTAAACATTACGATATGGCCCCTGTGGTGACTGTGACTAGATATGTCGTGTCTGTGAAGACAGAAACCAGGTAAACATTACAATATGGCTCCTGTGTCATTGTTTTGACTGTGACTAGATATGTCGTGTCTGTGAAGACAGGGATACATTTCACACAATGTAACAGGACATGGACACAGATCATCACAGACAGGGATACATTTCACACAATGTTACAGGACATGGACACAGATCATCACAGACAGGGATACATTTCACACAATGTTACAGGACATGGACACAGAACATCACAGACTGGGATACATTTCACACAATGTTACAGTACATGGACACAAATCATCAAGGACTGGGATACATTTCACACAATGTTACAGGACATGGACACAAATCATCACAGACAGGGATACATTTCACACAATGTTACAGGACATGAACACAAATCATCACAGACAGGGATACATTTCACACAATGTTACAGGACATGGACACAAGTCATCACAGACAGGGATACATTTCACACAATGTTACAGGACATGAACACAGATCATCACAGACAGGGATACATTTCACACAATGTTACAGGACATGGACACAAATCATCACAGACAGGGATACATTTCACACAATGTTACAGGACATGGACACAGAACATCACAGACTGGGATACATTTCACACGATGTTACAGGACATGGACACAAATCATCAAGGACTGGGATACATTTCACACAATGTTACAGGACATGGACACAAATCATCACACACAGGGATATATTTCACACAATGTTACAGGACATGGACACAAATCATCACAGACAGGGATACATTTCACACAATGTTACAGGACATGGACACAGATCATCACACACAGGGATATATTTCACACAATGTTACAGTACATGGACACAGATCACCACAGACAGGGATACATTTCACACAATGTTACAGGACATGGACACAGATCATCACACACAGGGATACATTTCACACAATGTTACAGGACATGGACACAAATCATCACAGACAGGGATACATTTCACACAATGTTACAGGACATGGACACAAATCATCACAGACAGGGATACATTTCACACAATGTTACAGGACATGGACACAAATCATCACAGACTGGGATACATTTCACACAATGTTACAGGACATGGACACAAATCATCACAGACAGGGATACATTTCACACAATGTTACAGGACATGGACACAAATCATCACAGACAGGGATACATTTCACACAATGTTACAGGACATGGACACAAATCATCACAGACTGGGATACATTTCACACAATGTTACAGGACATGGACACAGATCATCACAGACAGGGATACATTTCACACAATGTTACAGGACATGGACACAGATCATCACAGACAGGGATATATTTCACACAATGTTACAGGACATGGACACAGATCATCACAGACAGGGATACATTTCACACAATGTTACAGGACATGGACACAGATCATCACACACAGGGATACATTTCACACTATGTTACAGGACATGGACTTCAATGACAACAGACTGATAATTTTGCACACTGTTGCATTGATTCAAAAGCATGGGAATGATGATGACATTGCTATGGAGTTACAATGTGGCAGAGACTGCGTGGCAAGGTGTTTATCTATGTTTCCATTGAGAAAAGTCCAGGAAGCTGGTGATTAGGGTGACGGAATAATAGGGGTAAAGGGCACATACCCGGAAGTGGCGCGATGTCTGGTCGAATGGCCGACAACTCAGTGGCTCCATCTGGGGTTTGCGGCGATGATTCCAGCTGGACACGCTGGTCAAAGTGGAACTCCTGTCCAGTGTCCAGGTCTCTCAGTTTCAACTGTAACATGACCCGTGTTCCATCAGCTTTTTGGTTAATTTGTTGTCATTTGTTTGGTTTCGGTCGTTTGTCTTATCGCTATGTATTGTGTTGTGTCATAGTGTGTTGTGTCATAGTGTGTTGTGTCGTAGTGTGTTGTGTTGTAGTGTGTGTGTGTGTGTGTGTGTGTGTGTGTGTGTGTGTGTGTGTGTGTGTGTGTGTGTGTGTGTGTGTGTGTGTGTGTGTGTTCGTTCGTTCTTTGGTTTAACGTCTTTTCACTGTAAGTGATATTAGACGTGTGTGTGTGTGTGTGTGTGTGTGTGTGTGTGTGTGTGTGTGTGTGTGTGTGTGTGTGTGTGTGTGTGTGTGTGTGTGTTGTGTGTGTGTACATGCATGAACAGAATTTGGTTTTGCAATTTTGTTTGTTATTCTTGGGGGTGTACTTGGTTTTCCTCATGTCTCTGTATGTTATTGCATCATAAAGTGTATGTTTATGTGTGTGTGTGTGTGTGTATTATATGTGCATGTGTATGTGTATATGTATGTATATATGTGTGTGTATGAGTGTGTGTAATACTATAAATACAATGCCAGATTATTCATAACAACACAAGCCAAAATGACAGATCTGACTGGTAAGAGTAAGATGTTTCATTGATGTTTCGTCTCTGAAAACTGGTCAGATAAATAACCATTTATACAACCCACCACAGACAAAAAAGACTTCCAATCTCCCCTATCCTTGTCAAACAATGTCACAACCATACACATGCATATAAACACATACACAAACACACGCACAGACACAGTCACACACACATACACTCAAACACACATATATATAAACACACACACATATACACACAAACACATACACCACTCTTTGCCTCAACGAACAGGCTGAGAGAAATGTAAGCAGACAAACAAGTCATACCAAAGGAAATAAGAGGGAAGCGGGGAGAATTTTAAATATCAACTAAGTAACATAACTCTTGAGAGTCACGGAGTTATCTCCCATGTAGAATTTCTCAAACCCAACACAGTTTGCGCTACCCATTCAGCTAGCATAGACGCAGCCACAAAGCATAAAGTGGTAAGCTCAGAACATCCACAGTTTGCGCTACCCATTCAGCTAGCATAGACGCAGCCACAAAGCATAAAGTGGTAAGCTCAGAACATTTTTTACAAAGCATAAAGTGGAAAGCTCAGAACATTTTTTAATGTTATGAGCTTACCACTTTATACTTTGTGGCTGCGTCTATGCTAGCTGAATGGGTAGCGCAAACTGTTGGGTTTGAGAATTTCTACATGGGAAATAACTCCGTGACTGTTCTGAGCTTACCACTTTCTGCTTTGTGGCTGCGTCTATGCGGATGTTCTGAGCTTACCACTTTATGCTTTGTGGCTGCGTCTATGCTAGCTGAATGGGTAGCGCAAACTGTGGATGTTCTGAGCTTACCACTTTATGCTTTGTGGCTGCGTCTATGCTAGCTGAATGGGTAGTGCAAACTGTGGATGTTCTGAGCTTACCACTTTATGCTTTGTGGCTGCGTCTACGCTAGCTGAATGGGTAGCGCAAACTGTGTTGGGTTTGAGAAATTCTACATGGGAGATAACTCCGTGACTCTCGAGTTATGTTACTTAGTTGAGACAAACAAGTCATTCAAGATATACTCACCCTTTCCATGGTCCAGGTAGAGTTACCACTGCGATCACCAAACATCAGACGTATCTTGAACAAGGGACCTATGCTGCCTGCATCAACCTGTGAGGTCAGGAGAAAGGAGACATATAATTTTCATTTCTTTTTTTCTTTCTTCTTCTTTTGACACAGTGGATTTACCTTACAAACTGTTGACTTCTGGGTACAGCATGTCACTGCAGTACAATGCTGCCCTTTGTTGCTTTTTCCTTTTCTGCGTGTGTGTATCTCTGTTGATCTATGTTAATGGATTTTGCTACAGAATTTTGCCAGGGACAGCTTCTTTGTTTCTGTAGGATCTTTATCAAGCATTGTATATATATATACCGCATATAGGATCTGTTTATCTGTTGTTATTTTTTTTTCATCTGAAAGACTAGCTCCTAGACCATCATTTCAGATCTGGTGGAAGTAAGGTAGTAAGTAGGGAAAAAATCCTTCATTGACCCTAGATTCAAACTCGTGTTTCTCGGATCCACATACTTCATACATGAAACAAGTTATTTCAATATGACAAAAACGTCCTTCATCTGCCAGGTTAACTGACCATAAATGGAATGACAGTAATTTCAACAAGACAAAAACATCCTTCACCTGCCAGGTTAACTGACCATAAATGGAATGACAGTAATTTCAACAAGACAAAAGCATCCTTTACCTGCCAGGTTAACTGACCATAAATGGAATGACAGTAATTTCAACAAGACAAAAGCATCCCTCACCTGCCAGGTTAACTGACCATAAATGGAATGACAGTAATTTCAACAAGACAAAAACATCCTTCATCTGCCAGGTTAACTGACCATAAATGGAATGACAGTAATTTCAACAAGACAAAAACATCCTTTACCTGCCAAGCCAACTGGTTAGTACGATACCTCCACAAAGTAAGTAAACCAGTTAACCTTGCAGCGAATGTTGCTGGAGTTTTTTTCCTGTCATTTTCAATGGCAAAGTAAAGAAACAATCTTTATGCTAATAACTAGTTTAACATTTTGAAAGAATTTGCTACAGCATCTACACTGACATAACTAAGAAATATTTAAACAGAGGATACTAAGATCCAAAACAAATGCGACTGCCAGCGTCCAAGCAAACAGGAACGAGAAGAACAAGCAAACCAAAAAGGACGCGTATTCAATACAAGACAAGACAAGACAAGCGCAAATTTTCGGTCAAGCGCGAATGCACGATCATGAACAGACACCAACCAACGGATAATAAGAAAAAGACTAAAAACTTCCCTGTAGCCTTGTCCAGTGGACAAAAAGGGACTAAATGAAATGCCAATGTATCCAAGGGTACTAAAGTCACTAGCACTTAAATTGTACTATTCTTTGTGTACGTTAACAAAGTTAACAAGAAATACTTAAGGGTGCTGGACGGGACCCAGAGTAACAATGGTTCACCAAAAATTGGACAATCATCACCTGTCTGTGGTGAGGCATTGTTGCTAAGAAATAATGAAATGATGATACTAAACTTACAAACAATTCCATTGCTGTCTGTGGTGAGGCATTGTTGCTAAGAAATAATGAAATGAGGATACTAAACTTACAAACAATTCCATTGCTGTCTGTGGTGAGGCATTGTTGCTAAGAAATAATGAAATGAGGATACTAAACTTACAAACAATTCCATTGCTGTCTGTGGTGAGGCATTGTTGCTAAGAAATAATGAAATGATGATACTAAACTTACAAACAATTCCATTGCTGTCTGTGGTGAGGCATTGTTGCTAAGAAATAATGAAATGAGGATACTAAACTTACAAACAATTCCATTGCTGTCTGTGGTGAGGCATTGTTGCTAAGAAATAATGAAATGAGGATACTAAACTTACAAACAATTCCATTGCTGTCTGTGGTGAGGCATTGTTGCTAAGAAATAATGAAATGATGATACTAAACTTACAAACAATTCCATTGCTGTCTGTGGTGAGGCATTGTTGCTAAGAAATAATGAAATGAGGATACTAAACTTACAAACAATTCCATTGCTGTCTGTGGTGAGGCATTGTTGCTAAGAAATAATGAAATGAGGATACTAAACTTACAAGCAATTCCATTGTGCTGTTCTTTGAGTTACTGTTTCTGTTACTGCTGACACTGGATATATCACTAGTTTGCTCTCATGGCTGCATTTTTCATTAATTTTTCTATTTCGAAAGTGTAAAACTGTCTCTAGCATGTCTTATCTTTGTGTCTCTTCCCCACCCTCCCACCACTACCACATTTACACATATACTTAGAGCGTCCATCATCTCATCATCATCATCATTGCCATCATCATCATTATCATCACCATCATCATCAACATCATCATCTTTTTTTTTTTTTTAATGAGCACTGCATCAAGCAACACATGAACTAACACTCATCATCATCATCATCATCATCATCATCATCATCATCATCAGGTGCCCTGCCGCATGGCGTTGACGATCATGGACTTCTATCTGTCTCTATCTCTCGCAGCCCTTAGCATCTCTCCCTCCCCCTCGTCCCCAGCCACTCTGCAAGTCCGTCCAGCATTTTCTCCCTGGGTCTACCCGGTGCTCTCTTTCCCTCCAGCTTTCCCGTTGTGACCAGGTGCTCCAAATCCCCCTTCCTCATAAAATGGCCTATAAATGTTGCCTGTCTTTTCCTAATCTTCCTTATGAATGATCTTCTTGTGTCTGCCTCCATCAAGACTGTCTCGTTTGTTTTCTTTGCTGTCCATGGAACTCTCAACATTCTTCTTAGAAACCACATCTCGGTTGCCTCAATCTTGTTCTGGCTTTGTGTGTTAAACTAACACTGCTCTACAATAATTCTGAATATAAAACATTGAATCAACTAACCAGGCACATGAAATGATTATGAGACCACACAGACATAAACTGACAGACGCTATAAGACTCAAATACACGCACATGCAGACACACACATACATCTACATGTATGTATATACATACCTATACAGATACATGCCTGTACGCATGCTCTATGATGCAACATACACATTACCTGCAGTTTGACAAGAGATCCAGGGTTGAAGGCATAGTCCTTATTGAGGGGTTTGGGTTCCGTGTGTCCTGTGGTTCCATACAGCACCATCAGCACCGTGTCCTTGGTGCCCGCGTCAGTGCTGCTGGATGTCCACACACACACCTCCCAGTGGCCCTCACTCTCCGGCATTTTGCGACCCAGCAGACGGTAGGCCACGTCATCTGTTACTGATGAGGAGGCCTGGATGTCTGGAATGGAAAAGTAACCCATGAATTACACAGATATGAAACATGGTCCATCCTTAGTAAAGATTTTCTCTTGGATGTCTGGAATGGAAAAGTAACCCATGAATTACACAGATATGAAACATGGTCCATCCTTAGTAAAGATTTTCTCTTGGATGTCTGCAATGGAAAAGTAACCCATGAATTACACAGATATGAAACATGGTCCATCCTTAACTCAATGGAGCTGTGACCTATACGGCTTTACGTCACCTTTCACACTGCGTGGAGCTGTGCTGTACGCGGGTTTACATCAGAGTTTCAACTTTTTTTGTGGCCATAATTAAGGAATATGGGAAGTAAATCATGCACTAGAGTGATCTTGGATCTTTTATTTCACAGTTCCTTCCCTTAAACCGCGTTGCAAGCTGTATTTTTGCTTTAGTGGCAGTTTTTCAATGTTCTTTGTTTTCGTCTGACTGTCAAGATGGCGTCAAGAAGCACCCGCCGATTTGCATACAAATTTACAAGGGAGCAAGCGCTTGATTACACCAAGTAAACAGGAAGTGGTGTTTGTGTTTTTGTACATAAACTGTACATTCTTGTGTAAATATTCCTGTGGATAACTGTTTTCATTGGTGAAAAAAAAACAACATATGGTGTAAATATATGGACTCAGCAAGAGGACATTTATCCCCTTATGGTCACCTGTTTCCTTGACCCCTTCTATCAAGATGAACAGACTACCAGTTTTGAGGTGTGTAATGTCTGTATGTGAACACTTCAATGTTTTCAAAACTGTTTTCCTTTTGTGTGTGACATTTGTTGTTAATTTTCAATATTTTTTTGAAAATCACCCAAAATACTGCGGTTTTGGGGGGGGGGGGGGGGGGGGGGGGGGTCGCGGTGCGAAATGTTGCGGTGAAAATGAGTTAATAAGATGTCCTCTTGGATGTCTGAAATGGAAGAGTAACCCATGACCTACACAGATATGAAACAGTCTGTCCTTAATAAGATGTCCTCTTGGATGTCTGAAAATAGTGAAATGGAAGAGTAACCCATGACCTACACAAACATGAAACATGTCCGTCCTTAGTAAGACTTTCTCTTTTCTAACAGATACTGATCATAATGATACGTGTAGTCTGAACTAAACTAATGACATGTATGGATTATAAAGTAGAACAGAGCTGAGTAAGTATCTCATTTGTATATCTTAAAAGCAAAAACTGAAAGAAGGTGCCATGTGTATGGTGATCATGGCACAAGCCTTAAGCCTGTACATAAACCCATGAGCTGGCCAGGTCCTGAGGCCCTACCTAGACTATGTTTTACCTGTTCTATATTTTATACTGGTATTTCATCAGTCAAAGAAGCAAAAGAACTTACCAGAAAGTGGCAAGAAGCAAGACCTTACCAGAAAGTGGAAAGAAGCAAGACCTTATCAGAAAGCAGCAAGCAAGACCTTACCAGAAAGTGACAAGAAGCACTAACTTATCAAAAAGCAGCAAGCAAGACCTTACCAGAAAGTGACAAGAAACAAAACCTTACCAGAAAGTAGCAAGAAGGAAAAGACCTTACCAGAAAGTGACAAGAAACAAAACCTTACCAGAATGTAGCAAGAAAGAAAAGACCTTACCAGAAAGCAGCAAGCAGCAAGAACTTATCAGAAAGCGGTAAGCAAGTATTTACCAGAAAGCGACAAGAAGCAAGACCTTACCAGAAAGTGACAAGAAACAAAACCTTACCAAAAAGCAAAAGACCTTACCAGAAAGTGGCAAGAAGCAAGATCTTACCAGAAACTAGCAAGAAGGAAAAGACCTTACCAGAAAGCGGCCAGAAGCAAGATCTTAGAAGAAAGCGGTAAGCAAGAACTTACCAGAAAGCAGCAAGCAAGAACTTGCCAGAAAGCAGCAAGCAAGAACTTATCAGAAAGCAGCAAGAGGCAAGAAGTCGGAGGGAAATGGCAAGAAGCAAGACCTTACCAGAAAGTGGCAAGAACTTGTAAGAAAGCGGCAAGTAAGAACTTATCAGAAAGTGGAAGCAAGATCTTATCAGAAAGCGGAAGCAAGATCTTATCAGAAAGCGGCAAGTAAGAACTTATCAGAAAGTGGAAGCAAGATCTTATCAGAAAGCGGAAGCAAGATCTTATCAGAAAGCGGCAAGTAAGAACTTATCAGAAAGTGGAAGCAAGATCTTATCAGAAAGCGGAAGCAAGATCTTATCAGAAAGCGGCAAGTAAGAACTTATCAGAAAGTGGAAGCAAGATCTTATCAGAAAGCGGAAGCAAGATCTTATCAGAAAGCGGCAAGTAAGAACTTATCAGAAAGTGAAAGCAAGATCTTATCAGAAAGCGGAAGCAAGATCTTATCAGAAAGCGGAAGCAAGATCTTATCAGAAAGCGGCAAGAAGCAAGAACTTATCAGAAAGTGGAAGCAAGATCTTATCAGAAAGCGGCAAGAAGCAAGAACTTATCAGAAAGCGGCAAGAAGCAAGATCTTATCAGAAAGCGGCAAGAAGCAAGAACTTATCAGAAAGTGGAAGCAAGATCTTATCAGAAAGCGGCAAGAAGCAAGAACTTATCAGAAAGCAGCAAAAGGCAAGAAATTTTAAAAAAAATTAAAAGAAGCAAAAGAACTTACCAGAAAGCGGCACTTCTTTGGCATTGTCTCCATCAGCGTCCAGCCAACAGTTGAAGTCAAACACAGATTCCTCCAGGGCTCCCAGACTTTCCAGCACCATCACACGTTCCACAAACCACTTCTTGGCTGAAATGTTTACGTCATCTGATTAACGTGTGTGTGTGTGTGTGTGTGTGTGTGTGTGTGTGTGTGTGTGTGTGTGTGTGTGTATGTGTGTGTGTGTGTGTGTGTGTGTGTGTGTGTGTGTGTGTGTGTGTGTGTGTGTGTGTGTGTGTGTGCGCGTGCATATATACACAGTGGATTCAGAAGAGAAGAGTACAAACTACACATTTCTACAGCACTGTGATGCAATGCACATATGCAATAACACTGATCAAGCAAGACAGACTACCAACCAAATGATGTATTCGCTGGTCTCGAAATCATTATCTCTAGTTTGCTCAAGATGTTACTAAATCAAAAAAAGGTAAAAGCTGTCCTATAACTTTGAAGTCGTAGAGAAGTGAGGTGGCAGAGACCTAAACTTTTCTCTGGGTCCAAATTAAGAGGATGTGCCCTCGTTGCTTTACCTTTCCAAACCCTGAACAGGATCATCTACCCATTTACAACTGGGCAGACTGGAGCCCTCACTCACTGAATTTTCCTGGGTGCACACCCACA
>CM060315.1:6122859-6150359 GCA_030674185.1 Monoplex corrugatus | reverse complement strand
TGACTGTAGTCCTACTCTCTGATGACAACTGACTGTGTAGTCCTACCTCTCTGATGATCAACTTGACTGTGTAGTCCTACTCTCTGATGACAACTGACTGTGTAGTCCTACTCTCTGATGACAACTGACTGTGTAGTCCTACTCTCTGATGACAACTGACTGTGTAGTCCTACTCTCTGATGACAACTGATGGTTGTCCTACTCTCTGATGACAACTGACTTGTTCCTACTCTCTGATGACAACTGACTGTGTGTCCTACTCTCTGATGACAACTGACTGTGTAGTCCTACTCTCTGATGACAACTGACTGTGTTTCCTACTCTCTGATGACAACTGACTGTGTTGTCCTACTCTCTGATGACAACTGACTGTGTGCCTACTCTCTGATGACAACTGACTGTGTAGTCCTACTCTCTGATGACAACTGACTGTGTTAGTCCTACTCTCTGATGACAACTGACTGTGTAGTCCTACTCTCTGATGACAACTGACTGTGTAGTCCTACTCTCTGATGACAACTGACTGTGTAGTCCTACTCTCTGATGACAACTGACTGTGTAGTCCTACTCTCTGATGACAACTGACTGTGTAGTCCTACTCTCTGATGACAACTGACTGTGTAGCCTACTCTCTGATGACAACTGACTGTGTAGTCCTACTCTCTGATGACAACTGACTGTGTAGTCCTACTCTCTGATGACAACTGACTGTATTCCTACTCTCTGATGACAACTGACTGTGTAGTCCTACTCTCTGATGACAACTGACTGTGTAGTCCTACTCTCTGATGACAACTGACTGTGTAGTCCTACTCTCTGATGACAACTGACTGTGTAGTCCTACTCTCTGATGACAACTGACTGTGTGTCCTACTCTCTGATGACAACTGACTGTGTAGTCCTACTCTCTGATGAAAAACTGACTGTGTAGTCCTACTCTCTGATGACAACTGACTGTGTAGTCCTACTCTCTGATGACAACTGACTGTGTAGTCCTACTCTCTGATGACAACTGACTGTGTAGCCTACTCTCTGATGACAACTGACTGTGTGTCCTACTCTCTGATGACAACTGACTGTGTAGTCCTACTCTCTGATGACAACTGACTGTGTAGTCCTACTCTCTGATGACAACTGACTGTGTAGTCCTACTCTCTGATGACAACTGACTGTGTAGCCCTACTCTCTGATGACAACTGACTGTGTTGTCCTACTCTCTGATGACAACTGACCATATAGTCCTACTCTCTGATGACAACTGACTGTGTAGTCCTACTCTCTGATGACAACTACTGTGTAGTCCTACTCTCTGATGACAACTGACTGTGTAGCCCTACTCTCTGATGACAACTGACTGTGTAGCCCTACTCTCTGATGACAACTGACTGTGTAGTCCTACTCTCTGATGACAACTGACTGTGTAGTCCTACTCTCTGATGACAACTGACTGTGTAGTCCTACTCTCTGATGACAACTGACTGTGTTGTCCTACTCTCTGATGACAACTGACTGTGTAGTCCTACTCTCTGATGACAACTGACTGTGTAGTCCTACTCTCTGATGACAACTGACTGTGTTGTCCTACTCTCTGATGACAACTGACTGTGTAGTCCTACTCTCTGATGACAACTGACTGTGTAGTCCTACTCTCTGATGACAACTGACTGTGTAGCCCTACTCTCTGATGACAACTGACTGTGTAGTCCTACTCTCTGATGACAACTGACTGTGTAGCCCTACTCTCTGATGACAACTGACTGTGTTGTCCTACTCTCTGATGACAACTGACCATATAGTCCTACTCTCTGATGACAACTGACTGTGTAGTCCTACTCTCTGATGACAACTGACTGTGTAGTCCTACTCTCTGATGACAACTGACTGTGTAGCCCTACTCTCTGATGACAACTGACTGTGTTGTCCTACTCTCTGATGACAACTGACCATATAGTCCTACTCTCTGATGACAACTGACTGTGTAGTCCTACTCTCTGATGACAACTACTGTGTAGTCCTACTCTCTGATGACAACTGACTGTGTAGTCCTACTCTCTGATGACAACTGACTGTGTAGTCCTACTCTCTGATGACAACTGACTGTGTAGTCCTACTCTCTGATGACAACTGACTGTGTAGTCCTACTCTCTGATGACAACTGACTGTGTAGTCCTACTCTCTGATGACAAGTACTGTGTAGTCCTACTCTCTGATGACAACTACTGTGTAGTCCTACTCTCTGATGACAACTGACTGTGTAGTCCTACTCTCTGATGACAAGTACTGTGTAGTCCTACTCTCTGATGACAACTGACTGTGTAGTCCTACTCTCTGATGACAACTGACTGTGTAGTCCTACTCTCTGATGACAAGTACTGTGTAGTCCTACTCTCTGATGACAACTGACTGTGTAGTCCTACTCTCTGATGACAACTGACTGTGTAGTCCTACTCTCTGATGACAACTGACTGTGTAGTCCTACTCTCTGATGACAACTGACTGTGTAGTCCTACTCTCTGATGACAACTGACCATATAGTCCTACTCTCTGATGACAACTGACCATATAGTCCTACTCTCTGATGACAACTGACTGTGTAGTCCTACTCTCTGATGACAACTGACTGTGTAGTCCTACTCTCTGATGACAACTGACAGTATAGTCCTACTCTCTGATGACAACTGACTGTGTAGTCCTACTCTCTGATGACAACTGACCATATAGTCCTACTCTCTGATGACAACTGACTGTGTAGTCCTACTCTCTGATGACAACTGACCATATAGTCCTACTCTCTGATGACAACTGACCTATAGTCCTACTCTCTGATGACAACTGACTGTGTAGTCCTACTCTCTGATGACAACTGACTGTGTAGTCCTACTCTCTGATGACAACTGACTGTGTAGTCCTACTCTCTGATGACAACTGACAGTATAGTCCTACTCTCTGATGACAACTGACAGTATAGTCCTACTCTCTGATGACAACTGACCATATAGTCCTACTCTCTGATGACAACTGACTGTGTAGTCCTACTCTCTGATGACAACTGACTGTGTAGTCCTACTCTCTGATGACAACTGACCATATAGTCCTACTCTCTGATGACAACTGACTGTGTAGTCCTACTCTCTGATGACAACTGACTGTGTAGTCCTACTCTCTGATGACAACTGACTGTGTAGTCCTACTCTCTGATGACAACTGACCATATAGTCCTACTCTCTGATGACAACTGACTGTGTAGCCCTACTCTCTGATGACAACTGACTGTGTAGTCCTACTCTCTGATGACAACTGACTGTGTAGTCCTACTCTCTGATGACAACTGACTGTGTAGTCCTATCTCTGATGACAACTGACTGTGTAGTCCTACTCTCTGATGACAACTGACTGTGTAGTCCTACTCTCTGATGACAACTGACTGTGTAGTCCTACTCTCTGATGACAACTGACTGTGTAGTCCTACTCTCTGATGACAACTGACTGTGTAGTCCTACTCTCTGATGACAACTACTGTGTAGTCCTACTCTCTGATGACAACTACTGTGTAGTCCTACTCTCTGATGACAACTGACTGTGTTGTCCTACTCTCTGATGACAACTACTGTGTAGTCCTACTCTCTGATGACAACTGACTGTGTAGTCCTACACTCTGATGACAACTGACACTGCTGTTCCAACCCTTCCCTTTAGTTGCTGAGCCGAGCGCGCTGACCTATGCGTGACCCGACCATGATGCCTGCCTTCCCTGGGCAGATTGTTTATATATCGCCTGTCAGCAGCCATAGCTGACATCTGGCGTTTAACTGGGGGAAATGGGTATGACTTTAAATGCTACATTTTTTAAAGCGCTTTGGCCAAACTAGAGTGTATTGTAGATAGCTGGATGGCCAGAACCACGAGCTTTAAAATGATACCAAACACGAATGTGTTTGACTGGCAAAGCAGACTGCAGTGTTAGTTCAAATACATGCACAACCACAAGTACGGAGACGGATAATTTCCGATTTCACAAAATTTTGCTGTTTTAAACCGCCGTTAATGCAGTCTTGACAGTTTCCATGCACACAGAACAACATGCCACACAAACTACAGCATGCCAGCGTGCACCTCCACTTACTTGAAAGTTTTCGACCTGAACCTGAGAGGAGAGGTGCGCGTTTTAATTACTCCACTGAATTGGGGTCAAGAGGTTGGTCATCACACACTGCCGGGTGCGTGTTGAATGCAGGTTGAAGTTTTAACACAGTAATAAATAGTGTACACTGAACTGCATCAAAGTTAACCCACATTGGTGCCGCCTTCTCCACATCAGACAGACTGGTTTTCATTATTGTTTTCGATGGAACAGACGACATCTTCAGTTTTCTCAGCCATGCATAGCACTTTGAGCACATACTGACAGAGAATGGGAGCCCTGGGCTTTGTTTGTTTTTTGTTGTTGTTTTTTTTTTTTTGCTGGAACGCCCACCACATGCTCGACACAAAGACTGAAGTCTCTCATTGTGCAAAATTGCAGTGTGTTCATAAACAACAGCCATTGTTCAATTATACACACAACACTTAACACTAATACGTAAGGAAAGAACTACGATCAAAACAACAAAACTGTTCAGTTCTCTCACAACAGTGCTCTGAGTACAAGACTGAATGATGTGATGTTCAAAGCAGATTATAGTGAGTAACTTATCCTTAGACTTTCACTTAACTTCATATACATCAATACTTCAGCATCACATATATATTTGGAAACCAGTCTCGAAGTCAACGACAAAAAAACAAAAAAAATGGATGAAATAAAACGAGAACAAAAGGATGAGAAAACGATAAAAAAAAAAAAGGGGGGGGGGGGGAACAAAAAATCAGCATCAGTGGAATTAGAAGTTTTAACACGTGAACAATACACGTTTTAACAAAAAAGCACAGCAGCTGAACACATAGTCACTGCAAAAGTTTGTAGATTACAAACTTCAGCCAACGGTACAAATTCTAATTCTTAGACGTAACGCGGGCACTTAGAACAAACTTGTAAATCACAAAAAATCAACATCCAGATATTTTAGGTTCCGTGTCTACAGACAGGAGAAGATCGGGTAAAATGATCAAGTTTTAATACAGACAAAGAAGGGATTCGTCCGCAGCTACTGTCGTGACCCCGTCTCGACCCTGCATCCCACCCCCTTCCCCCACTCTGGAATGCCAGGCTTTGCAGGCCTACAGCTGCCGTCCGCAGTAAACTAAAGAGAACGATTTGGCCAGTTTTGCACAGCCGTGCTGACTGTGTAGTCCTACTCTCTGATGACAACTGACTGTGTAGTCCTACTCTCTGATGATAACTGACTGTGTAGTCCTACTCTCTGATGACAACTGACAGTATAGTCCTACACTCTGATGACAACTGACCATATAGTCCTACTCTCTGATGACAACTGACTGTGTAGTCCTACTCTCTGATGACAACTGACTGTGTAGTCCTACTCTCTGATGATAACTGACTGTGTAGTCCTACTCTCTGATGACAACTGACCATATAGTCCTACTCTCTGATGACAACTGACTGTGTAGTCCTACTCTCTGATGACAACTGACCATATAGTCCTACTCTCTGATGACAACTGACCATATAGTCCTACTCTCTGATGACAACTGACTGTGTAGTCCCTACTCTCTGATGACAACTGACGTATAGCCTACTCTCTGATGACAACTGACCATGTTATCCTATCCTCTTGATGACAACTGGACTGTGTAGTCCTACTCTCTGATGACAACTGACCATTAGTCCTACTCTCTGATGACAACTGACCATATAGTCCTATTCTCTGATGACACACTGACTGTGTAGTCCTACTTCTCTGATGACAACTGACAGTATAGTCCTACTCTCTGATGACAACTGACCATATATTAGACCTATTTTCCTCTGATGACAACTCGACTATTTGTAATATGAGTCCTACTCTCTGATGACAACTGACCATATAGTCCTACTCCTGATGAAAAACTGACCATATAGTCCTACTCTCTGATGAACAACTGACCATATAGTCCTACTCTCTGATGACAACTGACATATAGTCCTACTCTCTGATGACAACTGACCATATAGTCCTACACTCTCTGATGACAACTGACCATATAGTCCTACTCTATGATGACAAACTGGACAGTATAGTCCTACTCTCTGATGACAACTGACCATATAGTCCTACTCTCTGATAACAACTGACCATATAGTCCTACTCTCTGATGACAACTGACAGTTAGTCCTACTCTCTGATGACAACTGACCATATAGTCCTACTCTCTGATGACAACTGACCATATAGTCCTACTCTCTGATGAAATAGAATTGATTGTGTATCTCATGTCTCCAATAGGAATTGACTGTGTAGTCCCAGTTTCCAATGAGAAATTGACTGTGTAGTCCCATTCTCCAATGAGAAATTGACTGTGTAGTCCCTTCTCTGATGAGAATTGACCTGGCAGTCCCAGTCTCCGATGAGAATTGACAGGTAAGTCCCAGTCTCCTGATGAGAATTGACAGTGTAGTCCCAGTCTCTGATGAGAATTGACTGTGTAGTCCTATTTCTGATGAGAATTGACAGTGTAGTCCTAATTTCTGATGAGAATTGACAGTGTAGTCCCAGTCTCTGATGAGAATAGAATTGATGTGTAGCTCCATCTCCAATGAGAAATTGACTGTGTAGTCCCGTCTCTCAATGAGAATTGACTGTGTAGACCCATCCTGAATGAAAATTGACTGTGTAGTCCCAGTCTCTGATGAGAATTGACATGTGTAGTCCCGTTCCAATAGAATTGACGTGTATCCCAGTCCTATGATGAGTAATTGGAGATGACAGTGTAGTCCCAGTCTCCGATGAGAATTGACGTGTAGTCCCAGATCTCTGATGAGAATTGACAGTGTAGTCCTCTTGATGAAATACGTGTAGTCCTCTCTGATGAGAATTGACTGTGTAGTCCTAATTCTGATGAGAATTGACTGTGTAGTCCTAATTTCTGATGAGAATTGACAGTGTAGTCCCAGTCCGATGAAATACTTCATGATGAGAATTGACAGTGTAGTCCCAGTCTCTGATGAGAATTGACTGTGTAGTCCCAGTCTCTGAATGAGAATTGACGTGTAGTCCTAATTTCTGATGAGAATTGACAGTGTAGTCCCAGTCTCTGATGAGAATTGACTGTGTAGTCCCATGTCTCCGATGAGAATTGACTGTGTAGTCCAGTCTCGATGAGAATTGACTGTGTAGTCCCAGTCTCGATGAGAAATTGACTGTGTAGTCCCAGTCTCCGATGAGAATTGACTGTGTAGTCCTATTTCATGATGAGAATTGACGTGTAGTCCCATTCTCTGATGAGAATTGACTGTGTAGTCCCAGTCTCTGATGAGAATTGACTGTGTAGTCCCTATCTCGATGAGAATTGACATGTGTAGTCCCTTCTGATAGAATTGACTGTGTAGTCCCAGTCTCTCGATGAGAATTGACTGTGTAGTCCCAGTCTCCGATGAGAATTGACTGTGTAGTCCCATGTCTCTGATGAGAATTGACTGTGTAGTCCCTGTCTCTGATGAGAAATTGACTGTGTAGTCCCTGTCTCTGATGAGAATTGACTGTGTAGTCCCGTCTCTGATGAGAATATGACTGTGTAGTCCCTGTCTCTGATGAGAATATGACTGTGTAGTCCCGTCTCTGATGAGAATTGACTGTGTAGTCCCTGTCTCCTGATGAGAATATGACTGTGTAGTCCCTGTCTCTGATGAGAAATTGACTGTGTAGTCCCTGTCTCTGATGAGAATTGACATGTGTAGTCCCTCTCTGATGAGAATTGACTGTGTAGTCCCATGTCTCGATGAAGAATGACTGTGTAGTCCCAGTCTCGATGAAAATTGACTGTGTAGTCCCAGTCTCTGATGAGAATAATTGACTGTGTAGTCCCTGTCTCTGATGAGAATTGACTGTGTAGTCCCTGATCTCTGATGAGAATTGACTGTGTAGTCCCTGTCTCTGATGAGAATTGACTGTGTAGTCCCTGTCTCTGATGAGAATTGACTGTGTAGTCCCAGTCTCTGATGAGAATTGAATGTGTAGTCCCTGTCTCTGATGAGAATTGACTGTGTAGTCCCTGTCTCTGATGAGAATTGACTGTGTAGTCCCTGTCTCTGATGAGAATTGAATGTGTAGTCCCTGTCTCTGATGAGAATAGAATTGACTGTGTAGTCCCTGTCTCTGATGAGAATTGACTGTGTAGTCCCTGTCTCTGATGAGAATAGACTGTGTAGTCCCTGTCTCTGATGAGAAAGAATTGAGTGTGTAGTCCCTGTCTCCGATGAGAATATGAATTGACCTGTGTTAGTCCCAGTCTCCGATGAGAATAGAATTGACTGTGTAGTCCCTGCTCTGATGAGAACTGACTGTGTAGTCCCTGTCTCTGATGAGAATTGAATGGTAGTCCCTGTCTCGATGAGAATAGAATTGACTGTGTAGTCCCTGTCTCTGATGAGAATTGAATGTGTAGTCCCAGTCTCTGATGAGAATTGACTGTGTAGTCCCTGTCTCCGATGAGAATGAATTGACTGTGTAGTCCCTGTCTCTGATGAGAATTGACTGTGTAGTCCCTGTCTCCGATGAGAATAGAATTGAGCTGTGTAATTGTTACCCTGTCTCTGATGAGAATATGACTGTGTAGTCCCTGTCTCTGATGAGAATAGAATTGACTGTGTAGTCCCTGTCTCTGATGAGAATAGACTGTGTAGTCCCTGTCTCTGATGAGAATTGAATGTGTAGTCCCTGTCTCTGATGAGAATTGAATGACTGTGTAGTCCCTGTCTCTGATGAGAATTGACTGTGTAGTCCCTGTCTCTGATGAGAATTGAATGTGTAGTCCCAGTCTCGATGAGAATAGACTGTGTAGTCCCAGTCTCCGATGAGAATTGACTGTGTAGTCCCTGTCCTGATGAGAATTGAATGTGTAGTCCCTGTCTCTGATGAGAATAGAATTGACTGTGTAGTCCCTAGTCTCTCGATGAGAATATGAATCTGACTGTGTATTGAGTCCTGTCCGATAAGAATTGGCTGTGTAGTCCCTGTCTCTGATGAGAATTGACTGTGTAGTCCCTGTCTCTGATGAGAATTGACTGTGTAGTCCCTGTCTCTGATGAGAATTGACTGTGTAGTCCCTGTCTCTGATGAGAATTGATGTGTAGTCCCTGTCTCTGATGAGAATTGAACTGTGTAGTCCCTGTCTCTGATGAGAATTGACTGTGTAGTCCCTGTCTCTGATGAGAATAGAATTGACTGTGTAGTCCCAGTCTCTGATGAGAATAGAATTGACTGTGTAGTCCCTGTCTCGATGAGAATAGAATTGACTGTGTAGTCCCGTCTCTGATGAGAATTAGAATTGAATGTGTAGTCCCAGTCTCTGATGAGAATAGAATTGACTGTGTAGTCCCTGTCTCTGATGAGAATAGAATTGACTGTGTAGTCCCTGTCTCTGATGAGAATAGAATTGACTGTGTAGTCCCTGTCTCCGATGAGAATTGACTGTAGTATCCCTGTCTTGATGAGATGTTGACTATGTAGTCCCTGTCTCTGATCTGAATTGATGTGTAGTCCTTCATGATGAGAATTGACTGTGTAGTCCCTGTCTCGATGAGAATGAATTGATGTAGTCCAGTCTCGATGAAATTGACTGTGTAGTCCCTGTCTCTGATGAGAATAGAATTGACTGTGTAGTCCCTGTCTCTGATGAGAATTGACTGTGTAGTCCTGTCTGATGAGAATAGAATTGAACTTTGGGGTAGTAGTTCCCTGTCTCTGATGAGAATAGAATTGACTGTGTAGTCCCTGTCTCTGATGAGAATAGAATTGACTGTGTAGTCCCTGTCTCTGATGAGAATAGAATTGACTGTGTAGTCCCTGTCTCTGATGAGAATTGACTGTGTAGTCCCTGTCTCTGATGAGAATATTGACTGTGTAGTCCCTGTCTCTGATGAGAATGTGACTGTGTGTCCTGTCTCTGATGAGAATTGACTGTGTAGTCCTGTCCTGAGAGAATTGACTGTGTAGTCCCTGTCTCTGATGAGATAGAATTGACTGTGTAGTCCCTGTCTCTGATGAGAATTGATGTGTATCCTGCTCTGATGAGATGTGACTGTGTAGTCCCGTCTCTGATGAGAATAGAATTGACTGTGTAGTCCCTGTCTCTGATGAGAATAGAATTGACTGTGTAGTCCCTGTCTCTGAGGGAAGAATTATTAGACTGACTCTGTGAGTTGATGTGTAGTCCCTGTCTCTGATGAGAATAGAATTGACTGTGTAGTCCCTGTCTCTGATGAGAATAGAATTAACTATGTAGTCCCAGTCTCTGATGAGAATAGAATTGACTGTGTAATCCCTGTCTCTGATGAGAATAGAATTGACTGTGTAGTCCCTGTCTCTGATAAGAATAGAATTGACTGTGTAGTCCCTGTCTCTGATGAGAATAGAATTGACTGTGTAGTCCCTGTCTCTGATGAGAATAGAATTGACTGTGTAGTCCCTGTCTCTGATGAGAATAGAATTGACTGTGTAGTCCCTGTCTCTGATGAGAATAGAATTGACTGTGTAGTCCCTGTCTCTGATGAGAATAGAATTGACTGTGTAGTCCCTGTCTGATGAGAATAGAATTGACTGTGTAGTCCCAGTCTCCGATGAGAATAGAATTGACTGTGTAGTCCCTGTCTCCTAATGAGCCCACAGCTTATACCTTGGGGTAAAGCAGTCGGGGTAAAAAAATCCCAAATTTCTGGACTGAAGGGGGTTCAAACCTATGGCCCCAAAGTCTAAAATCTGTTGCACTGACCACTTTGCCGCACTGCCACACTGACCGAATAGGATTAAATTAGGCAAACTCACTATATACCAAAAACACATGATTTGGCTTTGGTTACTGCTTATTCAGTGAATTAAAAGAGAGTATGTTATTTTGTCAAATAAAGATTGTCTTGCAAAAGGCGTCCATGCCTTGTTTCAGTTTATGAAAGATGCTACGAAATCTAGCAAAAGCAGAACTGTATTTCCAGAGTTAATCAAAAGTGAATCAAGTTCCATCACACAGTTAAACATAAATGGATAAAGAAACCTGGCACAGAAAAAAACAGATCTCAGTTTTTCATTATTGAATAAATGAATAAATGAATATATGAATAAATGAATGAATGAATATATGAATAAATGAATGAATGAATATATGAATAAATGAATGAATGAATCATCGATTCACTGATTGATTGATTGATTGATTGACTGATTGATTAGTAAACTCCACAAGAAGGTCTCTTTGTTATGACTCAACATGATGATCTCTCTGTTAGCAAACTCAACATAAAGGTTTCTTTGTTACGATTCAACATGATGATCTCTCTGTTAGCAAACTGAACATAAAGGTTTCTTTGTTACGATTCAACATGATGATCTCTCTGTTAGCAAACTCAACATAAAGGTTTCTTTGTTACGATTCAACATGATGATCTCTCTGTTAACAAACTGAACATAAAGGTTTCTTTGTTACGATTCAACATGAAGATCTCTGTTAACAAACTGAACATAAAGGTTTCTTTGTTACGACTCAACATGATGATCTCTCTGTTAGCAAACTCAACATAAAGGTCTCTTTGTTATGACTCAACATGATGATCTCTCTGTTAGCAAACTCAACATAAAGGTTTCTTTGTTATGACTCAACATGATGATCTCTCTGTTAGCAAACTCAACATAAAGGTTTCTTTGTTACAACTCAACATGATGATCTCTCTGTTAGCAAACTTAACATAAAGGTTTCTTTGTTACAACTCAACATGATGATCTCTCTGTTAGCAAACTCAACATAAAGGTTTCTTTGTTACAACTCAACATGATGATCTCTCTGTTAGCAAACTCAACATAAATGTTTCTTTGTTACAACTCAACATGATGATCTCTCTGTTAGCAAACTCAACATAAAGGTCTCTTTGTTACAACTCAACATGATGATCTCTCTGTTAGCAAACTTAACATAAAGGTTTCTTTGTTACAACTCAACATGATGATCTCTCTGTTAGCAAACTCAACATAAAGGTCTCTTTGTTACAACTCAACATGATCTCTCTGTTAGCAAACTCAACATAAAGGTCTCTTTGTTACAACTCAACATGATCTCTCTGTTAGCAAACTCAACATAAAGGTCTCTTTGTTACAACTCAACATGATCTCTCTGTTAGCAAACTTAACATAAAGGTCTCTTTGTTACAACTCAACATGATCTCTCTGTTAGCAAACTCAACATAAAGGTCTCTTTGTTACAACTCAACATGATGATCTCTCTGTTAGCAAACTCAACATAAAGGTTTCTTTGTTACGACTCAACATGATGATCTCTCTGTTAGCAAACTTAACATAAAGGTTTCTTTGTTACAACTCAACATGATGATCTCTCTGTTAGCAAACTCAACATAAATGTTTCTTTGTTACAACTCAACATGATCTCTCTGTTAGCAAACTCAACATAAAGGTTTCTTTGTTACAACTCAACATGATGATCTCTCTGTTAGCAAACTCAACATAAAGGTCTCTTTGTTACAACTCAACATGATGATCTCTCTGTTAGCAAACTCAACATAAAGGTTTCTTTGTTACAACTCAACATGATGATCTCTCTGTTAGCAAACTCAACATAGAGGTCTCTTTGTTATGACTCACTGTGAAGCTATGTTAACCCTTTGACTCCTACATTCTGTCCGCCAGCATCCTGCAATGTCAACTATGCTAGCAAAGCAAAAGCTTAACCCCTTGACTCCCTCACCCTATCCATCAGCTTCCTGCAGGAAGCTGGTGGACAGGGTGAGGGAGTCAAAGGGGTAAGTTTTTGCCGTTAGTGGATAGAGTACGGGTGTCAAAGGGTTAACAAACTCCACATAAAGATCTTGTCATCAAAGCTTCTGCACATCACCTTGAACAAAGACTCCTTTCCACACGAGAAGTTGTCAGAGCTGGGACTCCCGTCACCCAATGGCAAAATTCGTGACATGTCCTTTGACCCATACACTGTGAGGTAAACTTGAGCACAGGTGGCTGCCCCATCAATGTCACTGGTTTTCACGTACACCTTCCAGTCACCAGCTAAGGGGTTAAAAAAAATGATTCACTTTAACCAGGAAGCAGCAATTCTTATCACTGACCCATAATATGGAAAAGTAATAGTTATAAGGTAAACATTACATTACGGTATATGGTAAACATTACATTACGGTATACATATTTGACAAACTGAACTTACGGATTATGTCACAGACCAAATTTAATTTTGTAAAACAAATTCAATATTTTAAATGCAGGTTACTCTGTCAAAAATTACTGACCAACCCCTAAAATCAAGAGAGAGGTTTGTTTTCAAAATGATTTGTTACTGTCATATCAACATTCTAACACTGAACCTTTATCATTCATGACAGACGACTGACCATGAAGCCGTCCATATGCTACTGTCTACACAGTTAAGATGGCACAGCCTTAGAAGGAACAATTAAGAAACTGCATGCTAATTTTAGTTACAGCAATTCATCAACAAGTAATTAACCCTTTCACTCCACTAACAAATATGATGGATACAATGAGGGACGGAAAACATTAAAGCTAAGAAAATATCATACACACACAAACACGCACACACACACAAACTGCAGACACTCACAGCTCTCCTGTCTGCTGCTCATTGGTGCTATCTGTAGCAAGTCAGGAATATCTGAAACAGACAAGGCAAAACATGACATCTAAAGGACACAAGACAAAACCTGACATCTGACACAGACAAAACAAAACCTAATGTCTGATAGAGACAAGTGAAAAAACTTATGTCTCAAAGAGACAAGACAAAACCTGACTGGGTTTTCATCAGATGTGACAGTGCAAGGGAAAATCAGGGATACTGAACAATTTTTGACAAAATAAGATGTTTACTTTTTAAACAAGAAGAGAAAATGCTTAATCGACAAAATGCAAAAACAGTCCATTTAACTTTACCAGTTTCTGAGATGAGTACATGGGAGTCATTCTGTCTACCAATAACTCACTTCAATGACAATCAGATTTAGTGAGTTAAGCCCTTCCCTATCCCATTCTGGACATTTTCAGGGCCAAAACATGCATTCCACACCCTATGACTGAAATTTTCTGGGTGATGACATGATGTAAAAAAGGCAGCTTCCCTGGAAAGAACCTTGTCTCTCTGAACTTTGGCTGAGTGGTAAGAAAGCCATCGTGCAGACCTGTTCTCTTTGTAATCAGGGAGCTCTTACCCAGCCTGGTGGTTAAAGAGATGAGGGTTGCGACCGGCTCACAGACATTCATGTTAATTGGGAGAGTATGTTGCAGTATGTAGGTCAAGTGTACAGGTATGTCTATTCACAATCATCTGTTTCTGTTGGTGTGCTGTGCTCAGAAAACCAGTTAACGATTTTATCACAGATTTACAGTTCATTTCAGAATGAATTAGATTTCATACTGTAGAATTCATACATAGCATAAAAACTTAAAATTGCTGTATCTAGGACCTAATGGGTTTCCCAGCATAGATGAAAATTAGGGTCCTGAATTATCTAAGAACATTGCATGCATCATCACATATTGAAAATGGTGTATCCTGTTCTTCTGTGTATTAAGACAGTAAAACAGTCATGGTGATATGCTTGGTCTCTGTGAAGACGATGCACTTCAATTATGTTGTTGGCAAAAGTAACACCTAAACTTTTACAGTGAGTCTTCACAAAATTTGGTCTTTTCAATTTAATTTTGTAGATAAATCTGCAGAGCCAACTGTTGCCACCTTTTCAACAGCAGTCCTCTTGAAACCAGAAAACATGAAAATAGTAATATAATGCTTATTCAATACAGAAAAACATGACATATGTGGTCGACTACCATGGTCGATAAAGTCCAACCTAGCACTTTATTGTGTACCCTCATGTGGGATCTCAGGCCAAAGTCTGATGCACACAGGCGGCCGTATATTGGACACTCAATGGAATGCTCTGCAGAGTTGGTTCTGGACTTTACTGCTGCAGGCTTTTCCACTTGGCTGCTTCGTCTTTCATTTTCATAAGCTTTTGTTCCCTTGTGAATAGCTGCCTCCATTCAGGCCTGTTTGTGGCCATGATGCATATTTAATACAGAAAAACATGACAAGACACATACTAAATATGCTTTCTCATTTTATTTTTGTGTGTTCTAATTAATAATTAATAATTACAATATTTATATAGCGCAAAATCTTGATAAAATCAAATCTAAGCGCTGAAGCAGACACACACGCAGGCACGCACGCTCGCACACACACGCACGCACACATACAGAACACACACACACACACACACACACACACACACACACACACACACACACACGCATGGCTATAAATGGGGAGAAAGAATAAAAGCAATAAAAGCAAGAATAAAAGCAATGGAAAATTATAGAGAGCATAGCATACAATTATATATTATAACCATGTGATTCCCTCCGAGCGGAGACAGGCTGCAGAGGGGAGGGTTGAGTGAGGTTAGGATTTTATGCAGGAGAGAAAAGGTGAGTTTTGAGAGCGGACTTGAAGGAGACAAAAGTAGGTTGCTGACGGACTGAGAGAGGAAGTTTGTTCCAGGAGAGTGGACCAGAAACAGAGAAGGCTCGTGGACCATAGGTATTGAGCTTAGTGCGTGGAAAGCGAAGAGTCAGAGGATCAGAGGCAGAGCGGAGGGTACGTGAGGGAACATAGATCTCAAGTAGGCTTGACAGGTAATCGGGGGCTGCGTTATTGAGGCTTTTGTAGCACATGGTGTCTAGTTTGTACTGTATGCGCTTTGATACAGGGAGCCAGTGAAGTTGTGCCAGGAGAGGAGATATGTGGTCAGCTTTTTTCTTTTTGAGTACAAGGCGTACAGCATTGTTTTGAATGCGCTGTAGGATGTGAATGGTGGAGGCAGGAAGACCAGACAGGAGTGAATTGCAATAGTCAATGCGAGACATTATGAAGGAGAGAACGAGTTTTGCAGTTGTTTCGACAGAGAGATACTTCCTGATTTCTGGTTTCTCTTTGCTAGAACACTGACAATCACCAACTTGGCGATACTCTGGGTTATACACATCACAACAAAACTAACAAACAAAATCTTCCAGGTAAAACACATCACGACAAAACAAAATGAAAAGCGTCTTACCAATCTGCCGAAGTTCTCTCTCGATCTTCCCATCATCCTCCCCAACATCCAGCCATCTCAGACAAGGGAAGACAAACTTGCCGCCTTCTCCACTTTTCACCTTCACCATGACCTTGTCTAGAAACCAGCCTGCTCCATGACCTTTACCATTGTGACCAATGACGACACAGGTCAGGTCGCCCAGGTCAACAGCATCCAGTTCAAATGTGTCTTCCTGAAAGACACATATATTTAACATTTCACATATGGAGTATTTATTTCTAATATATTTAACACTTCACAGGTGGGGTATTTATTTCTAATATATTTAACACTTCACAGGTGGGGTATTTATTTCTAATATATTTAACACTTCACAGGTGGGGTATTTATTTCTAATATATTTAACACTTCACAGGTGGGGTATTTATTTCTAATATATTTAACACTTCACAGGTGGGTATTTATTTCTAATATATTTAACACTTCACATATGGAATATTTATTTCTAATATATTTAACACTTCACAGGTGGGGTATTTATTTCCAATATATTTAACACTTCATGGATGGAGTATTTATTTCTAATATATTTAACACTTCACAGGTGGGGTATTTATTTCTAATATATTTAACACTTCACAGGTGGGGTATTTATTTCTAATATATTTAACACTTCACAGGTGGGGTATTTATTTCTAATATATTTAACACTTCATGGATGGGGTATTTATTTCTAATATATTTAACACTTCACAGGTGGAGTATTTATTTCTAATATATTTAACACTTCACAGGTGGGGTATTTATTTCTAATATATTTAACACTTCATGGATGGAGTATTTATTTCTAATATATTTAACACTTCACAGGTGGAGTATTTATTTCTAATATATTTAACACTTCACAGGTGGGGTATTTATTTCTAATATATTTAACACTTCACAGGTGGGGTATTTATTTCTAATATATTTAACACTTCACAGGTGGGGTATTTATTTCTAATATATTTAACACTTCACAGATGGAGTATTTATTTCTAATATATTTAACACTTCACAGGTGGAGTATTTATTTCAGTGTTAATATATTTAACACCATGGATGGAGTATTTATTTCTAAAATTTTGGGAAAACTATTTGTACTAAAAGAAGGCACAAAACTGCTGTGTCTGGTGACAGGCTGTGTCTACATGTATTACCAGCGCAGAGGAGAAACACACTCGATTGTGGTCAGATAAAAGAAACAGGGGGAAAGCTGTGTGGCGGCCATGTCAAGGACACCCACTCAAAATTTTGAAAAAAAAAGTTCACACCAGTCATCATCATCATCATCAGGTGCCCTGCCGTATAGCGTTGGCGATCATTGACTCCATCTGTCTTTATCTCTCGTTGCCCCTAGCATCTCCCCCACCCTCCTCGTCCCCAGCCACTCTGCAAGTCTGTCCAGCATTTTCTCCCTGGGTCTACCCGGTGCTCTCTTTCCCTCCAGCTTTCCTGTTGTGACCAGGTGCTCCAAATCCCCTTTCCTAATAAAATGGCCTATAAATGTTGCCTATCTTTTCCTAATCTTCCTTCTTCACGAATGCCGTGACCGCAGCTATTGACATCTGTAGCAAATAAACATGCCTGCTGAAGGAGCATCAGAGCTCAGAAAACTACGGAAGCTAAAAAATGGTGTTTTTATTCGATCATATATTCCTACTCTTCCTTATGAGTGATCCACTTGTGTCTGCCTCCATCAAGACTGTCTCGATTGTTTTCTTTGCTGTCCATGGAACTCTCAACATTCTTCTTAGAAACCACATCTCGGCTGCCTCAAATCTTGTTCTGGCTTTGCTTGTTGACTATCCATGCCTCATATCCGTACACCAGAATTCAAACTTAACTTCAACTCTAGGAATTTGGAGTCTGTTCTGTAGGGATTCACCACAATTCTACATGCTCTCCATCCAAACCTGCCCACAGTTGTCTGGCAAAATCCTTCAGCCTTGGGAAACCCTATGAGGTGACAATGCCTTGAAATGGGAAGTGAGGAACAGTGGCCTATAAAACACTAAGCGGACACCACCAGAATGATGGAAACATTCAGATGGGCAGCCAACAGGCCAGTGGACCTATAAAACACTAAGTTAACACCACCAGAATGATGAAAACATTAAGATGGGCAGCAAACAGGCCAGTGGACCTATGAAACACTAAGTTAACACCACCAGAATGATGAAAACATTAAGATGGGCAGCAAACAGGCCAGTGGACCTATAAAACACTAAGTTAACACCACCAGAATGATGAAAACATTAAGATGGGCAGCAAACAGGCCAGTGGACCTATGAAACACTAAGTTAACACCACCAGAATGATGGAAACATTAAGATGGACAGCAAACAGGCCAGTGGACCTATGAAACACTAAGTTAACACCACCAGAATGATGGAAACATTATGATGGACAGCAAACAGGCCAGTGGACCTATGAAACACTAAGTTAACACCACCAGAATGATGAAAACATTAAGATGGGCAGCAAACAGGCCAGTGGACCTATGAAACACTAAGTTAACACCACCAGAATGATGGAAACATTAAGATGGACAGCAAACAGGCCAGTGGACCTATGAAACACTAAGTTAACACCACCAGAATGATGGAAACATTAAGATGGACAGCCAACAGGCCAGTGGACCTATGAAACACTAAGTTAACACCACCAGAATGATGGAAACATTAAGATGGACAGCCAACAGGCCAGTGGACCTATGAAACACTAAGTTAACACCACCAGAATGATGGAAACATTAAGATGGACAGCCAACAGACCAGTGGACCTATAAAACACTAAGTTAACACCACCAGAATGATGGAAACATTAAGATGGACAGCCAACAGACCAGTGGACCTATGAAACACTAAGTTAACACCACCAGAATGATGGAAACATTAAGATGGACAGCCAACAGGCCAGTGGACCTATAAAACACTAAGTTAACACCACCAGAATGATGGAAACATTAAGATGGACAGCAAACAGGCCAGTGGACCTATAAAACACTAAGTTAACACCACCAGAATGATGAAAACATCAAGATGGACAGCAAACAGGCCAGTGGACCTATAAAACACTAAGTTAACACCACCAGAATGATGAAAACATTAAGATGGACAGCCAACAGACCAGTGGACCTATAAAACACTAAGTTAACACCACCAGAATGATGAAAACATTAAGATGGATAGCCAACAGACCAGTTTTTAATGCTGCAGGCTGGGACTGAACTCGAGATACCAGATTTTTGAGTCCACGGTACTATCAAACACACCAACCATCCCATGTTCAACACACACATACACCAACCAGCCCATGTTCAACACACACATACACCAACCAGCCCATGTTCAACCATACACACACCACAACACATCACAAAGCCCATGTTCAAACACACATACACCAACCAGCCCATGTTCAAACACACACATACACCAACCAGCCCATGTTCAACACACACATACACCAACCAGCCCATGTTCAACACACCATACACCAACCATCCCATGTTCAACACACACATACACTAACCATCCCATGTTCAACACACACATACACTGAACCCATCACCATGTTCAACACACACATACACTAACCATCCCATGTTCACCATCACACATCAACACACAACCCCCCATGTTCAACACACACATACACTAACCATCCCATGTTCAACACACACATACACACAACCAGCCATGTTCAACACACACATACACCAACCATCCCATGTTCAACACACACATACACCAACCATCCCATGTTCAACACACACATACACCAACCATCCCATGTTCAACACACACATACACCAACCATCCCATGTTCAACACACACATACACCAAACCATCACCATTCAACACCACACACACATCACCAACCATCCCATGTTCACACAACATATCACAACCATCCATGTTCAAACACATACACCAACCACCCATGTTCAACACACACATACACCAACCATCCCATGTTCAACACACACATACACCAACCATCCCATGTTCAACACACACATACACCAACCAGCCCATGTTCACACACACACATACACCAACCATCCCATGTTCAACACACACATACACCAACCATCCCATGTTCAACACACACATACACCAACCATCCCATGTTCAACACACACATACACCAACCACCATGTTCAACACACACATACACCAACCATCCCATGTTCAACACACACATACACCAACCAGCCCATGTTCAACACACACATACACCAACCATCCCATGTTCAACACACACATACACCAACCACCCATGTTCAACACACACTACACCAACATCCCAGTTCAACCACAACATCACCAACCATCCCATGTTCAACACACACATACACCAACCATCCCATGTTCAACACACACATACACCAACCATCCCATGTTCAAACACACACATACACCAACCACCCATGTTCAACACACACATACACCAACCATCCCATGTCACACCACATCACCAACCACCATGTTCAACACACCATCACCAACCAGCCCATGTCAACCACACATACACCAACCACCCATGTTCAACACACACACCAACAGCCTGTTCAACACCACATACACCAACCACCTGTTAACACACACATACACAACACCATGTTCAACACAACATACACCAACACCCTGTTCACAACAACATACACCAACACCATGTTCAACCCACATACACCAACCACCATGTTCACACACACATACACCAACCACCATGTTCAACACACACATACACCAACCATCCATGTTCAACACACACATACACCAACCACCATGTTCAACACACACATACACCAACAGCCATGTTCAACACACCATACACCAACCACCCATGTTCAACACACAATACACCAACACCCATGTTCAACACACACATACACCAACCACCATGTTCACACACACATACACCAACCATCCATGTTCAACACACACATACACCAACCACCATGTTCAACACACACATACACAACACCCATGTTCACCACACATACACCAACCACCATGTTCAACACACACATACACCAACCATCCATGTTCACACACACATACACCAACCACCATGTTCAACCACACATACACCAACCACCATGTTCAACACACATACACAACACCCATGTTCAACACACACATACACCACAGCCATGTTCAACACACACATACACCAACCACCCATGTTCAACACACACATACACAACCACCATGTTCAACACACACATACACCAACCATCCATGTTCAACACACACATACACCAACCACCCATGTTCAACACACACATACACCAACCAGCCCATGTTCAACACACACATACACCAACACCATGTTCAACACACACATACACCAACCATCCCATGTTCAACACACACATACACCAACCATCCCATGTTCAACACACACATACACCAACCACCCATGTTCAACACAACATACACCACCATCCATGTTCAACACACACATACACCAACCACCCATGTTCCAAACACACACCAGTACACCAACATCCCACCATGTTCAACACCACATACACCAACACCCAGTTCAACACACACATACACCAACCATCCCATGTTCAACACACACATACACCAACCATCCATGTTCAACACACACATACACCAACCAGCCCATGTTCAACCACACACAACACCAACCATCCCATGTTCAACACACACATACACCAACCACCCATGTTCAACACACACATACACCAACCATCCCATGTTCAACACACACATACACCAACCATCCCATGTTCACACACACATACACCAACCACCCATGTTCAACACACACATACACCAACCATCCCATGTTCAACACACACATACACCAACCATCCCATGTTCAACACACACATACACCAACCATCCCATGTTCAACACACACATACACCAACCACCCATGTTCAACACACACATACACCAACCATCCCATGTTCAAACACATACACAACAATACACACAATACCATCCCATGTTCAACACACACACATACACACAACCAATCCCATGTTCAACACACACATACACCAACCATCCCATGTTCAACACACACATACACCAACCATCCCATGTTCAACACACACATACACCAACCATCCCATGTTCAACACACACATACACCAACCATCCCATGTTCAACACACACACATACACCATACCAATCCCATGTTCAACACACACATACACCAACCATCCCATGTTCAACACACACATACACCAACCATCCCATGTTCAACACACACATACACCAACCATCCCATGTTCAACACACACATACACCAACCATCCCATGTTCAACACACACATACACCAACCAGCCCATGTTCAACACACACATACACCAACCATCCCATGTTCAACACACACATACACCAACCATCCCATGTTCAACACACACAACACACCATCACATCCCAAATGTTCAACACACACATACACCAACCAGCCCATGTTCAACACACACATACACCAACCAGCCCATGTTCAACAATCACAACCACATTAACACCAACACCAGCCCATGTTCAACACACACACTACACCAACCAGCCCATGTTCAACACACACATACACCAACCATCCCATGTTCAACACACACATACACCAACCAGCCCATGTTCAACACACACATACACCAACCATCCCATGTTCAACACACACATACACCAACCATCCCATGTTCAACACACACATACACCAACCAGCCCATGTTCAACACACACATACACCAACCAGCCCATGTTCAACACACAACTACATCACACACCAACCAGCCCATGTTCACACACACACATACACCAACCATCCCATGTTCAACACACAACACATACACCAACACAGCCCATGTTCAACACACACATACACCAACCATCCCATGTTCACACACACATACACCAACCATCCATGTTCAACACACACATACACCAACCAGCCCATGTTCAACACACACATACACAACCATCCCATGTTCAACACACACATACACCAACAAGCCCATGTTCACACACACATACACCAACCATCCCATGTTCACACACACATACACCAACCAGCCCATGTTCAACACACACATACACCAACCAGCCCATGTTCAACCACACACATACACCAACCAGCCCATGTTCAACACACACATACACCAACCAGCCCATGTTCAACACACACATACACCAACCATCCCATGTTCACCACACACATACACCAACCATCCCATGTTCAACACACACATACACCAACCAGCCCATGTTCAACACACAACATACATATGACCCTTTTCAGCAGAGAAAAATAATTCACTGCTCCAGTGGAGACCAGTGAAATAGACAAACGAGTCAATTTTAGAAGATAATTACAGGAAAACAGAGTCATCCCAATACATACATGCAGATTTGTCCTATTTCAATCTGCCAAAAGAAAAAGAGGTAACCAGCTTTTCCAGGAAAGAGATGCCACATGGCTCTGATACAGGATACAAGCTTGAAAAAAGAGATACCAGGCTTTTGGCGCCTTGTAACAAACCATGGTACCATACGATATAACATCAATGTCTATGGTGTTACCAATATCAGACAGAAAAGGTGTTTGTCCACTGAAGTCCCTTCATGATAGAGCAGTGCTGGGTCCTGTCCCTCAACAGGGCAACAGGAACTAGACAAAAAACAGCCACAATCATCGTCAGATGTGGCCTGACCATGTAGATAGTGAATAACAGAAAACAATACAGAATGCTGTTCAACCCCATACTTTCATTTCACTTTCTTTAACCCTCTTGTATTTGTATTCTAGAGAGCTGAACTGCCCCTAGATTTCGAATTTTCTCAAGCTTTTTCCCCAAAATAGGGTTATTCTGTTCATGAGTACACTGTGAGCATGTCTGATCAGATATATAGCTAGAAATTTGTCAGCTGTCGGTAAACATGCTTTATTTGCATATCCAAATATGCCTTTGTAACCACTGCCTGTTGTATCATTGTCACAAAGATGTCACCAAACATGAATAAAATATGTGACACATACATATGAGAACAAGAGAAGCACATCTATACGTGACCACAACACATACAGATAAATAATGAATTAAAGTATGGCTTAGCTAAAGTGTCTAACAGCATTTCCATGTGATAGTACTCACAGTGGTCACCAAATGTCACCAAGTGCTCCTCAGGTATTTACACAGTTTGTTCAGGTAGCTTTTGTCACTATTTTTCTTTCCACTACAAAACTACATTCAATGTTCATAATACAGTTTACTAATTGTCAGTACAAAAACAAAAAGAAATAATCTAAAGGTTTGGCATCAGCTGGCAGTGTACAATTTGGTTCGACGGGGAGATCAAATTTCTTTACTGTCAGCGGAACCAGTGATGGGTGCCACGTTTGCTGGAATGCGGTCAGCGGCGCGTTATCTTCTGTGTCGGTCTACTCTAATCAATCACAGTTTTCATCATCTTCCCCCTCACCAATCTCAGTATCTGACTCAGCTACATCTTCGTGTTTTCCTAATTTACGAACAGTAGTATTTAATTCCTCCTCTGAATAATGTGGAGAATCATCTGTATCCTGAAAACCGTCTGCTACAAAGGGCATCGCCATTTTTTCACGCTAGGTGGCATGAATGAAAATACCACAACTACATTTTGCGCCCAAGCATAAGTGAATGGATGTGTGTGTAGTGCTAATTTCTAGGTGACATCAATGTCCACTATGACAACACTCACCGTTATGACACAAGACATATCATCAACTCTCTGTCCAATCACAATATGACTCAACACATTTCTGAACCAACCCATCAAAGAGGTCACATTCTTGACTGGATCATTTCTCGTGATCACCACAATTCAGCTACTAACAACTGCTTAGTTCTTTCTACCCGTCTAACTTCAGCCCTTCCATCTGACCACTCTGCAATTCTCTGTTCTCTTGACATTTCTCCTCCTTCCCGTACCACGCGCACAGTGACTCGACGCAATCTCAAATCTATCGACCTCTCCACATTTTCATCTGATGCCTCCCGTCTCCTTTCTGAAAAGTCACATAACCTTGCCGATGAATTCTATACTACTCTCCACCATCTTCTGGACACTCATGCTCCAGCCACAACCCGTCTTTTACCTGACCGCCCCCCTACCCCCTCGCTCACTCATGAGACTGCCTGTGCAAAACGTGCCCGCCGCAGAGCAGAGCGCCGCTGGCGCAAATCCAAACTCACTGTACACAGGCAACTTTTCCAAGCCTCTAAAACAAAAGTATCCACCCTCACTGCATCTGCAAAAACAAGCTATTTCCAAACCAAAATCCTGAATGCCTCTTCTTCAAAAGAACTCTTTACAACCATGAATCATCTCCTTGGCACACGAAAAGACTTACCTCTCCCAACAAAACATACAAATGAAGAACTCCCATCTGTATTCTCTAAGTATTTCACCACCAAAATACAAACTCTTCGTGACAGGCTTGACAGGACACCCTGTCAACCATGCCCACCTGACCCTTCCTTCTCTGGCACACCTCTCACTACTTTTACCCCAGTCTCACAAGAAGAAATTTTCAACACA
Organism: Monoplex corrugatus; assembly: GCA_030674185.1. NCBI lineage: Eukaryota > Metazoa > Mollusca > Gastropoda > Littorinimorpha > Ranellidae > Monoplex > Monoplex corrugatus. The sequence continues at coordinate 6,124,511 of CM060315.1, read as the reverse complement.
ATCAGATCCATGTCGTTCAAAACCTGCGAACTGGATCCTCTTCCAGGTTCTCTCTACTCCGATTGTCTCCCTACTCTCCTCCCATTCATCACTGATATCATCAACACTTCTTTTCAAACTGGAACTGTCCCAGATTCTTTCAAGTCTGCTATTGTTCACCCTCTCCTCAAGAAACACAATTTAGACCCAAATGAACTGAAAAATTACAGGCCTATCTCTAATCTCTCTTTCTTGTCAAAACTCCTTGAAAAGGTCGTCCTCAACCAGCTGAACTCTCACCTGTCTGCCAACAATCTCCTCAATCCTTTCCAGTCAGCCTACCGCCAGTGCCATAGCACTGAAACTGCCCTACTACACATTCTCAACAATCTCCTCCTTGCAACTGATACTGGCAAAGTCTCTCTCCTCACACTCCTTGATCTGTCTGCAGCCTTCGATACCATTGACCATGGTATTCTCCTTTCTAGACTTCATCATACTTTTGGCATCTCTGACATTGCTCTCTCCTTTTTCACTTCGTATTTATCAAACAGAAAACAAACTGTTCTCATCAATGACACTTACTCTCAACCTGCATACCTGACCTGTGGTGTTCCACAAGGATCTGTCCTTGGCCCTGTTCTTTTCACTCTTTATACCTCCCCCCTGTCCACCATCATCAACTCCCACTCTATAAAACACCACTTCTATGCTGATGACACCCAACTTCAAGACAGTGACTCACCTGATAATATACAGCGCCTGTTGACTCGCACCACTGAGTGTTACTCGGACATTAAGAACTGGATGACACACAATAGACTTCAGCTTAATGACGACAAGACAGAAGCTATCCTCATTGGCACCCGTCAGAAACTTTCCCAGCTGCCTCCTCTTTCTCTCCCATTATGTAACACATCAGTCCCAATTTCTGATTCAGCTAAAAACCTTGGTGTCTGCATTGACTCTACCCTGTCCATGAACAACTTTGTTTCTCAAACTGCCAGATCTTGCTACTATCATCTCCATCGTATAAGCCTGATCAGGAAGTATCTCTCTGTCGAAACAACTGCAAAACTCGTTCTCTCCTTCATAATGTCTCGCATTGACTATTGCAATTCACTCCTGTCTGGTCTTCCTGCCTCCACCATTCACATCCTGCAGCGCATTCAAAACAATGCTGTACGCCTTGTACTCAAAAAGAAAAAAGCTGACCACATATCTCCTCTCCTGGCACAACTTCACTGGCTCCCTGTATCAAAGCGCATACAGTACAAACTAGACACCATGTGCTACAAAAGCCTCAATAACGCAGCCCCCGATTACCTGTCAAGCCTACTTGAGATCTATGTTCCCTCACGTACCCTCCGCTCTGCCTCCGATCCTCTGACTTTTCGCTTTCCACGCACTAAGCTCAATACCTATGGTCCACGAGCCTTCTCTGTTTCTGGTCCACTCTCCTGGAACAAACTTCCTCTCTCAGTCCGTCAGCAACCTACTTTTGCCTCCTTCAAGTCCGCTCTCAAAACTCACCTTTTCTCCTCTGCATAAAATCCTAACCTCACTCAACCCCCTCTGCAGCCTGTCTCCGCTCGGAGGGGAATCACTTTGTTTTAATATATAATTGTATATGATGTGCTCTCTGTGGTTTTCCATTGGTTTTATTCTTGCTT
>CM060315.1:6110359-6117859 GCA_030674185.1 Monoplex corrugatus | reverse complement strand
CCCTCATGGTTGTGTGGGTGTAGTTGCAAGGTATAGGGTAAACTGGGGCATTTTTTTTTTTTTGAGGAATGTTCTGAGCTTGCAATTCTGTGCCTTGTGGTGGCGTCTACGCTAGCTGAATGGGTAGCGCAAACTGTGTTGGATTTGAGAAATTCTGCATGGGAGATAACTCCGTGACTCTCAAAAGTTATGTTGCTTAGTTGATATTTAAAATTCTCCCTGCTTCCCTCTTATTTCCTTTACTGTGTGGCTGTTCTAGTATTTTGGCTGGTAAATGTTTCAATCTGGCTGGAAAAAAATTTGAAACACCAGCCAAAGGCTACTTCAGTAGCTGGCAAAATTATCAGCTTTCAGGGCTGGTGCGACAGTCAACTTGGTAAACGCTGGACTTTCATTCGGACAGACCTTGGACCTAGATATAGACACCGCTACCTGGTTGGTAGATGGTGGAGAATTTTTCTGATCTCCCAGGTAAAGATGTGTGCAGATCTGCCAGGGGCTTACCTATTTGTGTGTATACATAACGCAGAACGCTAAATACGCAGACTGATGATCCTGTAAGTCATATCAGTGGCTGGAGGCTTATGGAAACATGAAAACACAGAGCATGCACAGCCACCAAAGATGCAGACTGTGCAACGACACAGTGGAATATGTGACCTCCCACCACGAAATCAGTCTTAACTCGCAGTCAGTCGTACAGCACTAGGAGCTGAAAAGGTGACTGGGGGTCTATCTGGGGTGTTTTGACTTTTTCTCAAAATTGATTTCTATAGACTATACTCTATCCCCCACAGAATTTTTTTTCTTGAAAAAATATTATTAATCAATTTTAAATGGTATTTTAATGCACTGATTGCAGCAAAAAGAACGCAATTTCCTACCAAAAGTACCTATTTTTGTCTCTTATTATAAACCGTAACCTGTACAGTACCTGTACATATATACTGATGGAAAGCTCTTTGGTGCACCTTTCAGATAATGACAGCGAAAATTAGAAACAAACTGGATCAAAGCCACCAAATAAAGAAATTTAAGGAAAATGTGTAGGAGAGCACACAAAAACTTTAGAGGCCATTTTCTCAAAATGGCCGTCATACAACTTAATGACTTTAAACATACATAACTTCTACATTTTTTTGAGTACAAGCTTTATTCAAGTACCAAAATAATCAGCAGAATGTACACTTTCCAGTGATATGTATATCTCAAAATGCCCAAAATACTAGTTAAGACTGATTTCGTGGTGGGAGGCCACATATGATCCTCTCACCTAATAGCTTGAGCTCTCTAAGCTCTATTGAAAAGTCTGATTATGCATAATGCACAGTGATTCCAAATGACTTTGCAGAATAGCACTATATAAAAATGATTTATAAGACATAATAACTACCTCTAAATATGCACGTTGTCCTAACTGTTGCACACTGCACTTCTGTCTGTGTCACAGAAGTGTTCATGTAATAATGAATATACGGGATTTGAACAGTAGGAAAAATATTAAACTAATATGTTCCCTTCCCAAACAGTATTAGCCTATTTTGAGTTAATGAAATAGAGAAACTGGGGGAAATGAAGAAATGAACAGGGAGGGAGTCTACCTCAACTGTCTTAATTCTAGATAAACTCCACAGCATCATGATTATCATTATCATCATCACAACATAGTTAAAACTGTCCAGTATCTGTGGCCATTAAGGCGACTTACAAAATGGGACAGAAAAGAACAGATGAGCACAAATGAAACTGTCAAAGTGTGATGATCCTTTTAAAAAAAAAACACTAGCACCACAGATCAAAACTTTGGTAGTTTTGAAATCTTAACATGTTGAGATAAATCATATCACCTTACCGTGACAACGGGCAATGAAAAATCAAGCGTACATAAGCTCAATTCCATACAAGCTAAAAATATGCCTAAAATTTAGGTATGGGCTCATTTGTAAGCAATTGAAAAAAAAATGAGTCGTTGGGGGAGGGAACATAAATCTCAGAAAGACACCAACAAATAGATAATGACAGAATGCTGTACTGAGTTTTTGCTTTTAACGGTAGTCAGACACATGGACATCGACATAAATCACCAAAATTAATCTACGAATACATAATCATGAAATGTTACACTTCTGGATAGACAGACAAATAGTTCTGGATAGACAGACGAATAGTCATACCAAAGATTTGTCTACAAACACATAATCTACAAAACTTACTCAGACATTTATGGACAGATGGACACACAGTCACCTAGACAAATTAACAACATTAAGTCCGAGTCATTCTCACAATTCATAACAAGTGAAAAGAAATGAATAAACAAATAAATCAACAAATTAATAAACGATTATATTTGTTCTTAAGTGACTACAAATGCACACATACACCAGAACCATGTACACCATACCTCAGACAAGTGCCAGGCTTTCCATGCTGGAGTATCTTCTCTGATCACCCTCAACTTGTGAATCTCACCAACCTCTCCAAAGGCCGCCTGACACATAAACACAGGTTTAAATGAAATATGTTTGCTGCAAGCTACAGAAAATGTTGATTAATTACATAAAACCTGTTTCATAACTGTTTGTTGAAAGCGGCAGGAAACATGCATCAATCAAGCTGTTTCAGAACAGTAAAGACATCAAGTAGCATGTCTGTAGACACCATTACAGTCTGGTCAGCCCTCTGAGGATGGCTCTTCTTTTTGCCATACTCTCCATAAACACTTCTCCTTCTTGCCATACTTTCCATAAACACTTCTCCTTCTTGCAATACTTTCCATAAACACTTCTCCTTCTTGCAATACTTTCCATAAACACTTCTCCTTCTTGCCATACTTTCCATAAACACTTCTCCTTCTTGCCATACTTTCCATAAACACTTTCTCCTTCTTGCCATACTTTCCATAAACACTTCTCCTTCTTGCCATACTTTTCATAAACATTTCTCCTTCTTACCATACTTTCCATAAACACTTATCCTTCTTACCATACTTTCCATAAACACTTCTCCTTCTTGCCATACTTTCCATAAACACTTCTCCTTCTTGCCATACTTTCCATAAACACTTCTTCTTGCCATACTTTCCATACACACTTCTCCTTCTTGCCATACTTTCCATAAACACTTCTCCTTCTTGCCATACTTTCCATAAACACTTCCATACACACTTCTCCTTCTTGCCATACTTTCCATAAACAGAGTCAGGTACCCATTCACAGATAATGAAAACTGACATCATGTGCCCAAAATGTAGCAAGTCATGCTCAAAACTCAAAAGGTGAGAATGAAATCAGGAGCTCAAACCAAAACGTCCATCAGAGTTCAAGCAAACATGAACCACAAACACTCAAACACAGAAGCAGAACACATAGTCAACATAACAAAACAAGACATATGCAAACTATTGGCCAACTGGCTTTTTGTGTACGTTTGACAAAGGCCAACTGGTTTTTTGTGTACGTTTGACAAAGGCCAACTGGCTTTTTGTGTACGTTTGACAAAGACCAACTGGCTTTTTGTGTACGTTTGACAAAGACCAACTGGCTTTTTGTGTACGTTTGACAAAGACCAACTGGCTTTTTGTGTACGTTTGACAAAGGCCAATTGGCTTTTTGTGTACGTTTGACAAAGACCAATTGGCTTTTTGTGTCGTTGACAAAGGCCAGCTGGCTTTTTGTGTACGTTTGACAAAGACCAATTGGCTTTTTGTGTACGTTTGACAAAGACCAACTGGCTTTTTGTGTATGTTTGACAAAGGCCAACTGGCTTTTTGTGTACGGTTGACAAAGGCCAACTGGCTTTTTGTGTACGTTTGACAAAGGCCAACTGGCTGAAAGTTTGTGCCTGTCTCGTTTTGTTGGACTGAATACATGTTCAGATTCTATCTTTTTTTTTTTAAGGGTTCCTGAACTCAACTGTTTCATGCCACCATGCCATCCAAGGCTGTCATACAAACACACATCGGCAACCCTCCATCCTAACCCCACTTTTTTAACACTACGTAGCATGCACAATAACTTACAAAATATTAAAAAGTCTTTTTCATCACTGAAATAAACTGTCATTGAGTATTTTCAATACACAAAAAAGGCTAAAGTCATTACTTTTCAAGACAGCTATTTAAAGGATATTAACATATCTCATAAAGATTAAAAGAATTTAACGGAAACTCCTCCATTTCACAAACTTAAACAGAAAGTTTCAGTGTCTCAAGATAACATCTCCACCATCAGAATATACTGCGTACGCACTGACGCTATTGATGTCCCGTGATGGAGAAGATCCAAAATAATCATGGCATAAGCCATAAAACTGTATATAAACCCTATACGTGGGTAAGGTCTTAAGGTCCTACCTAGTGGATAGGTTTTACATCTTGTTTTTGTTATCAGTCTGTCAGTGGAACAATCTAGGCTTATATCACGTATATGTTAATCTATCATCATCATCATCAGGTGCCCTGCCGCATGGCGTTGGCGATCATGGACTTCCATCTGCCTCTATCTCTCATTGCCCCTAGTATCTCCCCCACCCTCCTCGTCCCCAGCCACTCTGCAAGTCCGTCCAGCATTTTCTCCCTGGGTCTACCCGGTGCTCTCTTTCCCTCCAGCTTTCCCGTTGTGACCAGGTGCTTCAAATCCCCCTTCCTCATAAAATGGCCTATAAATGTTGCCCGTCTTTTCCTAATCTTCCTTATGAGGGATCTACTTGTGTCTGCCTCCATTAAAAAAATGGAAAGGGAATAAAACACAGCTAGCCACCTGGTAAAACAGTTCTCACTGATGTCCCATACAATCACATCCTAGAAATCAACCCTCAATCAATATAATAAAAATAACAAATAATAATTACAGTATTGACATGGCGCCTGCAGGAAGCTGGTGGGTATGGTGAGGGAGTGAAGGGTTAAGTTTTCACAGCTTATGGATAGGTTGTGGGAGTAAAAGCGTAAAACTCAAAAAAAGAACATTTTGCAATTTAGCCTTCCCATAGTGGGTCACAGTCTGTTCATCTTCTTGTCACAAGTCATATAAAATCAAACATCTTCACCTCAAACTCATCAACGTTTCCTGGCTCAAACAGCTGTGCCTGTTTGTTGGATGCGGACAGGTCCACGTCCTTGCTGTGACCTTTGCTGCCATACACCGCCAGGCTGACCTTGCCGCCATTGGCAGGAGAGGAATCTGACGCTGTCTTCACCCACACCTGGAATTCCCCTTCTGTGAACATAAAATTACATTTGGTTGTAATATACAATCACCTGTTACCTGTCAGCATCATCGAGTTCAACGGCAGTTCCTGCAGCAGACATTACAACTCATCATCATCATCAAGTGCCTTGCCACATGGTGTTGATGATCATGGCCTTCCATCTGTTTCTATCCCTTGTTGCCGCAAGCACATCTTCCACCCTCCTTGTCTTCAGCCATTCTGCAAGTCCGTCCAATATTTTCTCCCTGGGTCTACCTGGTGCTCTCTTTCCCTCCAGCTTTCCTGTTGTGACCAGGTGCTCCAATTCCCCTTTCCTCATAAAATGGCCTATAAATGTTGCCAGTCTTTACATTACAACTGTCCTCTGTTTACTCCTCTGTGCAACTTTAGAGACCTTTACACCACTGATGTTGGTGATGTTGTTCATACAGAAGACAGGTGGCCTGCCTTTATTTCTTTTGGCCTAAATTCTTCCTTGTGGAACTGTTGTCATTACGGTTGTACTTGGGTGTTGCGAGTTGCATGGTTGATGTATTCCTTCCTTTCTTTTTTGTAATATGCAATATTCATATAGCTGTGTGCTAAAATTGCAACCAAGTAAGGCGAGTAGTTGGTTACAATTTTAGCACACAACTATAAAAGTATTGCATATTACAAAAAAGAAAAAAAATTGTAACCAAGTAAGGCAGGTAGTAAGGAAGATTAGGAAAAGACAGGCAACAGTTATAGGCCATCTTACGAGGAAAGAGGAATTAGAGCACCTGGTCACAACAGGAAACCTGGAGGGAAAGAGAGCACCAGGTAGATACAGCGAGAAAATATTGGACAGACTTGCAGGATGGCTGAGGACAGAGAAGGTGGAAGATGTGCTTGCGGCAGCAAGGGATAGACACATATGGAGGGCCATGATCACCAACGCCATGTGGCAGGGCACTTGATGATGATGATGATGATGATGATGATGATGAAGGCGGGTAGCAGACACCTTTTTCATGAGTGACCTTAACTACAGTTACTTACCCTGGTTAGGTAATTCTTAAAACATTTAAAGGAAAATTCTACTACAGAGCCCCTAAAAGCTAGGAAATGAGTAATTTATGCATCATATTTTTGCAGAAAAATATGAACTTCTAAATATATACGTCTTCGAGACAAAATTTCTGTTGTTTTCTTTAAATCAATGATTTTGTTGTTCGACTGTTCGGCACTACACCACAAACTTGTACACACCAATACATTTCATGTGAGAAGCTACTGCTATGTAGTTAAAAGTGATCTTTTGCTGCAAGACGTGCTTAAAGCTTCTCGCTATGAGACTTCAACATCCCTGCTTGGTATGCTCCACTGGCTTCTTATCCAACTACGTATTAGACACAAGGCCGCTTATATATATATTGCAATGTTGTCTCTGGTACGTCGCCTGATTGTATCTCTGAATTGTTCCATGTCTATTCTTCTTCCCATACTCTTTGCTCTTCTTTTGATACGTCGACTGTTCTAATCCCTAAATGCAGGTGCCAGACTTATGCTTTCCGATCTTTTGCCCATTTTGGACATTTTCTATCGAATAATCTGCCCTTTGATCTGAGAAATTTGCCAAACCTTTCCTCTTTTTAAGACTCAACTTAAAAGCCCATCTTCTCTATGAATTTTTCTGTTTAAATTAACTTTGTGATACTGATCCTGTGTCATCCTGTTACAGTACTGTCTTGTAGTGTGTTGTATATGATTGTTATTAACAGTGTGTGCACACTATGGTAATAAATATACTTAGTGAATGAGTTACATGTATATTTCTTTATTTTTGTATCGTAGAATTCTAAGTGCCTAGAGCACTGTTAGGTGTATCATAGTAATAGCAGTAGTAGTAGTAGTAATATAGTAGTAGTAGTAGTAGTAGTAGTAGTAGTAAGTAGTAGTAGTAGTAGTAGTAGTAATAGCAGCAGCAGCAGTAGTAATAGTAGTAGTAGTAGTAATAGCAGCAGCAGTAGTAGTAGTAATAGCAGCAGCAGCAGTAGCAGTAGTAGTTAGTAGTAGTAGTAATAGTAGTAGTTAGTAATAGTAGTAGTAGTAGTAGTAGTGTAGAATAGTAGTAGTAGTAGTATCATTGTCATCATTATTATTGTTATTAATCTTATATAGCTGATGCATCAGACACAAACATGCAATCAAATCAGAACAGCCACCAAACAAAAACTGATAAAACTAAGAAAACATCACAAGAATGACTTACTTGCTAGATAAAGTTTGGCATATACTTACTGGAAAAAAAAATCACAAAATTTTTTT
>CM060315.1:6097859-6105359 GCA_030674185.1 Monoplex corrugatus | reverse complement strand
TTACCGGGCAATGGTGCTTCTTGCTGTGTAGATACAGGTAGCTCCCTCCACACATCACAGTCATCGTGTTTCCGTGACAACCAACGATGAACTTTGAACTCCAGCGTCTCACCATCGACCAGATCAACCATGACAATCTAAACCAAACATGTGGAAAATGAAATATTAGGATTAGCTCTTGTCGTTTACACACACACACACACACACACACACACACACACACACACACACACACACACAAACAACATATATATATATATATATATATATATAATACTCATATACATATATATATGTGTGTGTATATGTATATATGTATATATATATATATATATATATATATATATATATATATATATATATATATATATATATGTATGTATGTATGTATGTATGTATGTATGTATGATTATGTATGTATGTATGTATGTATGTATGTATGTATGTATGTATATATACATACATGTATGCAAAACCTAACAAACCCAAAGTCAAACATAAAAGAACAGATACAATAGGGAAAAACTGAAAGAAAAGGCTACATACGTCAGAAAAGCTATCAGTAAATCAAGCAAAAAGAAACATTGTGAGAATTACTATTACCTTTTCCAGAAACCACTGAGCACCAAGTGTCTGTTCAGCCATCCCCACACGGATCTTGTACAGTGGACCTGTCTTCTTCTTGTCAATTATGATCTGTTTCAGAGAAAAGATCCCAAAGCAACAATTACAACTATAAAGCTGCTACTAACAGTATTACCAACGTCATCATCAATAAAAATCATATTGCCAAAAAGATCCAAAAGCAACAATTACAACTATAAAGCTGCTACTAACAGTATTACCAGCGTCATCATCAATAAAAATCATATTGCCAAAAAGATCCCAAAGCAACAATTACAACTATAAAGCTGCTACTAACAGTATTACCAGCGTCATCATCAATAAAAATCATATTGCCAAAAAGATCCAGAAGCAACAATTACAACTATAAAGCTGCTACTAACAGTATTACCAGCGTCATCATCAATAAAAATCATATTGCTAAAATGATACAAACTGTTTCATACTGTTCAATTTCATGACATCACACTTGCAAGGGTGCAACTTAGAAAAAGTAAAAAAACTGAAAGGGATCCAGGAGCCGGCAGCGCCCTGTATGGGGACATAGCCCCCCCCAGACGCTGAAGCTTTTTCAAAAAAACGGATTTTCCGTTTCTGACTCTTTTGAAAAAATGGATTCCGTCATCAAACGGAAAAAGTTGTGCCCATGTACTTGTTCACTTTACACCCTCTCCACATCTGGGTAAGAACTGAGTTTCAGTTTCAGTTTCTCAAGATGGCATCTCCGGTTTTGGAATGAATACCATATATGCCCATACCATCAATGCCATGGTGGAGAAGATCCACAATGAACATGGCAAAAGCTTTAATCCACTTTACACCCTCTCCACATCTGGGTAAGAACTGAGTTTCGGTTTCAGTTTCTCAAGATGGCATCTCCGGTTTTGGAATGAATACCATACATGTATATGCCCATACCATCAATGCCGTGGTGGAGAAGATCCACAATGATCATGGCAAAAGCTATAAACCTGCACATAAGCCCTATGCGTTGCCAATGTGTTGATGGTTAGAACTGGACAATGGTGAAAATCATGTCAATGAATACTAGTTGATCTGATGGAGATATGGCCCCTAGTCTTCCAAAGGACTAATCATAGTGTAGTGGAAGACAATACAAATCTCATTTCTTTAATCCAAAACAAGGCTTATGCGCCTGTCTTTCGTGTTTTTTCTGGTTCTCATTTCTTTAAGTTAAACTGATTCACCAGCTTCGATCTCACATATCTCACATACACATATAAATATATACACTTTGTTATTGAAGAAGAGAAACAGGTACAGAGACAATCCAAAATTAATGATACATTCAATTGGTTTTTTTTTCACTTCTTTCCTTCTCATTAGTTAAAATACCACTCATATTAATTGTATGATGAAGCATTACCACTCATATAATTGTATGATGAAGCATTACCACTCATATTAATTGTATGATGAAGCATTACCACTCATATAATTGTATTATGAAGCATTACCACTCATATTAATTGTATGATGAAGCATTACCACTCATATTAATTGTATGATGAAGCATTACCACTCATATTAATTGTATGATGAAGCATTACCACTCATATTAATTGTATGATGAAGCATTACCACTCATATTAATTGTATGATGAAGCATTACCACTCATATTAATTGTATGATGAAGCATTACCACTCATATTAATTGTATGATGATAGCATTACCACTCATATTAATTGTATGATGAAGCATTACCACTCATATTAATTGTATGATGAAGATTACATCATTAATTGTATTGAAACATTCATACTAGTTGTATGAAGAAGTACTTCCATTCATACTAATTATATGATAAAGCATTACCACTCATACTAGTTGTATGATGAAGCATTACCACTCATAGTAATTGAATGAAGAAGTATTGTATTCATACTAATTGTATGATAAAGCATTACCACTCACACTAATTATATGATAAAGCATTACCACTCATACTAGTAGTATGAAGAAGCATTACCACTCATACTAATTGAATGATGAAGTACTACATTCATACTAATTGTATGATAAAGTATTACCACTCATACTATTGTATGATGAAGTATTAAAATTCATACTAATTGTATGATGAAACATCACAATTCATGCTTGTTGTATGACGAAGCATTACCACTCATACTAATTCTATGATGAAGTATTACCACTCAAACTAATTCTATGATGAAGTATTACCACTCATACTAATTCTATGACGAAGTATTACCACTCAAACTAATTCTATGACGAAGCATTACCACTCAAACTAATTCTATGATGAAGCATTACCACTCATACTAATTCTATGATGAAGCATTACCACTCATACTAATTCTATGACGAAGCATTACCACTCAAACTAATTCTATGACGAAGCATTACCACTCAAACTAATTCTATGACGAAGCATTACCACTCAAACTAATTCTATGATGAAGTCCAATTTCTTTCAGGCATCTGAATCTTGAAGATCACATACATCATGTTCAGCAAATACAGGAAACAACTTTACTTTGCTATGGTTTCATGACTTTGAATTGATGGACATGATCACTGATAATCAAGTGGGCAAGACGTCAAACTTCCCATCAGAAGGTGTGAGTTCAAACCTGCCTGGTTACCAGCTGGTGGACAACCAAGGGAGATCTTTTTGATCTCTCAGGTCAACATACGTGCAGAGCTGTTAGTGCCGAAACCCCTTCATGTACATTCACATGTGGAACATCAAATATGCATGTTAAAGATCCTGTTTGCGTATTAGTGCCCAATAACTTACAGAAACATCAAAATATCCAGCGCACATACCCAACAAATACAAATGACGCAGACTGTGTAGAAACATACCGCCTGCACAGCGTGGATAAAACAACATGGTTACACACATCCAAAAACACACTGCTCAGAAAGCTAAAAAGAAGAAAAACAATTTTAAAATAATTACCTTGAATTCATCAGTGTTTCCAGGCTCGAACATACCATTCTCCCCACTGCCAATCTCAATGGGACCAACACTACCACGACTGCCATAGGCGTACAGTGAGACAGTGTCCATGCAGCCCATGTCAGCCTCAAGTCCTGTGTTCAGTAGAAGTCGCCAAGTACCAGCTGAACAAAGCAGACAAAACGGACAACCGTCAGAATGCTCAATAATGAAGTGGGGGGGGAAAGAGTTATTTCAATGTTCTCCTATTTTCAGGTCTAGAAGAGAATAAAAAAAAAAGCTTCAGAAAAACGTCAAAGACATTTTCTATTTTCTCAATGTTTTGCCATACTCACGTCTAAAAACACAAGTTCTGTTGTCATTCTTGATGCTGTAATTAAAGCTGCCCACTTGACTGCCTTAGCCAAACACTTTAAGTATTAAACTAAAACAGAATATTCCTGTAAATGTTTCCCTCCGTGATGGTTGGAATTTCAAGCGCTCAGCACTGTACAAAGGATTATGGACACCGTCAAACAATACCAGAGTATGAACACCTATTGTTATTGTCATTGTTATTGTTGTTGTTATTGTTGTTTAAAGCCCAGCCGACTGTGCAGAGCCATATCAGGCCTACAACCATCTCAAAAAGTACACCATACCTCAATGGAAAAAAGAAACACCTGGAAAAGAAATCAAGAACACATATCAATGCTTTCGCCCACATAATCCAAGGATATGCCCCTGACGTTGACCACTCCATCCAATTTATCACCAGGGGATTAAAAAAACAAAAAACAAACCTGTATACAATTATTATCAACATAACTAAGGGCAATAAAACATCTCAAGAATGGGCCTATATTATCTTAAATTGCTTCTGCACATCATATTTCTTAGAGCCAATAATACATTTAATACACGTATAAATTATCAATCATAGGAGAAAATGTGTGTGTGTGTGTGTGTGTGGTGTGTGTGTGTGTGTGTGTGTGTGTGTGTGTGTGTGTGTGTGTGTGTAATGTGTGTGTGTGTGTGTGTGTGTGTGAGTGTGTATGTGTGTGATGTGTGTGTGTAATGTGTGTGTGAGTGTGTGTGTGTGTGTGTGAGTGTGTGTGTGTGTGTGTGTGTGCATGTGTGTGCGTGCGTGCGTGCGTGTGTATGTGTGCGCGCGCGCACGTGCATGCATGCATGCGAGTGCGTGGTGCAAATGTAAGAAAAATACATTTTGCAATTTGCATGCTCACACACACACACACACACACACACACACACACACACACACACACACACAAACACACACCACACACACACAGTAGGAACATATGCAGGCACACTTCCATACACATATGCATACATACAGACACAGATGTCAACAGTTAACCCACAATTGTGATGAACAATCAGAACAAAGTATTGAATTAAAGTATAACTGCATGCATGCAGGTATTATATATATACATCATGAAGAGACATGAAGAAAGCAATGTCCACTAAAGTGTCTTACGTTCTGGCTTCTCCTCTTCTGGGGGTGGTGCTTTCACTTCTTCCTCTAATTCAGGAAGAATGTCTGCAAAGACATCACATGATCATACAACATTTTTTTTCATTCCTTTGAAAACGTCTGTGCCGAAATACACAATTAAAGTAAGTTATGATGACTGCAGTTCTGCACTGTGTACCTTACAATTTTTCAAACACCTGAAATAGCATCAGTACATTTTCATTGTTATGGAAGATCATTACATTTTGCACATGTACCTTCAGTGTAAGTAAATCAGGTCTAGATTTTATCCAAACACATGAGTACACACATGCACACACATGCATGCACTCACACACATGCATGCACATACACATCCACCTACACACACACACATATGTATATACACATATGCATGTAGACACACATGCATGCGCATATGCACACATGCACAAACATATACATGCGCACGCACACACAAACACACAATGTAAGTGACTGAGACAGAAAATGTGATCATTAGTTATAACACAAAAAACAGGAATGTCCACCCCAAACACACATAACACAGGCACATACCCACAAACATGCTGACACTGTGTTTGCAGCATTTAGACCTTCTGCCAACTTATCATCATCATCATCATCAGGTGCCCTGCCACATGGCGTTGGCGACCATGGACTTCCAGCCATCTCTATCTCTCGTTGCACCCAGCATCTCCCCCACCCTCTTCATCCCCAGCCATCTCCAGCATTCTCTCCCTGGGTCTACCCGTGCTCTCTTTCCCTCCAGCTTTCCCGTTGTGACCAGATGCTCCAAATCCCCCTTCCTCATAAAATGGACTATAAATGTTGCCTGTCTTTTCCTAATCTTCCTTATCAGTGATCGACTTGTGTCTGCCTCCATCAAGACTGTCTCGTTTGTTTTCTTTGCTGTCCATGGTACTCTCAACATTCTTCTGAGAAACCACATCTCGGCTGCCTCAATCCTGCTCTGGCTTTGCTTGCTGACTGTCCATGTCTCGCATCCGTACAACAGTATTGGTTCTATATAACACTCAAGGACTCTTATATTCTTCCATATTTGCATTCTGATATTCTTCAGCAATCTTTATGTTTGTTTGTCTGCTTTTACTCCATTCCATCTTTCAAGCTGTTTCAGAGGCTAAATAGTCTTACACCATTTTGCCAATTGTCTCCGTTTCCTCTGTTCATCTTTCAAGCCACTTCAGAAGCCAAACAGTCTTACACCATTTTTGCCAATTTGTCTCCGTTTCCTCTGTTCCATCTTTCAAGCCACTTCAGAGCCAAATAGTCTTACATCATTTTTGCCAATTTGTCTGCGTTTCCTCTGATGTTTCAAGTCACTTCAGAGCCAATAGTCTTACATCATTTTGCCAATTTGTCTGCGTTTCCTGTTCCATCTTTCAAGTCACTTCAGAGCCAAATAGTCTTGCACCATTTCTGACAATACTTTAAAAAACAAGAAAAAGAAAAAAATGTCTTTCTTTCACTTGTCAACCTGTGTCATTATCGCAGGGTGTCACCACACATAACTACACAAATAATGAATAGAATACGCCTGATTCATGATGTTCTAAAGTTAAGAAAATAAACAAAACTTCTCATCAGAGCACATGAACAAACAACTTTCAATATTCCAACATTAAGAACACACATCATTATGGGTGTCATCACACATAGCTACACAAATAATGAACAGAATACGCCTGATTCATGTTGTTCTAAAGTTAAGAAAATAAACAAAACTTCTCATCAGAGCACATGAACAAACAACTTTCAAAATTTCTTAATCCCGTATGAAAAATTACAATGATAGTACAACTATGAGAATTGGTTCCTGGTTTTGCCATTTACATCTGGAAAAAAACAACTGATTCTTGGAGAATCTGTAGATACTGTGCAGGTCATGTGTTAGTGATGAACACAGACTGTGTTGGAAGAGGATCCTGCAACACAGTGAAAAAATTCAGACACCTCCTAAATCTACACACTCTGCCAGCTACCTGTTTTACACGACAGGTGCAATAGTTCATTGGGTGAACATTAAACTTCCGATCAGAAGGTCCAAGGTTCAATCCACCTGGACATCTCCACCAGGTGGGTAAAGGGCGGAGATTTTTCCGATCTCCCAGGAAACCCACTTAGACATCTCCATTTGGTGGGTAAACAGTAAAGATTTTTCTGATCTCCCAGGAAACCCACTTACACATCTCTATTGGGTGGGTAAACGACAAAGATTTTTCCAATCTCCCAGGTCAACACTTGTGTTGATGCATGCAGAATGTCAAATCTGCACGTTAAAGATCACATATGTAAGCAATGGCAAGTTTGAAAATTGGTTTTAACCTAATAATGTCTACAATTGTAAAATAACGTATCATCATCGTCACTCAAAATGAAAAATGTTTTCCTTTTTTCAGATCCATACAATGACAGTC
>CM060315.1:6065359-6092859 GCA_030674185.1 Monoplex corrugatus | reverse complement strand
ATTTTCAGCAAAACGAGAGATCAATCTCTATTATCAGAGTAATACAATTATATATTTTCTTGTTGTTTTCTCGCCATATAACCCTTGTCCCCACTCTTACAGATACAGTGAGAGACAGACAAAAAGACAAAGATAGGCAGACAGACTTGAAGTTGAACCAGACAGATAGACACAGATGTAAAGAAAGATAGATGTTACTTAGAGAAACATACAATCAGAAAAGCAAACAATAATAAACAACCAACACACTGCTTTATTTGCTAAATCTTTATTTTCTAATCAATGCAAATAAGAATGATTTTATTTTCATATTCAATCAATTATAGTCATAAACAAATTCAGAACTAAATCTGTATGTCTACCAAATACTATGTATAAATATAATTTCTAAACCGGAATATAATGGGGAAGACATAAACATAAAATATAAAAAATCTATCTTTCAATATGCATAAAATATCATATTACAATCCACTAAGATACATGCACAAATTCTATTGAAGAATATCACAAACGAAATATTTTGAAAAATCTTATCTTCAACTATGTATCAAAAATAGTATCACAATTTTCAATGATATATATATATATATGTAAAATTAATTAAAGCACAACATGCATGTAAGAATTTAGTAAAGCACACCATGGCAGATATGTGAACAAGCATGCAGACATGTTTATAGGAACCATAATGTGTTCAACCACAGATACATATTTGTGACTTCCCAGCACGAAATCAGTCTTAACTAGCATTTTGGGTATTTTGAGATATACATATCACTGGAAAGTGTACATTCTGCTGATTATTTTGGTATTTGAATAAAGCTTGTACTAAAAAAAAATGTAGACGATATGTCTGTTTAAAGTCATTAAATTGTATGACAGCCATTTTGAGAAAACGGCCTCAAAAGTTTTTATGTACTATCTACACATTTTCCTTAAATTTCTTTATTTGGTGACTTTGACCTGGTTTGTTTCTAATTTTAGCTGTCATATCCAAAAGGTCCACCAAAGAGCTTTCTGTCAGTATATTACGTGTGGGGGTTGTGTGCATGTTACGGTTCGCAATAAGAGACAAAAAATAAGTACTTTGGGTAAGAAATTGCATTCTTTCTGCTAAGATCAGTGCATTAAAATACCATTTTTAATTGATTAATGATATTTTTTCAAGAAAAAAAAATATCTGTGAGGGTAGATTATACTCCACAGAAATCAATTTTGAGAAAGAATCAAAACACCCCAGGTAGGCCCTCAGTCACCTTTTCAGCTCCTAGTGCTGTTTGACTGACAGCGAGTTAAGACTGATTTGGTGGTGGGAGGTCACATTTGTTCATTCGCCAGACAAACCACAGTTCTCATTATCATGTTTCTCATAATCCTTTTTTTTTTGGGGGGGGGGGGGTTGTGTTGGGTTTTTTTTCAACACACATTTCATATTTTCCACAACAGAATTAAATTTCATCAAAATTAATGATTTGAAACTTGAATTCTTTACTTCATTACTTAAGAAGGAAAAAAAAAAAAGGGGGGGGGGTGAGTAAACCAGAAACAGTTATGTATACACAATGGAATAAAGTGCCAATGTCTGAAAAGACTGGCCAATGAATTATCAGTGGAAAAAACTATGAAGCGGAGCCAAAGGAAGAGAGAGAGACAGAGAGACAGAGAGAGAAAGAGACAGAGAGAGACAGACAGACAGACAGACAGAGAGAAAAAGACAGAGAGATAGAGAGAGAAAGTGACACAGAGACAGACAGAGAGAAAAAGACAGAGAGATAGAGAGAGAAAGAGACACAGAGAAAGACAGAGAATGTGCAACTAGAATACCAAATTATTTTTATTTGGCTTTCTTTATCATATGATAATAAACACCTCTACGGTTCTAGTTTTCAACTCAACATTGTGAAAATGTAATCGAGTAGACAGGGTGATTTGAAATTAAACATTTTTGAGTGTATGCCGAAGAAATATGTATATTGCTGCCACGCATGTACCGATATGCCAACAGGGGAGGTAACTGATTACAGAAGACATGACAGAACTTTAACACTTCAAAATAGTGTAATACAATTATTGAGAAACTTGGGAGAGATTCAGCATGTAGGAAACATTTTAATATAGTTATTGAGAAACTTGGAGAGATTCAGCATGCAGGAAACATTTTAATATAGTTATTGAGAAACTTGGAGAGATTCAGCATGTAGGAAACATTTTAATATAATTATTGAGAAACTTGGAGAGATTCAGCATGTAGGAAACGTTTTAATATAGTTATCGAGAAACTTGGAGAGATTCAGCATGTAGGAAACGTTTTAATATAGTTATCGAGAAACTTGGAGAGGTTCAGCATGTAGGAAACGTTTTAATATAGTTATCGAGAAACTTGGAGAGATTCAGCATGTAGGAAACGTTTTAATATAGTTATTGAGAAACTTGGAGAGATTCAGCATGAAGGAAACATTTTAATATAGTTATTGAGAAACTTGGAGAGATTTCAGCATGAAGGAAACATTTTAATATAGTTATTGAGAAACTTGGAGAGATTCAGCATGCAGGAAACATTTTAATATAGTTATTGAGAAACTTGGAGAGATTCAGCATGAAGGAAACATTTTTAATATAGTTATTGAGAAACTTGGAGAGATTCAGCATGAAGGAAACATTTTAATATAGTTATTGAGAAACTTGGAGAGATTTCAACATGTAGGAAACATTTTAATATAGTTATTGAGAAACTTGGAGAGATTTCAGCATGCAGGAAACATTTTGATACAGTTATTGAGAAACTTGGAGAGATTTCAGCATGTAGGAAACATTTTTAATATAGTTATTGAGAAACTTGGAGAGATTTCAGCATGCAGGAAACATTTTAATATAGTTATTGAGAAACTTGGAGAGATTCAGCATGTAGGAAACATTTTAATATAGTTATTGAGAAACTTGGAGAGATTCAGCATGTAGGAAACATTTTAATATAGTTATTGAGAAACTTGGAGAGATTCAGCATGTAGGAAACATTTTAATATAGTTATTGAGAAACATGGAGACTCAGCATGTAGGAAACATTACTACAAGGAACATGATAATGAGAGACATGACCATAATAACTGTGATTCACTAAATTCAGTAGTCACTGATACAAGAGTTAAAGGCAATACAAACAAGTCTTAATCATCGATACACCAGTTAAAGCCAATTACACAAACCACACAACTCCATATTAGTACACACCAAAAAGACTGATAGCCAAGAAACAGCAATCATGTAATGATACAATCACACAGAATAAAAGTGGATGTGGGCACATTAAATATTTATGGAAAAGATATTTAACCCTTTGACTCCTGCAGTCTGTCCAACATCATCCTTCTTTGTCAACCATGCTGGAAGAGCAAAAACTTAACCCTTTGACTCCCTCACCCTATCCACCAGCTTCCTGCAGGAAGCTGGTGGATAGGGTGAGGGAGTCAAAGGGTTAAGTTTTTGCAGTTGGTAGATAGGGTGCAGGTGGCAAAGTGTTAAATAAAAGTAATAGCAATACATTTATACAGCAAAAAGAACTGGGAATAAATAAAAAATATTAAAACAATTAACATTTTTTTAAATCCACCAATTTACATACAACGTATAACAACGTATTCTGAAATAAGATAAATACCTAGTTTTAATCTAACACATGATTCTTGCAATAGCAAAACCAATGTACACTGCTTACAACCAAACCTATTCTGCTGGGGATTTGTGTTTCGTTGTAAGCAGTTATTATCCCTGTATGTGTACAGTCTTTGTCCACTAAAAGTATGGGAGACTTTCAAAACCTTCAGAATGAATTTTCCTTCTCATTAGTTATGTGAATTAAAGACGCCTTTGGAACATTTTGCAACGAAACTGAATAATTATTCTCTAAATATCCTTCGTTCTAACAAACTGAATTTGATCGCACACCTCTATTATCTATACTGTCTTATCCACCAAACATTTTTAGAGTTCCAAATTGTAAAATAATAAAAGCTTAATTCACCAATAACTGTGAAATATTGCAGCACTAAGTAATCTGAATTACTGCATTTTGATGCTCAAGTATTGTGAATACATTTCTTCTTTACTGTGTTTATCATAGACTGTAAATCTATTACTACCCTACAATGTTTATCATAGGCTGTAAATCTATTACTACCCTACCATGTTTATCATAGGCTGTAAATCTATTACTACCCTACCATGTTTATCATAGGCTGTAAATCTATTACCACCCTACAATGTTTATCATAGACTGTAAATCTATTACTACCCTACCATGTTTATCATAGACTGTAAATCTATTACCACCCTACAATGTTTATCATAGACTGTAAATCTATTACTACCATACAATGTTTACCATAGGCTGTAAATCTATTACCACCCTACCATGTTTATCATAGACTGTAAATCTATTACTACCCTACCATGTTTATCATAGACTGTAAATCTATTACTACCCTACCATGTTTATCATAGACTGTAAATCTATTACCTCCCTACAATGTTTACCATAGACTGTAAATCTATTGCCACCCTACCATGTTTATCACAGACTGTAAATCTATTACCACCCTACAATGTTTATCACAGACTGTAAATCTATTACTACCCTACAATGTTTATCATAGGCTGTAAATCTATTACTACCCTACAATGTTTACCATAGGCTGTAAATCTATTACTACCCTACAATGTTTACCATAGGCTGTAAATCTATTACCACCCTACAATGTTTACCATAGGCTGTAAATCTATTACTACCTTACAATGTTTATCATAGGCTGTAAATCTATTACCACCCTACCATGTTTACCATAGCTGTAAATCTATTACCACCCTACCATGTTTATCATAGACTGTAAATCTATTACCACCCTACAATGTTTACCATAGGCTGTAAATCTATTACCACCCTACCATGTTTACCATAGGCTGTAAATCTATTACCACCCTACCATGTTTATCATAGACTATAAATCTATTACCACCCTACAATGTTTACCATAGGCTGTAAATCTATTACCACCCTACCATGTTTATCATAGACTGTAAATCTATTACCACCCTACCATGTTTATCACAGGCTGTAAATCTATTACCACCCTACCATGTTTATCATAGACTGTAAATCTATTACCACCCTACAATGTTTATCATAGGCTGTAAATCTATTACCACCCTACCATGTTTATCATAGACTGTAAATCTATTACCACCCTACCATGTTTATCATAGACTGTAAATCTATTACCACCCTACCATGTTTACCATAGGCTGTAAATCTATTACCACCCTACCATGTTTATCATAGACTGTAAATCTATTACCACCCTACAATGTTTACCATAGGCTGTAAATCTATTACTACCCTACAATGTTTATCATAGGCTGTAAATCTATTACCACCCTACAATGTTTACCATAGACTGTAAATCTATTACCACCTACCATGTTTATCATAGACTGTAAATCTATTACTACCCTACCATGTTTATCATAGACTGTAAATCTATTACCACCCTACCATTTTATCACAGGCTGTAAATCTATTACTACCATACAATGTTTACCATAGACTGTAAATCTATTACCACCCTACCATTGTTTATCATAGACTGTAAATCTATTACTACCCTACCATGTTTATCACAGGCTGTAAATCTATTACTACCCTACATGTTTATTCATAGACTGTAATCTATTACCACCCTCCCATGTTTATCATAGACTGTAAATCTATTACCACCCTACAATGTTTACCATAGGCTGTAAATCTATTTACTACCTACAATGTTTATCATAGCTGTAAATCTTATTACCACCATACAATGTTTACCAATAGACTGTAAATCTATTACCACCCTACCATGTTTATCATAGACTGTAAATCTATTACTACCCTACCATGTTTATCATAGACTGTAAATCTATTACCACCCTACCATGTTTATCACAGGCTGTAAATCTATTACTACCATACAATGTTTACCATAGACTGTAAATCTATTACCACCCTACCATGTTTATCATAGACTGTAAATCTATTACTACCCTACCATGTTTATCCACAGGCTGTAAATCTATTACTACCCTACCATGTTTATCATAGACTGTAAATCTATTACCACCCTACAATGTTTATCACAGCTGTAAATCTATTACTACCCTACCATGTTTACCATAGGCTGTAAATCTATTACACCCTACAATGTTTATCACAGGCTGTAAATCTATTACTACCCTACCATGTTTACCATAGGCTGTAAATCTATTACCACCCTAGCCTGTTACAGAGAGAGTATGCAGACTGTGCAGCAACATCAAGTTACTTGCAGAGTGTGGACCAAACATCAGATCAATGAGCTAACCCGTGTCAACCAACATGAACACGCCTCAAAGTGGACATCCTGACCGACTGAAGAACAACTCTCAAACACAGAAGGGGAGACCAGAACCACACAAAACAAGACAGGTACAGTTCCATTAATCAAACAGACCTTATTCCACTGCTGTTATGTTTCTGGGTTCTATCTGTTCAAATACTGGCAATCGTTTTGATACAACAAAGAAATTACCACCCTAAGTAATCCATTGATACAACAAAGAAATTACCACCCTAAGTAATCCATTGATACAACAAAGAAATTACCACCCTAAGTAATCCATTGATACAACAAAGAAATTACCACCCTAAGTAATCCATTGATACAACAAAGAATTACCACCCTAAGTAATCCATTGATACAACAAGAGAAATTACCACCCTAAGTAATCCATTGATACAACAAAGAAATTACCACCCTAAGTTATCCATTGATACAACAAAGAAATTACCACCCTAAGTAATCCATTGATACAACAAAGAATTACCACCTTAAGTAATCCATTGATACAACAGAGAAATTACCACCCTAAGTAATCCATTGATACAACAAAGAAATTACCACCCTAAGTAATCCATTGATACAACAAAGAAATTACCACCCTAAGTAATCCATTGATACAAAAAAGAATTACCACCTTAAGTAATCCATTGATACAACAGAGAAATTACCACCTAAGTAATCCATGATACAACAAAATTTACCACCCTAAGTAATCCAATGATACAAACAAAGAATTACCACCCTAAGTAATCCATTGATACAACAAAGAATTACACCCTAAGTAATCCATTGATACAACAGAGAAATTACCACCCTAAGTAATCCATTGATACAACAGAGAAATTACCACCCTAAGTATCCATTGATACAACAAAGAAATTACCACCATAAGTAATCCATTGATACAACAGAGAAATTATCACCCTAGTTAATCCCATTGATACAACAAAAACATTACCACCCTAAGTAATCCATTGATACAACAGAGAAATTATCACCCTAAGTAATCCATTGATACAACAAAGAAAGTACCACCCTAAGTAATCCATTGATACAACAGAGAAATTACCACCCTAAGTAATCCATTGATACAACAAAAAAAATTACCACCCTAAGTAATCCATTGATACAACAAAGAATTACCACCCTAAGTAATCCAATGATACAACAAAGAATTACCACCCTAAGTAATCATTGATACAACAAAGAATTACCATCCATAAGTAATCCCATTGATACAACAAAGAATTACCACCCTAAGTAATCCATTGATACAACAAAGAATTTACACCCTAAGTAATCCATTGATACAACAAAGAAATTACCACCCTAAGTTATCCATTGATACAACAAAGAATTACCACCCTAAGTAATCCATTGATACAACAGAGAAATTATCACCTAAGTAATCCATTGATACAAAAAGAATTACCACCCTAAGTAATCCATTGATACAACAAAGAATTTACCACCCTAAGTAATCCATTGATACAACAAAAATTTACCACCTAAGATAATCCAATGATACAACAAAGAATTACCACCCTAAGTAATCCATTGATACAACAAAGAAATTACCACCCTAAGTAATCCATTGATACAACAAAAGAATTACACCCTAAGTAATCCATTGATACAACAAAGAATTACCACCCTAAGTAATCCATTGATACAACAAAGAATTACCACCTTAAGTAATCCATTGATACAACAGAGAAATTACCACCCTAAGTATCCATTGATACAACAAAGAATTTACCACCCTAAGTAATCCAATGATACAAAAAATTACCACCCTAAGTAATCCATTGATACAACAAAGAATTACCACCCTAAGTAATCCATTGATACAACAGAGAAATTACCACCCTAAGTAATCCATTGATACAACAGAGAAATTACCACCCTAAGTAATCCATTATACAACAGAGAAATTATCACCCAAGTAATCCATTGATACAACAACAAAATTACCACCTAAGTAATCCATTGATCAACAGAGAAATTATCACACTAAGTAATCCATTGATACAACAAAGAAATTACCACCCTAAGTAATCCATTGATACAACAGAGAAATTACCACCCTAAGTAATCCATTGATACAACAAAGAATTACCACCTTAAGTAATCCATTGATACAACAGAGAAATTACCACCCTAAGTAATCCCATTGATACAACAAAAAAATTACCACCCTAAGTAATCCAATGATACAACAAAGAATTACCACCCTAAGTAATCCATTGATACAACAAAGAATTACCACCCTAAGTAATCCATTGATACAACAAAGAATTACCACCCTAAGTAATCCATTGATACAACAAAGAAATTACCACCCTAAGTAATCCCATTGATACAACAAAGAATTACCACCCTAAGTAATCCATTGATACAACAAAGAATTTACCACCCTAAGTAATCCATTGATACAACAAAGAAATTACCAACCTAAGTAATCCCAAGCAAATGCTCCTTTTACTGCCCAGAGTCACACCAAAATGTATCACCATTTAATGCCAGAAATCTACTTTGAACCTGAAATAAACTTTTTATTAACCTGCTTTACTTCATATAAAACATTTCCATAAATTAACTGATACTAAAATAAACTTTCTATTAATTTCATGTATTTCATATAATATAAAACACTTCACTGTTCAGTGTCAAGTGTCATCCTAAGCGTTAACACCTTTCACTTTCCAAAGTCATCCAGATAATCTCAAACTGGGACAGTCCCTATACTGGTAGCCCCAGGTAACCACAAAATTGACCCTTTACTGATCCAGCTTACAACCTGAATGTGTATTTCTTTGTGCATGTTCAACGTAAACCAATTGTTCGTATGTGGTTCAATATCAAATAACCGTTAGGAGCAGAGAAGACAGTAAAGAAGATACACTTAACCCTTTGACTCCCGCACCATGTCCACCAGCATCCTGCATTGCCAACTATGTTAGCAAAGCAAAAACTTATCCCTTTGATTCCCTCATTCTATCCACCAGCTTCCTGCAGGAAGCTGGTGGATAGGATGAGGAAATCAAAGGGTTAATGTTTTGCAGTTGGTGGACAGGGTGCGGGAGTCAAAGGTTAAAACAGGAGGCAGCACAAGCACAGAAACATAATGTGGCATGCTCTAGCTTGGTCAAGAAATATAACTCATATCTGTGCACCTTGAACCTAAACCTAAATGTTACAGTGTGGATTACATTGTGCTAAAGTTGGCTAAAAGATTTCATTCATGAACATTTGATGTTATTCTACACATATGTACAGTGTAGTTCAAGTCTGTACTACACTTAGCTTGGTCAAGAGATTGTATGGTTTACATCTGTACTATACTTAGCTTGGTCAAGAGACTGTATGGTTTACGTCTGTACTACACTTAGCTTGGTCAAGAGATTGTATGGTTTACATCTGTACTACACTTAGCTTGGTCAAGAGATTGTATGGTTTACATCTGTACTACACTTAGCTTGGTCAAGAGATTGTATGGTTTACGTCTGTACTACACTTAGCTTGGTCAAGAGATTGTATGGTTTACATCTGTACTACACTTAGCTTGGTCAAGAGATTGTATGGTTTACGTCTGTACTATACTTAGCTTGGTCAAGAGATTGTATGGTTTACGTCTGTACTACACTTAGCTTGGTCAAGAGATTGTATGGTTTACGTCTGTACTACACTTAGCTTGGTCAAGAGATTGTATGGTTTACATCTGTACTACACTTAGCTTGGTCAAGAGATTGTATGGTTTACGTCTGTACTATACTTAGCTTGGTCAAGAGATTGTATGGTTTACGTCTGTACTATACTTAGCTTGGTCAAGAGATCTTATTTTATAGATCTTATTTCACAGATCATATACAGTCTTGAAAGAGGCAAAAATACAAAAAGAACATCAATGAAGAAGATTAGGAAAAGACAAGCACTATTTATAGGGCATTTTATGAGGCAAGAGAAATAAGAGCACCTAGTCACAACAACAAAGCTGGAGGGGAAGAGCACCAGGTACACCCAAGGAGAAAATACTGGACAAATTTGTGGAGTGGATGAGGACAGAAGGGTGGGAGATATACTTGCAGCAACATAAGATAGATTTGTACGGAGGGCTATGATTGCCAACGCCATACGACAAGGCGCATGATGATGATGATGATACCGTACACTTCATGTCTGTATTACATTTAGCTTGGCCAAGAAATTTCCATCCACTTATACAGCAGCTGACTCCCAATGTATAGTGTAGAAACTGTATTTCACTATTTGTGCTTCATGAAGTTATGTCTGATCAGAATATAACTCTTTACATTTGTACTGCTTTTGGGAATCTATACATAACCATGTACACTACGTTAGCCTTGGTTAAGGTGTGTAAGTATCTATAAGTATTGAAATTTAATTTTTTTATATTTTGTAGAAGTTTTAAAAGATCTGTTAATAACCGTAATGTATCTATGGTCATTTCTCACATCGCTAGGGACATATATAAACATCTATTACATCTATTATGCTGAAAGTTTAGACAAGATATATCGATCCGACAAAACGTTCTTTTGAAGCTTGAGCTAACAACATAATAAAATGACAAAATATGGGTAATCATGGCGTGCACATTTGCTGAGTCTGATACAGAGAACAAAGTAGAATAAACAGTTGATTACGGAGATTACAAAAGAGGAATGGTTAAGAAAACAATTAATACACAGTCACCACAAACCCGAGGCCAAAGGTGCCCACCTCCATGCTCACAACATCAACAACAGCAGCAACAACACCAAACATAACCCAGTGAATTTTGTATAAAAAAACATGGGAAGAATAGCACAGAAAAGTGTACTGTATGCACTGTACTGGTGTCAAAGCGTTGCACACAGATGTGTGAACTGTATAGCACACACGTGGTTGTGTATGTGCATGTGAATGTGTGCGCGTGTGTAAAAATCAGCTTGCGTATTGAAACACGTGAGAGTACGGGTATGTATGTGTGTGTGGGTGGAGTGGTGGTAGTGAGTGAGTGAGGGTGAGTGAGTGGTGGTGGTGAGTGAGTGAGTGAGTGAGTGAGTGAGTGAGTGAGTGTGTGTGTGTGTGTGAGTGTGTGTGTGTGTGTGTGTGTGGTGTGTGTGTGTGTGTGTGTGTGTGTGTGTGTGTGTGTGTGTGTGTGTGTGTGTGTGTGGTGTGTGTGTGTGTGTGTGTGTGAAACTGTACTGTACGCATTGTACTGTTGTGCTAAAGTATGTGCACACAGGAATTTGTGTGTCAGCTGTATACGCAAATGGATGTGGTTGTGTATGTGCATATGAATGTGTATTGCGTATGTGAGAATCAGCTTGCATGATTAAAAACATGTGAGAAGACGAGTATATGTGTGCGTGTATGTGTAAGTGTTTGAGTGTGAGTGTGAGTGTGTGTGTGTGTGTGTGTGTGTTGTGTGTGTGTGTGTGTGTGGTGTGTGTGTGTGTGTGTGCATGTTTGTGTGTGTGTGTGTGCGTCTGTGTATGCACCTGTGTGAGTTGTGTATGCACCTGTGTGTGTGTGTGCCGCGTGTGTGTGTGTGTGGTATGCACCTGTGTAGTGTGTGTGTGTATGCACCTGTGTGAGTGTGTGTGTTGTGTGTGTGTGTGTGTGTGTGTGTGTCTGTGTATGCACCTGTGTGTGTGTGTGTCTGTGTATGTGGTGTGTGTGTGTGTGTGTGTGTGTGTGTGTGTGTGTGTGTGTGTGTGTGTGTGTGTGTGTGTGTGTGTGTGTGTGTGTGTGTGTGCGCGCGTGTATGTGTATGTACGTGTGTGTGTAAGTGCGCGTGTGTTGTATTATGTTGTGGACATACACAAATGTATCGAAATGCAAACACACACATGTGTATGCTGGATGGCAAGTGGAGGGGGGGGAGGGGGGCGCAGAGGGGAGGGGAAAGGAAAAGAGGTAACAAAAATGCTTATAGTAGATGGATATAACACCATTATGCAAACGTGTCTGTTGTAAGAAAACATTATACCTATTTGCCATTCATTTTCAACGCTCAAAAAAGTATTATACCGATCTTTGTATTAAAAAATATGCTCTAACAAATTAGGAATAATGATATTTACATCACAATATCAATTTCAATTTCAACACCTAAAAACAGAACAATGCTGCTGATTTTTATTTTACAAAAAAATGATAAAACTAATTAAGCATTAAGCACAGAGCCTTCAGAAAAAGACAAGCTTGTTAGGTCAATTTCACATTAAAGCTATAAAGAATAGTCATAGAATTAATCCAGTTGTTAAACATTATCCGTTATATCAAAACAAAAAGCCGAACAGATACACATAATGGCATCTCATCTATAGCCTTAGTTAGCCACCACAGCCATCCAGAAAGTTAATCACAGCAAAAAGAATTCAGGCCAGTACAGTCTGGGGACTCTTTGGGAGGACAAGCACACCGGAATTCCATGCACAAAGGGAGGTTAGTGGAGAGAAGGGGAAGAACTCATGCGGCAAATGGGTGACAGGAGGCATCACCTACCCTTCACTGGCAGGAGGCGCTCAAGCTTGCGATCCTCTCGCCCCGCATCCAGCCACCTTTGAAAAAACAAAAACAAATCTGAGTCATCAAAGGCAGTGATGTTCTCCTGCATACACATAAAACAAGGTAATGAAAGAGGAAAAAGTAGGCCTACTGTCCAAGCCATCAAAAAAGTGACGGCCTCATTTAAGGCAAAGTAAACAATACTGGTACAACGAAATATTACGTCCTGTGTGAAGAGGCACATCAAAATAACTTGAAATATCACAAATAGCTTCCCACTGAAATACCGTAACTTGAACATCAGAAATAGCTTGGCATTGAAATAACTTGAAATATCAGAAATAGCTTGGCACTTTTCATGTCGGTTTTGACCGGGACTGCCATTTTATGTTTAATCCATAGCTATATATTGACACAGATATTTCTTTTTTAAAAAGAAAAGAAACTGACAACACATTCCAATATACTTTTCAAGCTGACTCAAGACATTTTTTTTAAAAAGAAAAGAAGTAAAAGAAATCAACAACACATTCCAACAGACTTTTTAAGCCTCAGATATACCTGCATAGTATAATATTATCGATTAAAGCATTCACATGTCATGTAAATGGTCACTAGAAACAGGCAGTTACAAGCTGTTAAACCTAAACTCAAGGTTCAGCGCTGATTTGCTGAACAGGGTACTGCCATGCATGTGATAAAGACACCTACCCCAGGCTAGGGGCAAAGAATCATTCAAATAAACTTATAAAGAGCTGCATTATAACAAAATCACAATACAATTTTATTGTACACATATATGAACAATACAGCATTGATGATGAATTCATAAATATATATTCACAACAACTGGAATATGAAGAAAACATACAACATATTTCATACCAACTTTTTGTGTGAGGTTTTTCTTTTTTCGTGTGTGTCCCCCCCCCCCCCCCCCCCCCCCCCAAAAAAAAAAACAACATATTTATAACACAGATATTGAAACAGCTGATATTTACACACTGATACACAGCATGAACACCGATTCCAACTGTACCATTAAAATAAAAATGATAGACACAAAAATGCGAGTTCAACCTTTATCAGCCAGCCACAAGCTTTCAGTATCCTCAAGGCCGGCTGATGAATGTTGACTTGGCAGATGTGAGCTTTTTTACTGATACTAACTTGTTACAAGGGAAGACATATTCTCTGCCGCTGTTCTTGGCCTCTCGCACGACCACTGTTTCCAGGTACCAGCCATCCCCTGCACGCGTGCCATCATGGCCCACAAGACACTGGGTCAGCTGACCCAGACTCACAGCTTCCACCTCAAATTTGTCAACCTGCGTATAATTGGAACATGTTGCAAAATGTATGGTTGTGAAAACAAAGATGTATGTTCCACATCTGCAAAACTCTATACAATATCGTGAAGACTGCTCAACATACTGCATCTAAAACTTTACAGTTTATCTGCATGTCTAAGACACTTATACAAATCCTAACACAAGACCAATAAATTTGGGGAGGAAGGTTTTGTTTTCGTAGTATAAAACTTATTGTAAATCACATTTTCAAAGAAAGAAATTTCCAGATTCCAATTTTCTTTCCAATAATATAATACAAAATATTCTTATATTACATACATTTTTTAATTTACAAAGTTTATATAGGTACACTATGTATCAATTCTCTGGAATGTACACTTTCTTATTGAGTAGCCTGCAAAGCATTTTCCTTCCACTTTTTTCTTTTCGTACAAATAAGTAAATCCGACTATTCATGTAGCCTCTCAAACACCAAAACATTCCACAGGTGCTAAATAGCAAGCATCAACAAAGTTCCATCATCATACTTCAATACTGACATCACAGTTTTCAGTCTCTGTGATCAGCATAAATTCCAAATGCACAATACTACAGAGTCCATGTGATAGATAATTTCCAAACTGATCGTAGCATACAGAACAGAAGGATGTAAAGATGTGACGACATCAGAATACTTGAGAAGCACACTTTAATTTACAAGACCCACAAATTACTTTTTTCTTCTTCTCTTTGCTGGTCAATGCGTAAAAAACATCAGATAAATTTAATCTTACATTAAGTAAATAATGTTTTCAGTAGAGTTAAAATGTAAGGGTACCAAGCAATCTCTATGCAATTTTGGATGGTTGTTACTGGAATTTTAACAGTGCAGTTTTGGATGGTTGTTTCTGGAATTTTAACAGTGCAGTTTTGGATGGTTGTTTCTGGAATTTTAACATTGCAGTTTTGGATGGTTGTTTCTGGAATTTTAACATTGCAGTTTTGGATGGTTGTTACTGGAATTTTAACATTGCAGTTTTGGATGGTTGTTACTGGAATTTTAACATTGCAGTTTTGGATGGTTGTTTCTGGAATTTTAACAGTGCAGTTTTGGATGGTTGTTTCTGGAATTTTAACATTGCAGTTTTGGATGGTTGTTACTGGAATTTTAACATTGCAGTTTGGATGGTTGTTACTGGAATTTTAACAGTGCAGTTTTGGATGGTTGTTACTGGAATTTTAACAGTGCAGTTTGGATGGTTGTTTCTGGAATTTTAAACATTGCAGTTTTGGATGGTTGTTACTGGAATTTTAACATTGCAGTTTTGGATGGTTTGTTACTGGAATTTTAACAGTGCAGTTTTGGATGGTTGTTACTGGAATTTAACAGTGCAGTTTTGGATGGTTGTTACTGGAATTTTAAACAGTGCAGTTTTGGATGGTTGTTACTGGAATTTTAACATTGCAGTTTTGGATGGTTGTTACTGGAATTTTAACAGTGCAGTTTTGGATGGTTGTTACTGGAATTTTAACAGTGCAGTTTTGGATGGTTGTTTCTGGAATTTTAACAGTGCAGTTTTGGATGGTTGTTACTGGAATTTTAACAGTGCAGTTTTGGATGGTTGTCAATGGAATTTTAAAAGTACTTTACACATATATCTTCTCCTTGATCACACTATTTTTTCATTACACTGACATGTAGTTATATCCTTCTTATCAGCTATGGCCACATAAACTGAAGAGCTCTGTGTATTTCACAGTGAAAATCATTATGCTCGTTAAAGAAAAGATGGAAAAATTTCTCTCTGTCTCTTTCTCCAGCTGTAGACAAGGACTAGCAGCAAGACAGGTCCAGTGGGACATAGGCTACCATTCTTGAGTGATAAAGTTCTCTCTCCCTCTCTCTATTTCCATTTCTCTTCATTTCTCTCTCTGTCTCTCTTCTACTCTCTCTCTCTCTCTCCATTTCTCTGTCTGTCTGTCTGTCTGTCTCTCTCTCACTCCCACTGTTTCCATTCTGTGAGTATACCTCTCTCTCTCTTTCTCTCTCTCTCTTGTCTGCCTGTGTCTCTACCCTCTCCCTTCTACCTGAAAACTCAAAGCCTGCTGGTGCTTACCTGTCCACGCTGGAAGGGCACCTTGTTGTTGGACTTGAGAAGCATGCGTTTGCCAAAGTCTCCATGTTCACCAAACAGGTTCAGGTACACAGCGGCCTGGGTGTCCGCCCCTTCCTCCTTCCCAGTGTACACACGCACTTCGTACTTATACACTGTTCACAATAATCACAAGCGATTATGTACAAACCATTTTATCATTTTTACAATCATTCTTGGAAATGTGCAAAGCTCACAAAGGACATATGTATAGCTACAGTGATAATGTTGTTAAAAAATATCTTGATCACTAAGTCAGTGAACTTGATCTAAAAACAAACACACAAACGTATCTCATCAAAGCAAGTTCAGGTTTCTTATTTTGAATATGAAGCTAATAACTGAAGTTGAGACCATTTTCACACATGCTGAGTTCTTGTGTATGAAATCAGTAACTGATGATTGTGTCTACTGTCATACTCAGTTTCTGACAATACAAAATCAGTCCTTTTCTCACACTGGACCAAGCAGCAGGGACGTTTCAGTCTTTTGCTCCTGATTTTTGTATTTGGTGTTTGTTTGTTTGTTTGTGATCTTACGCTTAACAAAGGCCAGTTGGCCAAACATTTGCGCCTATCTTATCTGCTTGTATCAAATACGCGTTCTGATTCTATTTTCGTGTTTTTTTTCTAGTTCCTACTTGCTTGAACGCAGGCAGTCAAACTTGTTTTGGATTTAAAACAAAATCAGTATCAATCTCTAATACAAAATCAGTATCAATCTCTAATACAAAATCAGTATCAATCTCTAGCAGCAAGCAAAACACTGACACATGACAACTGACCTGGCAACACCTCTTTCCCTTTGCTGACCACAGGCAGCTCGCGCATGATTTCCCCGTCATCGTTGTGACGTGACAGCCAGCGGTCAAACTTGAACAGCATCTCCTTCTTGAGGTTGATGTCTGTCATTTTCACATGGCCCACTTTCCAGGTGGGTGTTCGACCCGCGCTTGAGGCCATCAGCTCCAACCTCACCTTGTACACCTCGCCTACTTTCAGCAGGTTGACCTGAACCATACACATAGAATAAATGACCTGAACCACACACATACAATAAGTGACCTGAACCATACACATACAATAAATTACCTGAACCACACACATAGGATTAGTGACCTGAACCATACACATACAATAAGTGACCTGAACCGTACACATACAATAAGTGACCTGAACCATACACATACAATAAGTGACCTGAACCGTACACATACAATAAGTGACCTGAACCATACACATACAATGACCTGAACCATACATATACAATGACCTGAACCATACACATACAATGACCTGAACCACACACATACAATAAGTGACCTGAACCATACACATACAATAAGTGACCTGAACCATACACATACAATAAGTGACCTGAACCATACACATACAATGACCTGAACCATACACATACAATGACCTGAATCATACGCATACAATAAGTGACCTGAACCATACACATACAATAAGTGACCTGAACCATACACATACAATAAGTGACCTGAACCATACACATACAATAAGTGACCTGAACCGTACACATACAATGACCTGAACCATACACATACAATAAGTGACCTGAACCATACACATACAATAAGTGACCTGAACCATACACATACAATGACCTGAACAACACACATACAATAAGTGACCTGAACCATACACATACAATAAGTGACCTGAACCATACACATACAATAAGTGACCTGAACCATACACATACAATAAGTGACCTGAACCATACACATACAATAAGTGACCTGAACAACACACATACAATAAGTGATCTGAACCATACACATACAATAAGTGACATGAACCATACACATACAATAAGTGACATGAACCATACACATACAATGACCTGAACCATACACATACAATGACCTGAACCATACACATACAATAAGTGACATGAACCATACACATACAATGACCTGAACCATACACATACAATGACCTGAACCATACACATACAATAAGTGACCTGAACCATACACATACAATAAGTGACATGAACCATACACATACAATGACCTGAACCACACACATACAATAAGTGACCTGAACCATACACATACAATAAGTGACATGAACCATACACATACAATGACCTGAACCATACACATACAATGACCTGAATCATACACATACAATAAGTGACATGAACCATACACATACAATGACCTGAACCATACACATACAATGACCTGAACCATACACATACAATAAGTGACATGAACCATACACATACAATGACCTGAACCATACACATACAATGACCTGAACCATACACATACAATAAGTGACATGAACCATACACATACAATGACCTGAACCATACACATACAATGACCTGAACCATACACATACAATGACCTGAACCATACACATACAATGACCTGAACCATACACATACAATAAGTGACATGAACCATACACATACAATGACCTGAACCATACACATACAATGACCTGAACCACACACATACAATAAGTGACATGAACCATACACATACAATGACCTGAACCATACACATACAATGACCTGAACCATACACATACAATGACCTGAACCACACACATACAATAAGTGACATGAACCATACACATACAATGACCTGAATCATACACATACAATGACCTGAACCATACACATACAATGACCTGAACCATACACATACAATAAGTGACATGAACCATACACATACAATAAGTGACATGAACCATACACATACAATGACCTGAACCATACACATACAATGACCTGAACCACACACATACAATAAGTGACCTGAACCATACACATACAATGACCTGAACCATACACATACAATGACCTGAACCACACACATACAATAAGTGACATGAACCATACACATACAATGACCTGAACCATACACATACAATGACCTGAACCATACACATACAATGACCTGAACCATACACATACAATGACCTGAACCACACACATACAATAAGTGACATGAACCATACACATACAATGACCTGAATCATACACATACAATGACCTGAACCACACACATACAATAAGTGACATGAACCATACACATACAATGACCTAAACCATACACATACAATAAGTGACCTGAACCATACACATACAATGACCTGAACCACACACATACAATAAGTGACCTGAACCATACACATAAAATGACCTGAACCATACACATACAATGACCTGAACCACACATACAATAAGTGACCTGAACCATACACATACAATGAACTGAACCACACACATACAATAAGTGACCTGAACCATACACATACAATAAATGACCTGAACCATACACATTCAATGACCTGAACCACACACATACAATAAGTGACCTGAACCATACACATACAATAAGTGACCTGAACCAACACATACAATGACCTGAACCATACACATACAATAAGTGACCTGAACCATACACATACAATAAGTGACCTGAACCATACACACAGATAAAACCACAAACTTGATCAGACAACAGATAAATGAAATGGCAGACAATAAGGTGGAGTGAGTAAATTGAAAGGGAACACACACACACACACACATACAAACACACCACACACACACACAAAACACACACATACACTACAAACACACAAACACTCACACACACACACATACCCACACACACATACAAACACACACACATACCCGCACACACACACATACATACCCACACACATTCCCCCCTCATACACACACACACATACAAACAACACACACACACACACATACAAACACACACACACACTATACATACAAACACATACTCACACACTAACATATATTCCACCCAACCCACACACCACATACACATACATACCCACACACACACACACACTAACACCCACACACACACACACAAACATACCCCCCTCACACACACACATACAAACACACACACACACTCACACACACACATACAAACACACACACACACACACATACATGCAAACACATACTCACACACACACATACTCACACACACACACACACACACACACACACACACACACACACACACACACATCACACACACACACACACACACACACACACACACGCACACACACACACACACACACACACACGCACACACATACACAGGATAACAATTCTTTGCCCACCTTGAAATCATCAGCACCACCAGCCCTAAAGGCAGGTCCGTTCTTCACGGGGGGCGTCAAGGTGATGGGTCCAGAGTGTCCTTTATCGCCGTACACCACCAGTGCCACCTGGCCATTCTGCAGGTTCTCTAGGCTGTGCAGGGTCACCTTCCAGTCTCCGTCTAGCAACACATTATGGTCATCAGCATCATCCTCATACTTGTACCACATCTTTTGAAACGCTACAATCATTACCTCACCATAGGCAAACATTATGTAAACAGTCACAAACATACAGACACACATGCACATGCACACACACATACACACACACACATGCGCGCCCACACACACACACACACACACATGCATTCGCACATACACACATGCATTCACGCAAAAACACATGTACACACACATGCATGCACTCACACACACACACATACACATGCATTCGCGCACGCACACATGCACACACACACACACACACACACATACACATGCATTCGACGCACAATGCACATACACATGCACACACACACACACATGCATTCGCACACAACACACATGCACACACACACACATATGCATTCAGCAAAAACACATGTACACACACACCAATGCACACCAAACACACAACACACACACCACACACACACACACACACACACACCACACACACACACACACACAACACACACACACACACACACACACACACACACACACACACACACACACACACACACACCAAACTGTTCCTTGACCCACAGTTCAACAGGCGGACAGGGAAATCTGCCACAGCCATGGCCAAGCTAAGAGCATGTGGGAAAATAACAAGCTGACCACAGCTACCAAGACTGGAGCGTATACAGAGCCTGCACACTGAGTCCCCTTCTCTATGGCAGTGACAGCTGACCAACTTACGTCCACCAACAGCACCACTGCCTCCCTATCTTCCATCTGTGTGGTGCTTGTGCCAGATCCTCAGCATTTTCTGGAAGTACCGTGTGCCAAACAAGGACTTCTTGCACCAGACCACCATGACAAGCATGTATGCGCTCTTCACACAACAATGACTGCGCTTACTTGGCCATGTCCACTGTATGCAGGTTGGCTCCATGCTGTACGGTGAGCTGGCTGAGGGATCCCGACCCACAGGGCGCCCACTGCTGTGACATAGCGATATCATGCATACATGACCTGAAGTCCACTGATACCAGAGGACACCTGGGCAACAGGCTGTACCTGCAAGCATTGCCACTCATCATCATCATCATGTGCCCTGCCGCATGGCGTTGGCGATCATGGCCTTCCATGTGCATCTATCCCTTGTCGCTGCAAGCACATCTTCCACCCTCTCTGTCTTCAGCCATCCTGCAAGTCCGTCCAATATTTTCTCCCTGGGTCTACCTGGTGTTCTCTTTCCCTCCAGCTTTCCTGTTGTGACCAGGTGTTCTAATTCTCCTTTCCTCATAAAATGGCCTATAAATGTTGTTTGTCTTTTCCTAATCTTCCTTATCAATGATCTACTTGTGTCTGCCTCCATCATGACTGTCACATTTGCTTTCTTTGCTGTCCATGGAACTCTCAACATTCTTCTTAAAAACCACATTTCTGCATTGCCACAGCAGAGGAGAAATGAATGACTGTGGTCAGACAGAGAGAAAGAAAGTTGCAGCAGCAAGCACCCTGCCACAGCTGTAGATTTTCACATGCAGCAGACATCACAATCAATCCAAACAGCAGAAAGAACACAGACTCAAGCAAACAGAAATCTCTACATACCAACAACATCTGACTTCTGTTTTTTCTTGGGTTCCGGTGAGCGCTGGGTGTCCACAGTGTCGTGTTCAGAAATAGGGGTCAACTTGTCATCTCCAAGATTTTGCCGAGACACCCCAACTGAAAACACAACAAAACTTCATGGAATGAATGAGGTCTATTATTTCTGGTGTTCCATTTCCTCAAGACACTGTCAGTACATAGCTATACACAGGTCCCTGGTATTTGCCATCACAGTGTATAATGTGTTTCCATCACTTCATATCCATGATGTCAATGCCTTCAGATTCTTTTTGAAAGTGGTAATACTGTCTTAACCCTTTGATTCCCGCACCCTATCCACCAAATGTAAAAATTTAACCCTTCGACTCCCTGCAGGAAGCTGGTGGACAGAGTGAGGGAGTCGAAGGGTTAAGTTTTTGCTCTGTTACCATGGTTGACAATAAATGATGCTTGGATAGGCTGCAGGAGTCAAAGGGTTAAGGAAACTAAACTTGAAAGTTTATACAAATTCAATTTTCTAAATGCTATTTCACATTTAAATCATGTTTTTTAAAAGCGTGTGATACTATACAAAATAAAATCTTTAAAAAAAAAAAAAGTTCTCCTGAAAGTAGCTTCACAGTGTGAATTCTGTATGGTGATATTCATAACATAACCGTGATGGTGTTGGGGTGGAAGGGTGCGGGAAAGACCAGGAGAGACAAGCATGTGGCAATGACAGCCTGAATAAGGAGACCATGGGATGGCAGTACTGATGCTGCTCCTGCATTATGTCCTCTCCATGCCCACACCCAACGACAGACGCTCTAAGTATGCACTCTCTATCAAATTCAGATGAAAAATGCATTCGATCTCATTCCTTCCTTTGTTCAAAGTCCTACCACACTTAGGACACTGTGACGTGTGTTAACTGTAATCAGCCTGCTGATAGCAGCACGGGATGATATTCGTGTAGACAGCAGC
The DNA here is from genome assembly GCA_030674185.1 of Monoplex corrugatus. Lineage (NCBI taxonomy): Eukaryota > Metazoa > Mollusca > Gastropoda > Littorinimorpha > Ranellidae > Monoplex > Monoplex corrugatus. Next base: position 6,069,595 of record CM060315.1, on the reverse strand, counting down.
ATGGCATGGTATTTGTGTGAATGTGAACTGATCATGTAAATGTGAACTGATTGCTGTTCATTGTAACATGTATACGTATATGTCAGTTGAAAAATCAGACAGTACGTTCCAGTAAAGACGTAGAACCGTTGCTCTGTCTTCTGAGTCGTCAACAGCAAGAATGAAAGAGACATTCTGGTGGTGTCAGTGTTTAACCCTTTCACTCCCGCACTCCGGTCACCAGCATCCTGCATTGCCAACCATGTTAGCAAAGCAAAAACTTAACCCTTTGATTCCCTCACCCTATCCACCCAGCTTCCTGCAGGAAGCTGGTGGATAGGGTGAGGGAATCAAAGGGTTAAGTTTTTGTAGTTGGTAGATAGGGTGCGGGAGTCAAAGGGTTAAAAAATCTTTCCTCCCCTCCCTCAACCTTCTGCTTCTCAGTTCAAGACCTCAAGAGGATGGTACCTACATCCTCCCTCTCACTGCTTTATCTTCTCAAACCTTGAACGAAGTTAGTACCTGTTCACAGGTGGCTGGATTGGAAGCCACACGCACAAAGTCTTTTTTTGTTCTCTTGCCAGATTCACGCCATACAAATGTGTATCGTTAGAGTGAAAGCAGAAGCTCAACAGCTATGCCGCCAGCTAAAGACAACGGGGGACTTACATTCAATAACTTCAGGGAAGAGCCAGATGTTGTTGACCCCAGTGTCCACTGTTGGCCGTACTTCACCTTTGGGTGTCAAACCCAGGAAGATTCCACGCTGACTTTTGGACTGGATGGTGACGTAGCCTTTGTCTCGGTGCTTCTTCACAATGAACTGAGACTTCTCATCTCGCCCACCCTACACGACAAACAATGTTAATAGTTTTTGAGGGAGGAAAGTATGTGTAGTAGTAGTAACAGAATAAGCGCATTGAAATATTCATGTGCATCAAAAGATACTGACACACAAAGACATAGGCACGCTACTGACATTCTCTGAGACATGTACATATACACACATATATATATACAAACTATACTCTCTGAGACACATACATATACACACATATATATACTAACTATACTCTCTGAGACATACATATACACACATAATATACAAACTATACTCTCTGAGACACATACATATACACACATATACACATACAAACTATACTCTCTGAGACACATACATATACACACACATATACACACACAAACTATACTCACTGAGACACGTACATATACACACATATACACATACAAACTATACTCTCTGAGACATGTACATATACACACATATATATATACAAACTATACTCTCTGAGACACGTACATATACACATATATATATATATATATATATATATATATATATATATATATATATATATATATATATATATATATACAAACTATACTCTCTGAGACATGTACATATACACACATATATATATAATACAAACTATACTCTCTGAGACATGTACATATACACACATATATATATACAAACTATACTCTCTGAGACATGTACATATACACACATATATATATATACAAACTATACTCTCTGAGACATGTACATATACCACATATATACATACATACAAACTATACTCACTGAGACACGTACATATAAACACATATACACATACAAACTATACTCTCTGAGACACATACATACATGCGCATATACATACAAACTCACACATATGCATGTACAATGTACATATACATACAAACTCAAACATATGTCATGTACAATGTACATATACATACAAACTCAAACATATGATGTACAATGTGCATATACATACAAACTCACACATATGATGTACAATGTGCATATACATACAAACTCACACATATGCATGTACAATGTACATATACTAAACTCACACATATGCATGTACAATGTACATATACATACAAACTCACACATATGCATGTACAATGTACATATACATACAAACTCACACATATCATGTACAAATGTACATATACATACAAACTCACACATATGCATGTACAATGTACATATACATACAAACTCACATATATGCATGTACAATGTACATATACATACAAACTCACACATATGCATGTACAATGTACATATACATACAAACTCACAATATGCATGTACAATGTATCATATACATAGCAACTCACATATATGCATGTACAATGTACATATACATACAAACTCAAACATATGCATGTACAATGTACATTACATACAAACTCAAACATATGCATGTACAATGTAACATGTACATACAAAACTCACATATATGCATGTACAATGTACATATACGTACAAACTCACATATATGCATGTACAATGTGCATATACATACAAACTGAAACATACACAAACATACACATACATGTAAACCTCTTAGTCCAGTTATGTCTGTCTCTCTACACATGCACACATAAACATGGTGTTCAATGTTTGATATTTCACTGATCCTTTAACCCCAGCACTGGGTCATGGAGGATAACAGCAACTAAATGAAAATCCAATGAAATCAGATATCAGAAATAGCCAGCAGATTTGGCAAAGCCAAAACAGCATTCAAGAAGATGAATGCAATCTTACCAACAAATGCCTATCAATTAACATCAGGAAAAGAGTTCTTGAATGCTATACAGAACCGATACTGTTGTATGGTTGTGAGGCATGGACAGTCAATTGTGAGGTGTGGACAGTCAACACATAAAGCCAGAACAAAATTAAGGCAATTGAAACGTGGTTTCTAAGAAGAATGTTGTGAGTTCCACGGACAGCAAAGAAAACAGATGAAACAGCCTTGAAGGAGGCGGACACAAGAAGATCATTAATAAAGAAGATTAGGAAAAGACAGGCAACATTTAGAGGACATTTTATGAGGAAATGGGAATTAGTACACCTGGTCACAACAGGATAGCTGGAGGGAAAGAGAACACCAGGTAGACCCAAGGAGAAAAAATTGGACGGACTTGCAGGGTGGCTGAGGACAGAGAGGGTGGGAGATGTACTTGCAGTGACAAGGTATAGATTCGTGAGGGGGCCATGATCACCAACACCATGCAGCAGGGCACATGATGATGACGATATATATACCACACAATTACTCTCACACGCACACATACCCAAAAATTTACTCTCACACACATACACCACACAATTACTCTCACATATACATCACACAATAACTGTCACACATACACACAGTTACTCACACACACACACACACACACACACACACACACACACACACACACACACACACAGAAACAAACAACAAACCTGGCAGTCAATCTTGCCATCAAAAAGACGCAAGTACTTCCCAGGGTGCACCATGCTTTCAAAGAGACGCACTCCACCAGACTCGACCTTGTGGACCCGGAAATGAGCTCCACGGTGACACTTGCCTGTGCCATACAGGCCCAGGTCATGATCCACATTGATGGCCTGAGTGTTGGACGTCTTCAGCATCAAGATGCCACGATGCCGGGTCATGCCCTGAAACAGGGACAAGGAGATCAGGCCTTTCTTAATTCTACCTTTTTTTTAAAAAAAAAAGAGGGAGATTATTTCATGTCAAGCAGAGAGAGAGAGTGTGTGTGTGTGGTATGAGAGAGAGAGGGAGAGAGACAGAGAAAGAGAGAGAGAGAGAGAGACTATGACTATCCACTGAGAGAGAGAGAGAGAGAGAGAGAGAGAGAGAGAGAGAGAGAGAGAGAGAGAGAGAGACTATGACTATCCAAAGCTTTAATTTATGCCTTTGTCTAAAGCAACCATAAAAAAAATAAAATTACGCAGTTTCAATTTCTCACCAGCACAAGCAGATACGTACCAGAAAGACACAAAATTAGACCCAGAATGTTATTTAACATAACAAAACAAGACAGGCACAATTTTCAACCAGCTGGCCTTTGTCAATCATATACAAAGAATGACAAAGAATGAATGCACAACACTTACGGTAAAAAACAAAAAACAGTGTGGACATCTGCCATTTCCTCCTGCTGGGTGCCATGTTTGGGAAGTTGTCGACTGTTGTTTGTGCCAAGTGTTGTTCTTTTATTCTTTATCGTCTTTTGTACATGTTTGCCTCCACACAGTATGTACACTGCCTCTCTAGAAGGCAATGACAAACCGCTTGTTTTATTCCTGCCAAAAACCATGTGAGAAACTTGCAGGGCTTAAAACAGGAGGAGGAAAAAACACTGAAACTAGGGGGGTCCGGAGGCTATGAACACTTGCAAGCCGATCACGGATGC